>BSBK01001786.1:2500-362500 GCA_027943335.1 Chamaecyparis obtusa
TTACTAAAATTTTTTTTTCCTTACTCTTATTGAAAACATTTAATTAAAAACTTGCTTTTGAAAGTTAATAATATATTACTAAATATTTTTATTTAGAACCATAAATATAAAAAAATTGAATTAAAGTAAACTTAAGAATGCAATTTTAAAGAATAATAATAAAAACTTATTTTGAATTTTAAAACTTATTCTAAACTCAATATTTCAAAACAAAATGCACGTATCTTAAATAAAGTGAATTTTTTGAATAAAAGCAAAAGTTTGAGATAAAAACAAAACTTAAACAATTTCAATTTAATAAATGTTATTAATATTTTAAACTTATTAATGATAAAAAATTAATAAATGTTATTTATTGTGATTAAACTAACAATATGATAAAGAAATAAATAAACTAATATGAATTAGATTATAATAAGAAACAAATTGTAAATGATATAACCAAATAATTTGAATTTAAATTAATATCAAACTAATTAATTTAAAATCAGTCAAACGAACATAAAAAATACAGCTGAAAATAGCAAAAAAAAAATGATTCTAAGGTTAAGGAATCAGAGAAGACTAAGGAAAAACTGAAACAAGAATTGACACAACTTCTCATGAAGGAACATAGCTGGAGCACCTGGAAAGTAGCGTAGCCAAGGAGAATTAAAACAAAATATGCCCAAAGATAAGCTGCAATCAAAGTATAGATACAAAGGACAGTTACAAAGAATTCCCCAAAGCCACACAATGAAAGGAGTTCAATATATCTATGCAAAGTTTACGCAGCCAGAAGGCAGAGACCAGTCAAAACTCATGCCACCACAGAGACTATGATGATTAGTTTACGCCAAGTAGAAGTATTGCAGAATTGGGTATTGAAAATATGGGTATTGCAAAAATGGATATCTGTTAGACCAGATTGTAATGAGAAGGGATAAAGAGCCAATACAAGCTGTGCCTCGACAATACTATAACTTAGAAAAATGAGAAGCTAGTGGTTGAAATCAATTTGTATAAATTGTTGAAGATGATGAAAATAAAAGAAGATTTGTAATGCACATTAATCTCAAAATTAACTAGGCCAAATCAGACTAAGGACAAGCAGCCTCCAAATTTGCTTGTAAAACCGATAAGGAAAGAAGAATGCCCCAATATTGAAGGTTGTACGTACTTCCAACAAAGCAATAGATAATTTAGATCGCAATGAAGAGCTGCGCACCAGCAAAAAGTTTGTTTGACAAAGCTATGAAGGAGGTGAGTGAGAGAAATATTCGAGCATGTATATTTGGTATGCCTGTGCATAAAATCTGAAAGCATATGCAAGGCGTGTAAACGGCTTGACAAAATACCTTAAGGAAATGTGGTATCATAAATTGCATGTGAAATGTGGTAGCAAAGACACAGTAAGTGAGTTGCTTGAAAAAATGCCCGTTAGACAATGCATGCAAAGTGTTCTACAAAAATGCTTTAAAGAAATATGGTCTCGAGGGACGCTAGGATTGCAGTGTTTGTAAGAAAAATGGAATTGTTGAATGAGCCTTTTAGAACTTTCGTGCAAATGGAAATAAATAGGTTGAAGACTTACGCAAATGGCAATCACAAGGGACTGGCCAGCCAAGACTCACGCAAGGCAGCCAAGGAGCAGTACCAAGACAACCAAGGAGAAGTTTGGGTTGGTTGCAAAAGGAGGTGAACTACACAAGGCAACCACACAAATGGGGTTGAACCACACAAGGGTTATCTTGCTGGGTGCAGTTTGGGAGTAGGTCATGCCAGGAAGCAGCCAAGGAGTAGAAATAAAAGTATATTTATAGCAGAGTATTAATAACAGATTAGTAGATTTTTAACAAATTCTAAATGACTCAGAATTGCTGAAAAAGACTAAGATAGAAATAAGCAGCTATGGATGAAAGTATCTATTCAATATTATTTTCAGAATAACATTTTCAGAATTACATCTTAGAGCATATATACAAAACGTAGTTGAGGAAAGACAAAAAAAAATTTGGACGGAAAAAACTAGTCACATTACGGGGGTCATAATGTCTTAGTGCACCATTGGATTTTTCAAGATTTTGATATGTTTGAGATAACCTAATTTTCTAGAATATGATCGAAGCGATCTTCCTAATAGGTTTTGGTTCAAAAGATATGAGCGACTGAGTGAGGTATTGTCAAAACAAAGATTTATTTATAACATAGAGTATTATATTAGAGATTAATTTATAACAACAAATATATATCAGAGATAAACAGAGATAAAACAATAGATAAATGCCTACAACAAATCAAATATCTCTCACAAGCACGAAGGTTAGAAAGAAATGAAAGATAGTTAGTTTGAATCTTGCACAATAGAGCTTTAAAAAAATAGAGATATGGATAGTTGTAAAAGGCAAAACAAAACTAAGATATGTGAGTTCTATATTGAAACATGCATGCACAAATTTAAGAAAACTAATATTATAAAACCTGCAAGAACAAAGGATTAGAGAAACCATGAAAACATGAGATTAAAACCCTTGCGGTCACCCAACAGAGGGTGGGGTTAGATCTGAAATAAAACTTGAAATGAAGAAACTAAACTGATTTTGGCAGAGAACCGTCCAAACTTAAAAAAATTCAAAAATCTACCCTTTAGCGATAAGCCTTCCAAAGAGTGTTAGAGACTCAAAAATTAAAATGACAAAAGAACAAGAAAGAGCTGCAACAAATATTAGATCAACAAGAAGAGGCTTGCTCCTTTGAATGACACCTTCCTACAAAACACTTAAACAAGGATTAGTAGCTTTGATACCATGTTAGAAGTATGAAAAAATGAAAAGAAGCTAAGGAAAGAACCCAAGAAAGTATAATGCAAGAAGATATTTTACCATAACCATCGAAAGTGAGACATAAATTTAAGATCAATCACCATAACTATGAGAATGCTCCAAGGATCCAAACAGTGAGACAAATATTTTGAAAGGGGAAAGCAAAGAAAACCCCTTGTGACATTATGAATGAGGCCATAGCCTAAAATGAGAGAGAGAATAGAGAAAGAGAGCAATATGCTCAATACAATAACTTCATCATTAGAAATGAGAGAGAGGAGCATCTCTTAAATAGAGATGACAGAGAGGAGTTAGAATGTAACTCCCAAGTCTATGAATGCCACCATTCATAAGTGTGTGTGACAAGTGTCCAAATCCTCTTAAGGAGGAATAAATTAATTTCCTTATTAAAGGAATTACAAAATATGAGTTGTCCTCCCACTTGGACTAGAGGACAAAAATACATGAAGGATACCTTGGTTTATCATTATTTAAATAATAGAACTAAGGAAAGATTATAAATTCTAACACATTCCTCTTTATATACAATCATATTACATTGCTTGAAATGTATATTATAGATATCTTTGTAGAAGTATATAAAGTAGCTCAAACCTTGATAAGTTCCTTGTCATGTTCCTTGTTTTGCTATATTTCCTACACAAAGTATTCTTTGAAACGAATAGATCAAGATGTTAGTGATCTTTATTAATATAAAATAGAATCTGATTTAATTCTAAGAGTATTCCTTACAGAATTTATTGATCATCTAATTGAACTCACTTTAAAGACTATATCCAAAACTAAGAAAAGTCTTGATAATTTAGATGCAGTAAGGGCAATATAAACTAATTAACAACAACCTTTCTTTACCAATGGGTAAGCATCCAAGTTAATTGATCTAAATGATTTATTGTAAACCGATAACCTTTCTTCAATCTATTTTCTCCTTAATAGTTTGCAAAAATATTATCAGGGCTATAATAGCCCATTTTCAAGATGAATTAACTAATCTTAATGGTACCTATCAAGTGAAGAATGATAAATTAGCCAAGTACCATGATCTTTCTATAGGATTTCTTGTAAATTTTTCTTCTTCATCCTTTCAAAAATTACCTCAGAAAGATAATAGGCTCGTAAATGCTATGGCTAGTGTGACATCTTTAATCTCTCTAGATGATGGAGTAGTAAATTTCTAGTTTACTATCCAAACTCTTTCTAGTCCCGCTATCTCTGAGGATCCTTTGTTAGATAAAATTTGTCTCAATATGCATCTTGATGAATGGTATTTACATATCTATCATTACTTAAAAGATGGTCCATTGCACGGGTCAACAACTAGGAATTATAGAAATAGAATCCCAAAGCTTGTAGCTCATTATATCATTCTTGCGGATGTTCTATATAAGCATTCCTACGATGGCCTTTTGCTTAGATGCCTTGGTAAAAGTGAAATCCCTATGGCTTTACAAGAGGCTCATGATGGATCTGGTGGAGGACATTTCGATGGAATTGATTAGTTAACAAAATCCTTTCCATGGGGTACTATTAGAAAACTATGGAACATGACTCATTTTCTTTTGTCAAAAAGTACCCTTAGTGTCAACATCATAAATCTGATTCACCCTCCTACTTAGGCATTACATTCTAGATATTGAACTGGGTCTAGCGCAGGTGTTATACTAATACCTCCATCTAAGAAACCTATCCCTTTATCCTATAACCTCAATTTTTCTTGTACTAATAACATAGCTGAGTATGAAGCCTTAATCGTAGGATTAAGGGTGACTTTCTATCTACAAATTAAACATGTTAAAGTCTTGGGTGATTCACAATTAATTGTACAACAAATTAATGGTACCTATCAAGTGAAGAATGATAAATTAACCAAGTATCATGATCTTGCTATAGGATTTCTTGGAAAGTTTTCTTCTTCCTCCTTTCATACATTACCTTGAAAAGATAATAGGCTCACAAATGCTATGGCTAGTGCGACATCTTTAATCTCTCTAGATGATGGCATAGTGAATTTCTAGTTTACTTTCCAAACTCTTTCTAGTCCCGCTATCTCCGAGGATCCTTTGTTAGATACAATTTGTCTCAATATACATCTTGATGAATGGTATTCACATATCTATCATTACTTAAAAGATGATCCATTGCAAGGGTCAACAACTAGGAATTATAGAAATAGAATCCTAAAGCTTGTTGCTCATTATGTCATTCTTATTGGTGTTCTATATAAGCATTCCTATGATGGCCTCTTTCTTAGATGCCTTGGTAAAAGTGAAATCCCTATGGCTTTACAAGAAGCTCATGATGGATTCGGTGGAGGGAATTTTGATGGAAATTCATTACTTAACAAAATCCTTTCCATGGAGTAGTATTAGAAAACTATGGAACATGACTCATTTGCTTTTGTCAAAAAGTTCCCTTAGTGTCAACATCATAAATCTGATTCATGCTCCTACTTGTGCATTATGTTCACAAGTGCCTCCCTATCCCTTTAGTGTTTGGGGCCTAGATCTCATTGGAAATATCTCCCCCCCTTCTCCTGAAGGACACACATGTATTCTTACAACCATTGACTATTTTACTAAGTGGGTTGAAGCTATCCCTCTTCGTTCAACTACTGCGGAAGTTATTTATGATTTAATTATTTAAAATATCATCACTCAATTTGGTATTCCCATGGAAATCATCTTTGATAATAGAACTCAGTTTAAGAGAAAATAAGTAAAAGATTTCCTAGAGAAATATCATATCCATAAATTTTTCTCTACTCCTTATTTTCCCCAATCTAATGATCAAGATGAAGCTTTAAACAAGGTCATTGTACAAATCCTTTAGAAGATTGTTGATAAGAACACTAAGGATTGGAATACACAATTAACCTATGCTTTATGGTCTTACAGAACAAGTGTCTATATTGTGACTGGAACATCACCTTATAATTTGGTCTATAGAACTGATGCAGTTATGCCTTTAGAGCTAGAGATTCCTTATTTAAGATTTTCATTCAAGGGCATAATTGATAAATATACTATTAGGGAGAAACAATTACAAGAGCTTGAGATGTTAGATGAGAAACATATTAATGCTTTATAACATATCATGGCCTATCACAAATTTGTCAACAAAAGATACAATGGCAAAGTGATTGAACACTCCTCAGTTGGTGACCTCCTTCTCTATGAAAATCAGAGAAATTTGAATGCCCACCTGGTGAAAAAGGAAACTTTAGTCCTAATTGGTGAGGTCCTTACATTGTCATAAAAGTGTATGGCTCCGGTGAATATAAAATGTATGATATGAATGGTGTGCCTCTTAAGGAACCTATTAATATTATGCATTTGCATCGTTATTATGCTTGATCATTCATCCTTACTTTATGTACTTACATTTTTCTCTTGAGTATTATTTATGTTTTCTCAAATGTGATGTATAATATTAAAAGGTTATACTTTAAAATGTAAGTGCATATATTTTATCATCATTTCAGGTTTCTTCCTTTAAATTTCTTATGTTATTAATCATAGATTAATCATAGAAATAATAAAAAGAGATAGTAAACATGTAAGTGTATTATATATATATATATATATATATATATATATATATATATATATATATATATATATATATATATATATATATATAGTTGTTTTGGTATACAAAGAAGACACTGAACAAAATGTGCCCGATATCAAAATAGTACATCAAGCGTCATCCATAGGAAGGTGAGAGTTGGATCTCTCAGATCTAGGTCAGGATGATAGCCCTAATCTATGTATGGTTGAGGTAAAGGTATGGCTCTGGGATGAGCTCCTCTCTAACTGACTATGAGATCTCTAGCATTACTCCCATAACTTGTGTTCTAATTGCTCCACCCTCTCTGCCAACAACTATAGCTCCACCACTCCGGGCATGAAGATATCCCTATGCCTCCCAAGATCTCATGCCCCCTCATAGAAGAATCATGAGGTAGAAGGAATCCTCGATGAAATGACCATGCCCATCGGGACATCTCTCACGAAGGATCTCCACTCCTTTTTGCTAGCTGCATAACACATTTTTAGTTTATCATTTATCATATATTCATAAATTTTGCACTTATTCTAAGTCTGTTCACACATGGATCTTTTTCGTGGAAGATAGGATATGTGTCTTGGTGGGGTGTTGTGGGTGGCAGTCACCTAGACTCCCTTTTCTCTTCCTGCCTTGTCCACGGTGGGGGCATCTCTACTTGAGTATGTGGTGATCGAGATTGTAGGCACTTGGCTGCTATGGGAGATGGTGGTACCTAAGCCACTATACCACCCACTTCTAGCCTGACCTCCTCGCCCTCTTTCTCTATGGCCTCTTTTCCTGGTGGTGGCTCCTCCTCCTCCTCCTCCTCATCTTCATGCCGATTCCTAAAATATGAACCTAGATCTCCAGTAGGATAGTCATCTGGGAACACGGGTCTCATGCCCTACATATTGATGTATCACAAGTAGTCCCTCAATACTCATATTTCTTGACTATAGGGTCACCTTGACATTTTTTGGACTCTTAGTATTTGTCAGCTCTATATCATCAATAGTCAACCATTATGGTCCCAAATATATCAAGGTACCTATGTTGGAGGGCCCTGGTGAAGACCAAATTGTTGCCTCACTCTCTCATAATAGTAGGGCACCACTATATAGTCATGTTTTCCCTCTCGTAGCCTCTTTCTTTGCATCCATCTTAGCTACACTACTGAGTCTGACCATGCTACCATGTGACAGTAAGGCCTCCACACAACCTTTGTACTTGGTAGTTGGTCTAGTTTGACCCTCTAGTATAAAACATCACCAAACTTCTATGAGTGGCCCAATGTATATGAAAATATTCTTGGTGACTCAAATGGTATGTACATAGGACATCCTATAGGCCTCATACATGTAAAGTACTCAAAGTACACACCTGTAAGAGTGTACACATCGTCAGGTTGTACCTTTGATATTTGATGAACTTCCCAAGATCATAGTAAAGGTGTGCAAGCATGCTTCGACCCCACACATATACTATGGACTCTCTCTCCATGTGACGAACAACATGTGTAAGAGGAGTGTAGAAGATAGTGCCCTTTGTATCGAGTATCACTTTTGTGGAAATGGTACAAAGTATGAGCCTCCTTAGTAGATGAGTTTGTCCAAGCATAATACATTTCAGGCTCACCTAATCGGGTCTCTATCTCTCTATATGGAAGTTCCATACAGTACTCAAGATCTCTCCTAATATCCTCTAGAGAAAGGTTGACCCATGGTCTAACCATCGGTCCTTAAATTGGAAGATGTAAGATCTGGTGAACATCCTCTAGTGCAACTTTCATCTCCCCAATAGGTAGATGGAATGAACATGTATCCTCATCCTATCTATCCATCAATGCTAGTAGCATAGCTCTATGAAATCAAATATGAGGTAGTCAAGATACCCATTAGAGCCCAGCGTCTCTCATAACCCTGTCTCTATTGTTTCTATCTCTCCTATATGCTCTTGAACATATATCATACCTTTTGACATGTAGTGCTCTCTAATAACTGGAAGCTCTTGTGATAGCGACATGAAAAAGCTCAATTAGTACTCAACATCAAAATAGTAGCTCTCAACATATATAATTTTGCATTCTGACCTATCTAGGGAATAGGTTGACTTCTTAATAAGAGGTTGACTTCCTAGGAAGAGGTTGAATTTCTCCCTAAGGAACAAGTCAACCTCCTAGGAACAGGTAGACTTCCTAGGAACAAGTCAACTTCCTGACCTAGCTATCAAAAATAGCTTCCCACAACATGCAAGACAACTTCCTAAATTTATAGAAAGCTTGGAAATAGAAGGAAAACATAAGGAAATTGGCATGAGCATCAAGACATACCTCCTCTAGATCTATGTCATCCACTATTTCCCATTGGAGCACCTCCATCTATGTTGATGACAATTCCTCCTTCCTCGACATCTTTTTCCTTCTCCTTCTTCACCTTCAAGCAAATGTTCCAAATGAGATTTCACAAAGGTAACTTCACTTTATATTTTTTATTATTTAGGTTAGCTTTCTCTTTTTTGTTTTGAAAAATTAGATTATCATTGTTAGATGTTATTTCCCCCCTTCACTCTTTCGATTATATCTTGAGCTCAATAGCTCTGATTATGTCAGAATTGTGACTCAGTTGCCTTGCTATCCAAGTACCTTTGAAAATATTTAGGATTCATATTTAATATATTTTAAGGCTACTTTTCATCATATTTCTTATTCAGTTCGTTGTGGTAAACATGATACCATGTTTCACCTTTCCCGAATGAGAAAGTTGAAACATGGGGGGCATATAGTTACCCAAAAACTTCATCATCTTTCTCTAGTAAGTCATAGGTGATTTTGATTATCACTAACCTGTGGTTTTGCATGATGCAATTACTAATGTTTTCTTGTAGGAACTGCCCATGTGGATTTAGCCATATCCTTTTTTAGTTATATATATGCTTTTCTTACTTTAGCTTGCATATGCACATAGTGTCTGTTGGATATTGCTAATGCATGAGGAGGTGATTGAGACATTTAATATGTTTAATCACTATGTTAATGAATAGACACTCATACTATTGTCATCTATGTTTTGTCACTGATGTCAACATATGTTTCTGTGAGGAAAATAGGCTGGTTATCACAGTGTATGGACACTGTACAGATGTTTCAGATGTTGTGAAGACATATGAGAGTTTAGGAGGGTGTTGTGATCTTATATTCAAGATCGCATCATGTAATGTTTCATATTGGATGAGTTACAAATCTTTTGGTAAAGACTAGTCACTGATTGTGACAGTGAGAAATGACAGATTTAGTCTCTGTGTTTTGTGTGTAGCTTACAGGCGATATGGAATCAGTGTATGCAAAATTAAGAGATGAAATACAGAGTATTGAAGAATGTTCTATGAATTGTGCAAGGTACAGAAAGCAAGATGATGTCAGCTGTGGCGTGTGTTCTAGAGGTGATCTATTTGGAAGTCGACTACAGAGATCTAGCGTGTATGATGGATGGTGAACTTGAATTAAGGATGTAGATCCTTAATTTTTGTAATGTATTCATTATATACTTGTTCTAGATATCGTGTGTATCTTAGCAAGGGTTTATGTAATTATTTGTAATTAGGAAATCCTTATGGGCCGACCTATTCATGAGAATTGTAATAAGGTATAAATGAAAGGTCTTTTCTTTGGAAAAGATATGGATGAGAAAAGGTGATATAAAGAGGTTGTGAAAGTTGCAAGCTTGTGTCCTCTATATGTAGAGTAGAGGTGTACTAGTGGACTTCATTGGAACTGATCAAGCAAAGACAGTTGTTGCCATATAGTTCAAAAAAATTGTGTATTTCTTCATATACACTTGTGTTGCAAACAATGAGTTCTGAAGGTGGATTTAACCTTCTTTGGGCAGTGAGCCCTCCCTTTCTTCTTGACTCCTAACAGTGTCTATCCTCTAACAAGTACTATGTACTATAATGTTTCAATAAGCTCCTAATAGGACTATATCTTCTGACAAGGATAACTATACTCTTAGTACATCATTTGTGGGTGCTAATTCCCATTGGGGTTTTTACCCTTAATAGGGTTTCCCTGAGACCAAAATATTGTGTTATTGTGCTGGGATTTATTGTGTTCATTGGATCTGATATTGCTGCTGCTTAAAGTTTCAAGTTTAATAATCTTCCATACAATTGATTCATCCCCCCTCTCAGTTGTATTGTGGGCTATTATTCCTAACAATGTCATATACTACTAAAGTGGGGGCTAAATGTACCATCTTAAATTGGATGCACTTTAATTTATGACCTTTTAGCTCCTTTTTAGTGTTTTTGCATTGTACATTTGCACTTGGAACACACACTTTCCTCTTTCTTTATCTCTCCTAGGCAAAAATGAGGTAGGACCTAACACTTCCTCCTTGATTTATCTTTCTTTCACTCATAGGTCGAGGTAGGATCTAATTTATATGCATTCTCCTCTTTCTAGGCCCTATTTTCTCAAATCTAGCCTCGATTTATCAGTCCCCGATACACATTACACCCAAATCCTATGCAGTTCTAGAAGTTTAGGTTACAAACCCAAGACTCTGGCCTCCAGGGGAATAGGTCGATCAAGTTGACCTATTTCATGGTGGTTGAAAAGTGTTGGGCCCAGTCCTATTTGAAAGTTCCATTATTTCTCGCTCACTACAGTCGGCTCCCACAGGGGTAATTTCCAAAATTCACTATAAAAAGACATGTAATGTCTCATTTTCCTCATGATGGATGATGATAGAAGCAAGGTACAAGAATGTGTGGACACCCCAATCTGACATAGAGAAATTGAAAAGTGGAAGCTAAGGGTTGAATCTAATTCTTTCACTGCAAAGTGAGGCCTTCATTTACATTTCTTCAATTCAAGCATTCAAGCATTACATGACATCATGGAGATGCAAGGGGACCATGAAGATGGTTAGAGTACTTTAGCCTTAGGGGGTTTGGTATGATTTCTATGCTATATTCAGATCTGATCTTTGTCTCTTCATATTTAGCACACATTTACATTTACAAGTACACTTACATGCTAGAGTTTCACTCATAGAGTAGATTCTTAGTGTTTGCTAGATCTTTTACATTCTAGATCTACAATCTAGGATTCACGAGCACTACATACACACACAAAATATTTCCTAACAGTTATTCATGGAGGTGGAAATCACCAAAATGGGGGGTTGACTAAGGAAAACCCCTTTATAGCCATCCATGCACACAAATTTTGTAACAAACTTGCAAGTTATCAATTTGGCGACCATAAATATGGAATCTACTCCCCAAGACCTTTCCAAAGAAGTTAGGTCAACCTTTCTATAGTGTCTTGGGAACACAATGACTTTGTGGAAAAGTGTCAGGAACATGTTGCACCAAGTCAACTTGTTCCTGGAGGTCTCAAAAAATAGCATTTTCTAGGGTTTCTATTGTGATCAGAAGTCCTACCACAGTCTCAGATCTGCAATTTTTAGAGAAAAAAGCCATATTCCATTGCATATTTTGAGGCAAGTACCTTATCATTTGTTTCATATGTTAGAATAGATCTATTTGTTTTTCTTAATTGGGTTGATTGCATATACTTGGTTCCTAGAATCATCTTACACTTTTTGCTTAATCAATTAGGTCAATCTTTTCATTTTCATTATATATCTATAATCGAATTATATTTCATAAAATAGGTCTTGCTAGTGTACTTCCTTGATATAACTTGGGTTTAGCATGGGCATCTCTTATCACCTTTGGGTTTTGCTAATCTAACCTAGGTTGTATTGAGAGTTATGCTTGGAAGTCCCTATTTCTCTTGTATTTAATGACTTAGGGAGAAAGTGTTAAACTTGATATAGCTAGCTTGCATTGTTAGATTCGTTGATGCCATTTTCCCCTTGAACAGTGCCCAAGTGTAGCCAATTAGAATTTGTCAAACCTAAGTGAGCTTCATAACTCATTGATGGTTCCAATATCTAACATGCACACCATGCAAACCTAGACACCAAATTCTAGAAGACATGCAAATGACATATGCCAACATTCATAGACATGCAAGTACACCTATACCCCACTCCCAAAGTTGATGCTCAAATGGAATACTCCCCTTTATGTCTTATCCTCATCATCACTAATAGTGTACATCTTGTAAGTGTAATCATGTCATAACTAATTACAAATAAATATTTTTTAATAATGCCCTAGGTGATAAAGCAAACCTTCCAAAGAACATGAAGATACATGAAAGTGCTTAAAAAATTGTAAGGTATATGTCACTTTATCCTACATTCTCATACTACATGATTATAACCATAAGAAAACATAGATAATAATGAAGACTTATGACCCTTAAGAACCAACAAGGGAAACACATCCCCCAGCCACACATGTACCATTTGATTCTGCAACCTTCTTCTATTCTCCAGTTATATATTTGTATAGGGATAAAAGCACAGTAAGCTGTCACCCTTTTACAAAGGAAAAGACTAACAACATCAAAACTGAAAAACTTCAAGGGCATAAAAGTCACATTTCTGTTGAGAATTTGAAGATGATGTAAACTGATGAAATGTGTGAAATAGGATGAATTTTATGCCTATAATTTTTAAAATTTAATTTGAGAAAAAATTAATATGTTTTTTTAATTTTTTAGGTGTATTTTTCATATCCTGAAAAATACTACAAATCAAGGAGTTTACTTCCTGTCAAATCATTATAAGTAAAACATTATTTTTCCCTCCAATTTTAGAATATGTTTTAGATGACATGTATATCTAGTGCAAGAAAAAAGAAAGAAGTGTTTTCAATCTATAAGTTACTTGTTATAAGTATTCAAAATCGAACTTACCTGAAATCAACAGTTTTTGTCTCCCACCACTTTTCCTTTATTAAAACTATACCAAAAACCAAATAAATTACATATTCTTGTAGATGACTCTCTCCTCTAGTGTTGTAGATGATTTTAAAAAATTTCTGAATTGATTTAGCATTTTTCTATATTTTTCAAATCAACGTCTTCTCAAAGTTTAATATACCTACATGTAGTTTTTAGCAAATTTGTTTAACATTTTTTTCTATTGAAAATATAGAATCAACTGGTTACATTAGAGTTTGACTGTCATCATTACATCAGTATACATAGTATATATGTAAGGGAATACATCAGGATGTACAGTGTACCAAATGTGCAATATAACAAATATATATGTCTATACAACATATTCACTTTGCTATTCAAAAAATACTAGGATCAAAAAAAGGTTTCAGTTTCAAAATGCCTCAATAGTCTTTATTATTCCCATCCATCTTCTTGTTCCTGCTCTTCTCTCTGGCTGTGATGATTGAGACTCCAGCGATCCTCATTTCCAATATCAGGTTCTTCTTCATTAGGATCCTCTGCTGTGTCCTCTCTTGTATTACCTCTTCCGATTTCCTGAGGTACCATCATATTTCCTTCATCAGCAACTGTTGTGATATTGACAAAGTGTTCATTATTCTTTTGACCTTCTACTTGCATCATCCCATGTCCGTTTACTGTCTGGATATCTTTAGCAAAGAGAATGGTGACTCCTTCCTCCATCAAGCTTTGGAATCTCTCCCTTGAAATCTGGATGGTGATAGAAACCTGAGACATGATAGTGAAATGTGTGAGTTTATAATTAAACTTAGTAAGATCCCTCTTCTTGTCCTAGAAAATCTCCTCATTTCTCTATCTCCAAATAAACCAAAGCACCTCAGTAGTAACAGTAATCCAAAAATCATTAACTTTGTAATCAAAGTTATCCACATAACCCGCCAAGACTTCATGCCAGGACAAGCTAGACTTAGAAAATCTCAAAAAATCAAAACCAAAAATAGCAAACCACACTTTAATAGCCCACGGACATTTGAAAAATAAATGCTCATAAGACTCAGTACATTTACAAACAGAGCACAAAATGGTATTCCTAGAACCTTGAGACACATAGTAACCAATAGCATGATTTTTCAATAGAAAAATCCACTTAAAACAAACCTTTTTGGGCTCCACATGAGAATGCCATAACAGTTCAAAGATTAAGTGCCACTTATTGCTAGACCAATTCAGACTCTAGACTCGGTTAATTTCATTAAAAATTTTATTACTGTCACTCATCATATTATAAATTTGCTTGCAAGAAAAATTCCCCAGTGTGGAACCATCTGTCCATTTAATAAGTTCGGGGTTGTGACAGGATGAAATGCATTTGCCTGGAAACCAGCTACCCACGGCCTTAGCCAGGAGTGTGTATGTTTTCTTCTGGGAGGATGGAATGTCAAATTTATTGCTTAACTCTGCCCAGGAAGAAAGCCTGTTATCAACAATAATATCACTGATGTATGAAATGCCTTTCTTGTTCCAGCTTTTAGCTGAGCAACATTGGGTGAGAGAAAGTGGTTTATCATTTAGATAAATCCCCCATCAAATAGACTGATCAATTACAGCAAAATATGGATTCCTCCCTACAACACCTTTGGAACATAGTAATGGTTTAATGTCCTTCCAAGCCTTCCACAGAGTAGAGAATATCCTAGAGCCAAAAACCTTCACATCAAAGTCACCTAACAGAATGTCAAGAAAAGGGATATTATCCCATGTTTTTCCCTTTTTAATGACAGACCTGACAACATTATTTCTTATTAATACTTTCCAAGGTTCATTTCCCTTTATAGCTTTAATAAGCCATTTTGAGATTAGAGCCCTACCTTATTTTTTTAGATCTTTAATACCCAGTCCACCTAGCTTCTTTGGGGTACAACACCACTCCCACTTGACATTATGTCTCTTCCTATTTCCAACACCATCAGACCACAAAACATCCCTCAAGATCTTCTCCAACTTATTTGTTTGAGTATGAGAAAATAGCCATGTAGAGGCATAGTATATTGCATGCGAAGAAAGAACTTTCTGGACTAGCTGAAGTCTTCCTGCAAGAGAAAGCATATGAGTTTGCCACTTGATGTGTTTTCTTTCAACTTTTTTAAAGATCCAATTCCACATATCATTCATTGAGGGGTCAAGAGCAAACGTGATTCCCAAATATCTCACAATATTATTAGGGCCTAACCATTGCCATCCTTTCCCCTCAAGCCAAGTGGGAGGGCTGTTATCCCATCCAAGAATAATAGATTTATGAGGGGCAATCTTAGCGCCAGAGGCTTTGCAAAACAATTCAATTCTGCATACAATTCTATTAAAGTTATTTTCATCAAGATCAACAAACAAAGCTGTATCATCTGCAAACTGCTCAATCAGGAGATCTTCATTATTAGGCAAGGAGATACCTTTAATAGGAGGGCCAAATTTAGTGGCCTTGAGAATATATGTCATAGCATCTTCAACAATAACATACAGAGCAGGAGCTAATGGGCATCCCTGTCAAATAGATCTTCCTAAGGGAATGGATTCCAAGATCTCACCATTAATCTCAATGCTAGTATTAGAGTCTTTGAACAAAATCTTGACCCAGTTACAAAAGTATTCATGGAACCCAAACTGTTTAAGCATAGCAATAATAAATTTCCACTCAATTCTATCATATGCCTTCTCAAAATCTAGAAGTATCATGGCTACATTTTGTTCATTAGCTTTTGCCCAATGCATTGCTTCCCAGCTGGTAATAAGGTTTTCCAGAATAAATCTGCCTTTGATGAATCCAGTCTGAGTCACTGAGATAATGTCATTTAACACTTTAGCAATCCTATTAGCCAATAGTTTGGCAATAATTTTATAAGATATGTTTAGAAGGGTGATTGGCCTCCAATTTTTCACCTAGGTTTTATCTCCTTCTTAAGGCAAGAGTTTGACTAGTCCTTTATTAATTTTTTCACCAAGGGTCCCCTTGTCAACTGCAAATTGATAGATTTCAAATAATTCACTAGATATCCATTCTTTGTTTGTTTTGTAGAAATCAGCCGGTAGGCCATCTATCCCAGGTGAATTTCCATTGGCCAATGATGAGATGGCATCTTCAATTTCCTAAATAGAAATTTCTTTCCCTGGCATAGTACTTTGTTCTTTGTTAATCTTGGATGGGATAATATTGATACAATGATTCATGCATAGTTGACTGCCTTCATCATGTTCCAAGGTGAAAAGATTTTTATAAAATTCAACAAATGTGAGCATGATTTCCTTATTACAAGTGTTGATTCCTCTATCAGTTTGAATGCCTGTAATCTCCTCTCTACATTGCTTTGCCCTGATGATATTAAAAAAGTATTTAGACCCCCTATCTCCATCTTTAATCCAATTAGCTTTAGCTCTAATTTTCTGTCCTTGAATCTTGTACTATTGAAGAACCCTAAGTTTGCCTTTGGTATCACAAAGCATTTTTTCTAACTTCTCATCATTACCTTTATTCTGCAATTCAGTTTCAATTTCTAGGAGATGGGAGTTGAGTTCTTTCTCTTCTTGATTCCTATCTTTAGCTTCTTTTGTACCAATAGTTTGAAACAACTTCCTCCAAGATTCAACCAGCTGATCCCATTTTTCAATAGGTGAGCTATTATTACTCCAAAATTTGGAGAGGACAGTGACCATATGGAGGGCATCCATGTTGTCATGGTTATTTAATAGTGTCGTATTGAGTTTAAATAGGGTTTTCTTGCAGCAATTTTCAACTTGATGCCCCTCCTTCTTAATACAAATATTCACACAAATAGTAGAATGATCAGACATGCTGGCGGGGACCACATTAAT
This sequence comes from Chamaecyparis obtusa, assembly GCA_027943335.1. Taxonomy (NCBI): domain Eukaryota; kingdom Viridiplantae; phylum Streptophyta; class Pinopsida; order Cupressales; family Cupressaceae; genus Chamaecyparis; species Chamaecyparis obtusa. The sequence continues at coordinate 19,577 of BSBK01001786.1, forward strand.
AGGGTATTGACCAACCTTCTGAATGGTACTCATTTCATGCTTATTGATATAAACCCTGTCAAGTCTGCAATAAATTCTAGCTTTATTAGCTTGGTTATTGCACCATGTATACCAGATTCCTTCATGCCCTCCTTTGAGTCCAGTCATTGGATCATTAATGCCAAATGTTCTCTTAAATCTATTCCAGAAGAGCTGTTCATTACTCTTCCATTCAAATTTTCCACCTCCTATTTTATCCTTCGGACATTCTACCATATTGAAATTTCCTACGAAGATCCACTTTATCTTAGGAAGATTGTTGGCAAGCCATTCCCACAACTTAGTCCTCTCTCTATAATCATTCGGAGCATAAATGTTGCAAATGCCTATCTCACTTTCATCATGTTTAATGATGATCCATATTGCTCTATTACAAGGAGAGATTCCACTGTTTGTAATTTTCTTTTCCCATGTGTTATTGATTAAGATTGCTACTCCTCCCTTGCCTCTGCCATGATTTGAATAATAGCATCTAGCTTTACCCCAAATGAATTTCAATATATTAAAAGCTTGATACCCATTGATTTTAATCTCTTGTAAGCAAACAATATCTTTGCCACTTAAACTGTTGCACCATCTTCTAGCTATATATTTCCTATCTGACATTTCTAACCCTCTAACATTCCAGCTATGAATTTGTACCTTCATGATTTACATTTAGAGGGGGGATTAATCTTGCATAATCTGGAAAAACAATCTTGCATATCATTCCCTTTTGTCTTGTTATTTCTCTCCTTATTTTTTAAACTGTTACTTCTCTCATATGTTTTCCTTTTCTTTTTTTTTTGCAATTACCTCAGTGAATCCTTCACCACTACTCCCATCTTCCTCCATATTCCTAGCCTCTGAGGGTAGCTCTCTGCTCTAAGGAGGAAGGATATCTATTGAGGGGGGTTACTATGTTCCAGAGGTGATGGAGGGGGGATGCTAACATTTCTTGCCTGGGCACCATTTTTTATTTTTTCCAAGGCAATCTATTGTGCATTTTTTATGCCGCTATTGCCATCATTTTTTGACCTTGGCACCAGGATATACAGAGAGTTAGGGCAATGTTATGGTTTGGAATGGAGGAAGCAGCAGGTCTAACTTCATATTCTCTCTCAAACAAGGGGTTATTCAAAGTTACAAACCCATCAACATGAGTGTCTACAGTGTCTGAGGATGGGGTTGATTGGTTTTATAATTATTCTTCTCGGTACTAGTAGGATGGAAATCCTTGGAGATGTTTTTTTAACAAGGGGCACTCTTTTTTACTATGCCCATTACATTTACAGTGGAAGAAAGCACCAATATCCCCTAGTTTATTAATCTTCCAAACATAGGGGTCTCCTTCGAGATTAACAGAGATATTTTTTGGGAAAGGGGTTCCAGGGGTCGGAGCGAGAAGAACACGAGCATTAAGATGAGGGAGGGTGATTTTTGTTTCTTCAATCTGCAAAATTGACCCGAGGGGTTTAAGAATCTGGGAAAGAAATGGCCAGAATTCAGGCTGGACTCCAAGAATTTCAACCCAAAACGGAGAGGCTTGGTATACTACATCCTCGGTTTTACCTTTGGGCGACCACGGTAAGGCTCTAAACATTGTTTTCCCTACATTCCAAAAGCTTTTTTTTAACACCTTCTCCTGCATAGCATGGTTCTTAAAGAAAATGACAAAGAGACCTTTTTGTATCATTCTACTGAAATTAACAACAATGCCGAGCTTCTTCCCCCAAACATTGTTAATCCAATCATCCAAAAATTTGCGCACAGGAAGAAACTTAACGTCCATACAAACAAAGAAAACAACAATGCTTTTCAATCTAGTTTGTTCACCCTTAATGGCCTTCACCATATCAACATTCGGAGTCAAAGAAAGAGTGTTGCCAGGAAGATAAGGGACCTAACCTTCTCCTCTAATGTCATTATTGGAACTACCTGGACCAATGGCGGAATCTCGTCGATTTCCATTGGTGTGGCCTCCTCGAGAGCCATTATCTTCTTCTCTGAAGGAGCATTCAAAAACTGCAGAACGAGGACATCTACTGGTATTCCCATCAGCCACCACATCTTTAAATGAAGGTTTATTGCCACCCTTGTCACAAAAATTATTACCACCATCATCACTTTGCATGGCCTCTCTCGACTTTGTTGTGCCATCATTAATGTCATCCTTCCCCTGCTCTCCAGAATCCTCATCCATGAAGAGAACCTCGTCCATGAGCCAAACGACCGAGCCCTAAGCAACACAAAACCAAGGACAAATAGCAACCATGGGAGCCCAACAAGGAAAAACCAACAAAACCAAGCAAAAAAAAGACTAAAAGAAAAACAAAACAATAAGGGCACACGACAGCACAACACAGAGTGACAAGACCAAGACAAGACCGCTCACACAGGGAGCGCTCGCAGGTAGGACACACAACAATTCAGAAAGTGCCCACTTGCAGAGCGCTCGCCAACCTCTAGAAAACAAATAAACAATCAAATTTGTTTAACCTTTTGTAATTGAAACAATATCAAATTTATATGTCTAGAATCGTAGCCCCGAGATCTAGAAAAGGTTACTTTTAGTTTTTTTAACATTTTCTATTTTGATCAGAGAAAGGAACAACATAAGTGCAAAATTTTGGAGGTTTGGATGCCAACATGGCATGCCACCTAGGTAGACTCGGCCGAGTCCGATTGGGCCAAGTCTGACTAGGCTGAGTACCCATAGCCCCCCAATGTGCAAATAAGGGGCTTGGGGCTCTTTTTGCTATTTAAAATAGCATTTGGACTCGACCAAGTACCATTCGGTCTAGTCAACGAGGCCACGTAAGTGCCATTTAGTGTCGCGTGGCACCTATGTGTACTCGATCGTGTATGGCTTGAACGATTCAAACTAGGTTGTGTCTGTCAAGTTAGCCTAAAAGGTGACAGATTATTGTGCATTTACCCATAGAAAATAAGGAAACTACAACCAAGCAACAACTTGTCACATCCTCCAATATGCCACCCATGAATAAAAAAAGGAATAAGGTAAGGTGGAACTTAATGTAATTGTCAATGAATCTTGTTCCAATCCATACATGAACACAAGCAATGAATTCAAATGATAATGAAGGCTTTGAGTAGCCATCTCACTCATACTAATATGGAATATCAACTACAAGCTGCTAACTCATCTAATCTAACTATACCTCCAAAATAGGGTGCACAAACCATCATAGATAAAACTTCATCCCATCAAGAAATCAACCCAAGCTTGCAATTAAGTCTTTGTATGTTAGGTTGATTAAATTTGGTGTATAAATGAATGTCAATATTATATTGAGTTTGTTTTAATCCACTCACTTCAAACCCTTTACATTATATAATTAAACCCTTTATAAATCACTTATAAAAATAATAGTTAACCTTTTTAAAAAAGAAATGTCTATAAGTTTTGGACCCACACACCAAGCTATAATTTTTAATTATTTAATTATAAATTTTAAAGTCATTTTTTTCTATATTACTTCGTTTAGGACCCAAGAATCATGAAAACAAAGATTTGTCTGGATAAAAGCATAATAAACAAGTTTGACTATATAGTAGTTGATACAAAAGTTGAAACATCAACATACCTATATGTATTCATATCTAGAAATCCTAATGTTCTATCACTTATATCCAAGTCTACAACAAAAATGAAATTATGAGGGTTAAGGCAAAATTACATAGACCTTATGATCCTCTCAGACATACATTACATTTTTATGTGATCAAGAAATAAAAGACTTTATAGCCTATATAAACATTATTAGTTTGTCACTCTTTTCAACTATTTCCACATTCGTATCCTCATCGTTGCCACAACTGATTGAGGCCCCCCAAGATGGTATCCATATGTAGGAAAATCTCTAAGTATTTATCAATCTCCTCAATTGCACATCGTAGGAAATTTACCATCATTTCATTGCATGAAGATGACCTAGAAAATAGTCAAATTGAACATTATATTAAGAAGAACATCCCCCAACTCATCGTGGAAAATAAAAGAGCACAAAACCATAGAAATCATTGATATAATTGCAAGAGATTAAGTGGAATCATAAGTGTTCCAATGTCCAAGAATATACCTTGGATCAAGAAGAAGCTTCACCATCGGTGATCGAAGACACACCCTAGGGGCCCATCCATTTCCTTCCCTAACCCTACATTCGTTCCATCCACAACCTCAATTTGGGGTTTTTAATTTCTTCGTCGAAAACTATCATGAAACCCACCATTGCTTCTTCTTCACAAACACATTTCTTTCATTTCCTAGGAACCCAATTGACTGTAATGCCCTTTCCCTTCGAACCATTTCATCTCTTCCTTTCAACGTTGCATCCACCAAACCATTATCAACTTCTAAGCTTGCCTCACACATAATTTTTCCAAATGTATAACAGGCCACTCTGTAAGAATTTGCCTAAGGCAAAGAATGAAAATGCCAAGATCTAGAAGCTCAATTGATAATACAAATAAGAGAGACAAAATGATATGATCAAATGATTGATTCAATATTGATCAAATGATAATTGATACAAAATCAATGAATACAAAGTAGATGTGTCTGAATATATAGGCAATGCATGATAACTAGGAGTGATGCAAGAAATAACTTATCAACCTCACAAGGTGAAATCACATGTCCACCAAAGGTGAATCACCCCCATTATACAAAAAAACATGTGCAAACATATGCAACAATGAGAGGACAATAACATGATAGGAGCACTAAAGATGGATCTCACACATAAAGTGGAATGAGATAAAAACTATCACCACCTAAAGAGAAATTCTCCTACACCACATGCTAAAATGAGATGCAAACTCTAAGATGTCTACAATGCAAACTACTATGTAAATGCGTTATCCTAAATAAGCTCAAGTAAAGTATAATTAATAAATATTTAATTACACCATCACACCCCAAAACATAATTACTCTAAACTTATTATCTAGAACATCTCCTCTCTTATTAGTACATCCTATCATCATAACTCAATAAAGTATTTTTTAAAATTATTATAAAAAAAATATCATTATATAATCGATACTTTATTGTCATGCAAAAATAGGATGACAACATCGCTATTACCCTTTCCAATTAAAAACACACTATTATTGCAATGCTAGAAAACCAGTTATATACATTATCATAAACCTAGTTTAGAAAAAAAACATGTGTCATTTTTAAAATTGTCATTATAGGACCTATTCAAAAGTTACCCAAATCATCACCATCGTAACTGATTCATGGAATGTAACACTCAGGAGAACCTAAAAATAGGTCTCTTGAACGATTGCCAACCTACAACCAGTACAAAAAATCACTGCTCATGGTTCTTTCGTGAGCAAATAACGGTCGGTGAGAAATAAAAGCGCCAAAATTCACACCCAAAAATAGAGCTAAATTATACCTTGCAGAAGTTTCAGTTATCAGACATGCTCAAGAGTGGCTGGCCTTGGCCGAACGATGAGCTTTGTGTGAAACCCATAATGCCAAATGTAGGACCCACGTATCAGGTACTACCCTTCATTCTGACAAGATGGGATTCACAGTACCTTTCTTTCCATATAAATTCACCACCTGATTCTATGTTCATTCCTTGTGTTTGTCGAGATAAAATTTCTTTATGTTCGCTAGCTTGGTCTGTATATTCAAGCGACGACAGGATGGAATCTTATGGACAGAAAATGCTGCTGTTTTGTAGTGCAGTTGCAGCTCTCTGCCTCTGCATTTGTGCTCGCAAGGATTCAATTTCATCTGAGTGGAATACTCTTTCAGGTTGTTGCTTCCTTTCCTCTGTACTTTTCATTGCACTTGAGCATAACTTCATTACACTTGAGCTTTTTCAATCATATCAGTAGCAACAACACTAAATACTGGACCAAGATATTGGTGTGATTACAATGGAAGTCACTTGTAGGGATAATATAAATGCTTCAGTCGTCCTTTCAGCTGGTCTATGACAGTCCATAACTTCATGGTACCTATGGTTGTTGTGTTGTAACTATTTCTTTGAATTTTTGACATATGAGGGTGTAAATCGTGTATAAGAGATTCAAAATCACTACTAATGACAAACCTAAAAATAGTCTACGGGACAGTTGGCTTTCTGTCCTTCATTCCTTGTCTGGTCCATGAAGATAATAAGTTCAACTTTCTAACCATCCCCTTGATACATAAACTGGACAAAACAGCTTTCCCAGAAATATTAACATAATACATGTTGTTTGGCTGTGTTGTAGCAAAAAAAAGTTGTCGCTTAAGAGAGTGACCGTCCATATCACTTACATTACTTGTACAGATCACCTTCATAATTCTATAGCACATCGGTCTGGGTAGTGTTTACCAAATTCAGGATCTAGTTGTACACAAGTTTAAACCCATGATTAAGGTTCAAATTACCTTTCATAACTCTCTAGCATATTAAATGTGTGACCCAGGTTCAAATTATCTTAAAGACTTTTACCCTTTTGAACTCTGGAGTCCAGATTGTCAGGTTGCATGCTAATTCTTAGATGTGAGATAGGTAGATGGACTGTTCCCAAAGAAAACTGGAAAAACTGGAAAGAAAAGATTTGTAGTTTCTGCAAAATAGGATGGTTGAGAACTTGAAACTGATATTTAAATTTGGATTATGAAGATATTCAAATCTCGTATAAAAATAATTTGGTGGTGGGCAGTCCAAATGAGCTATTTTGAGAATATAAGACTTTTCAAAATTCCTGGCTTCTTGATCAAGATTTATAATAGAAAAATTGACATCAAAAAGAATTTGAAAATAGTTAAAGATTTAATTCTTGGTCTCTTAAATTGATGGCCTTGTAGATATTATTAAAATTCCTCCATTCATCTTTATTCATTCATTAGCTAGCTTGTGTTTGAGTAAAAATTGGGCCTACTTGAGTTCAAGGAGTGCAACACATACTTGACACATCTTAAGAATATGGTGGGCGTTACTGATACAACCAGCTTGTTTTAGAATAATAATAAGGTCTCTTGCAGTGCAACACAGAGAAATCTAAAGAATGTCGTGCATGTTCACCTACACTGATGTTGTGGACTAACAAATATGGGATTTTATTGGAACTTAACCTATGTTGACAAATTTTAAGAGTGTGATCCAAGCTTAGGCCTGTTGAAATTTATTTCCTCTACATACAAATCTTTTTGAAAGAGTCTCTATTTGTCTTTGTCCTTCGCAGGGGGCTACCATGGATTTCAATGGCTGGCTGAGACATTGGGTATCTAAAGTTAAAATATAATAACTTATTGTGGTTTAATAGTTATTCTACTAATATTTCAAGTTTCATGGGTATGAGATTGTTCAGATTTATTCTGTCTATATGACTTTAGCTGATGCAAGATTCTCTATGTTATAAAAAACCTTTTGATTAAAATCCCAGATAAGTGTGACTGCAGACTGCTTAGAACTAATGGGATGGCTGTAGATAGGAAATTGTATCCAATCATTTGCATGTATTTTGATCTTAATCAGTGCTGTTATCATATAGGCATATCTAGCCATTTTAGTGGGATGTGTCATCAGACTAGAAGTATGATTTGATGGCTGTGACATAACAGATTTAAACAGAAACCAGAGATTTGAATATGGTTCATTATTATTGTAGTTTCTCTTTCTTACCACTATACCATGACCCACTGTAGTTGTACCGTTTACATATATAACTTTGAGTTTGATGTACAGTTAAATTTTATCTTTCCTACTGGTTGTGGTAGATGTATTACTTCTGGAATTGCTTCTAGTTTCCATCCTGCATTTAACATAAGATATTTGAGGAAACTACTAGCTAATAGCATCTCCAAGAATCCATTTTTATCTTTTATGAAGTGTACCCTGGATGCAACCTTTTCATGTTGATTTAGACTAATATGTAACAAGTTGCGTCTGGCACAACTGTTATGAAATTTCTCATTTAGTTCTGCTCTGCTGAGGCTCGCAGCTCCAATGCTATGTCAATCTGTAACAAGTTAAATCATTGACTACATATTGTGACCTAATCACACATCGCCTATCAATAATGGGACCCCTATCCTTTTTTGCTTGCTTGGCCTCTTTTAGTTTTGTGTTCTCAGTGGCTCTAGTTTTACTCTCTTAAACCCTCTCCTTTTCCAAAAGGAAACAATAAGTTTTGACGGTGTCTTGAGTCAAGATTGGTTCTCTGCTTTCAAGATTTTGGTCCAACTCTGTTTCCTAATCAGAGACTGCAAATTTTAGTGGGTTAGTAAAGGGAATTTCAAGGTATAATCAAAAGGACAAATCAGTCAAGAAGGCATCTCATGAAAAGGGGAATGGCATTTGGAAATGGCGGCGGCTAAGTTTCTGATAAAATGCACCAAAGACAAAAAAAAAATTTTTAGACCTTCGAAAACACAGTGATTTTTTTTAGTAATTTTTTTGTTGTTTTCGATTCAAAACATACAGATCATGAAGAACAGATGCTCAAAATTTCATAAACATCCATTGTATTTTCAGATTTTTCAATTTTGATCAAAGGTATATTTTATCGGAAACATAACCGCATCCTTTGGAAATGGTTAAGTACAAGAATGCCTCCCAGATGACACCCAAAAGAACACAGGTTGTGAAAGATCATCGAAATGATTTAGAGCATGCCAACTCTACAAGGTCAAGGAGGTTTTAAAGCGAGACCCGATGATGCAATGCAAATAAAGCTAAGGAGCTCATGATTCACGGAAGCTAGTAAGGATTAGTGTCATTAAATCTACCTAAGGGCTCTTTTCTTTCCATCAAAGGAGTGCGAGCAATTAGAAAGGATAAATTTCATTGTTGGCGTAGCAATGGTCTTTGCGTCACATTTTCCAAAGAGCATGGAATCAAAAGTTTGGCCAAATTTTTCCCTATATCAAATTGAAGTTAAAAGGGAATTAATTTAAAAGAAAGAGGACGAAATTAAATAGAGATGCGTCAAAATTTTGCTTGGTGCCAAAAATAAATTCCGGAGGAAGGCTCTAATTGCGCCGAGGCGCATTTTCACGACGGTCAGGGAATATGTCCAAAAGTAGAAGTCTGCGACCCCATCACATTTGCGCTCAAGCACAAAATGAACATTATGACAGAATGTTTAAAATGAAGAAAAATCCGCAAGTCCTCTCGAATTGCGCCCAAGTACACTTTCTACCTAGTCAAGGAAAAACCCTGCCCAAGAGAATGGTCCATCATGGATGAGGCAACAAGCACTTAACAGAGTAAATAAGGAAACTTTTCACAAGACATACATCCCGTGCATGCCAGTTCACACCCATCACATAGAGATGGCCTGTTCAATATGCAGTTTCCCAACACACCGAAGGATGTCTGGTCCTTCATCTCGGTAGGGTTCATGCGCCAGGGATTTCTCGTATATGCACTGCTGAAAAGGGATAACAAATAGCAGAAAAATGTTTTTGAGAAAGTGCAACCCGCTAATGTGATTGCAATGAATACGAAGTTCAAATAATAATTTGCTATCAGCTCAAAATGTGCCCGAACAACAACCAAGACGTTCCTCATCGAGCAACAACCACGTAGCACCAAGATGTGGAGGGCATCCAAAATACGTCCAGCAGGGTTGGAAAACACCAAGCCCGTGGACAAGGCCTGGTGGCAAAGCATCACATGCGAATGTGATGAGGTGTGGATACCCAAAAGACAGTCCTCCATACATGCTCAGCATCAAGTAGTTGCTGAGAAAATGATCTGCAGTCACCAACGAAAGTCAATTGTTGGAGGAATCAATCAAAGAGAGCGACAAATTGCCCAGCGTGGCAATGGCCTAGTGGGGAATGTTTTAGAAAAAAGAGAGGAGTCCATGAAAGAAATCTGTGAATAAAAGCTCTCACAGTACCAAATGCAGCCAAGGGTGGAGTGTTTGAAAAGATATGAAGCCACAGAATCATGCCCAGAATTTTGTCCAGAGTGGACACCAAAACAAAGCTCCAACCTCATCAATGTAGAGGCCGAGTATGAAGCCTCGACAAATGAACCCAAGTGAATGAAGGATTAAGACAAAGCTGTGTCTAGTAGCACAAGCCGAGAAAGCATGGAATCCGCTTATCCTCCAAATCGAAGCACAAAACACTGACGATAAAGAAATTTCGAGTCTTCTGTTAGCACTAATCCATGAACCAAGAACGACCCTGTTCGAAGCATCACACCTAGCAGCAAGCATTTATGGTGATTGAGAAAATCCATGATTGGTTTTCAAAGGCTCCCCCATCCATATTGGTCTTAGTCGATGCCATCTCCAGCAATGAGTCAAATGTTTTCAGAGTAATATGCTTGCAGTGAGCTCGAGCTTGCCCTTGCCAAAAAGCGACGCCAGCATAACCTGAGGGTTTTAGAATGATATGTGCCGCAACCAATGAATGTGCAGAAAGATTCCACCGTGGAACCACAAATATCGGGGCGCAGTTCAACCCACGACAAGTAAAGTCAACAACAATTGCCTAAATCAATAATTCTGTAGCATGCTAGAAAACCTGCCCAGGCACATCCTAAGGCGCATTCTGCACCCCGTTGCGGAATTTCCAAAACTTTAGAAAATCCTCAATCACTGAAAACCCGGCCCAAGTGCTCTGTCGAGCGCAAAATAGGGTGAGTCACGGAATGCTTGCGAAGAGGAAAAATCCTCCACTACGCCCAAAATGCGCTCGAGCATTCATTTTGGCCCGTTTGTTTGCTGGAATTGATCTGGAATTAGAAAACGGGAATTGGTTTCCACACACAAAATTAAATTTCCAATTCCAATTCCATGCCTCAATTCTAATTCTAGGTCCTGAGGTGGATTTGCTGAATGCTCATTTTGGACCAAAATTAGAATTGGCCTATACCAATTCACCAATTCCTATTTTCCAATTCCAGGTCAAATCACATAATTGATGTGTACACTCGATACTTCAAAGAGCTTTATCCTTTCTTTTCAAACTTCATGAGCACCCCCAACAAACTTGAACATTTATAAAAATTCCACTCACAAATGAATTGTCTTCACAACTTAATATATCCCTTTAGCGTGGATCATGCATTTTTTCCATTCAATATGCTTGGACAGGATTATGAATTAGTGAATTCCTGGATTTGATAATGCGTTTGGTAGTGGGAATTAGGAAATGGTGGATTTGATCAAATGCTGGAAATGGTCAAATCATGGATTTGATAATTCATTTTTTATTTTTGGATGATGTTTGGATTGTTTGGTTCCACTCTTTGAAACCGGAATTGGAATTTGAGTATGATTTTTTTTAAAAATATTTTTGAATTGTTTTAATATTTTTAAATTTAATAATTCATTTTTATTAATGGAATTGAATTTAAAATGGAATCGCAACCGTTTTAGGCAGCCAAAGTTGGTGGCAGGCAACCAAGTTATAATCACTACAACTAAAATTCAAAAAAAATTTGACAAAAATTTGGAAAATAAATTCGAGAAAAAATTTAAAAAAAAATCAATTTTTAAAAAAAAAATTTAAAAAAAAGTTTGAAAAAAAATTCGGTATAAAATTTGAATTATTTTTCGAAAAAATTCGAATAAATAACAAACTTACAAATAAAAAAAAAATTAAATCCCTCCCCACACAAATAAAAAATTAAAAAAATTAAGTGTAAACATGAAAAATTTAAAAATTTGCTTTCCCCTATTCAAATTCCAATTCCACCTTTTTAGATGGAAGATGTAAATGTTCATTTTTGACAAAATGAGCATTTACATATTCCTATTCTATTTTCATATTGCACTCCCAAACTGAGGATTCGACGAAATTGGAAATAACAAATGCCAATTCTAGAAGAATTCACTAATTCATAATCCTGTCCGAGCATATTGAATGGAAAAAACTCATGATCCATGCTAAAGGGAGTTATTAAGTTGTGAAGATAATTCATTTGTAAGTGGAATTTTTATAAATGTTCAAGTTCGCTGGGGGTGCTCATGAAGTTTGAAAGGAAAGGATAAAGCTCTTTGAAGTATTGGGTGTACACATCAATTATGTGATTCGATGAGGTATTGGATTTTTTCCCCCCGAAATCAGTCCATGGGTCATGGAAACGATAGTGATTGAATAAATGTTCGTAAGTGGTGTTTGAATGTTGGAAATAAAGGAATTTTAGTTGAGTGATTAAAATTGGATTTTGGAAATGGATTTAATATTCAATGGACTTGGCAAACACATAGGGAATAGATGACTAACTAGATACAAATCAGACACCGGTTAAGTGCATGATAATTTGAACTGGATTATGCGGAGCGTTTTTCAGTTAAACTGAAGTTAGCTTTTTTTAGTGTAACTGGAGTTAACTTTGTTTTTTCTGTGAGTGTTTCGAGGTAAACTAAGGATCAGTTTGCAACCTTTTTTATCAAGGGTTTTGCATGCATGATTTATGAGGGAGTTTACAGCTTGGCGGAACTATTAAATGTATTTTTAAGAAAACAATTTTTTATAAATACAGGTCGAAAGACATGAAAGGTGTGTTGTTGAAAATCAAGAGCATAGAGCAAAGGAGAGCAGAAGAGCAAAATCTTTTGAGAGGAATCACAGTCACTAAGGCCCCGTTTGTTTGTGGAATTGGAATTTGGCACAAAACCTTATTATCTCATAATAAGGTTTTGATATTCTGATTTTGTATATTCGGAATATGTTTTGGACCGTTTGGTTGACCTGGAAGATGGATGAGACAATCCATCTTCTGCGTTTGGTTGCCATTTTCGAAATTAGAATTGGAAGATAGAAATTCCTCTTTATGTGTTTGGTTTGCAATTTCAAATTAGAATTGGAAGATAGAAATTCATCTTCTCTGTTTGGTTCTACATTTTGAATTCGAATTAGAATTTAATTTTTAATTTGATATTTTATTATTTTAGTCCATTTGATATTTTATTATTTTAGTCCATTTTTTATGTATAGTTTTTTATATTAATTTATATTTTTATGTACAAAATCATAAATAAAATTTAATATATTTTTTCCAATTCTGTGAACAAAAAACTTAAATAAGTTATTATTTTGGTTCATTCTTTATGTATAGTTTTTTTATATTAATTTATATTTTTATGTAGTAAATCATAAACAAAATTTAATATATTTTTTTCAATATCATAACAAAAAAATAAACAATATTATACATTAACAAAAACAATAAACTTGACTTTAACAAAATTTAATATTTTTTTTCAATACATTAACAAAAAAATAAACAATAGTATACATTAACAAAAACAATATTGAACAGTAAACTTAACTTTTTAAAATAATTTTCTATATTATCATAAACAATATTATAACAAAAAATAATAATTATAACATTGCTCATATCACATCAAAATATAAATAAGTTATCTAGTCCACATATATATCTATCTCCAAAAAATTATCAAACTAAGTAGTAAGATGATCAAACTAAATAGAATGATTGTTGCACAAAGAAGACGTCGTAAAAACAAGATTTCGGCTTTAGATGTAGCCTCCTCTTTTGCCATAGTTTTCTCTAGTCTTTTACAATTCTTGCACTCGTCATCTACGACAGGTCTGTGTGTACAATGTACTGATGATGTAGACAACGATTGGGTGTCATTGACCCATCGAAAGTAACCGCATCCAGCTCCATCCTACAATACAAATAAGTTAGTCTCGCTATAATGACTAGTATTTATTATTTGTAAATATTTAAATATTGTGCAATTAACAACCTTATAGAAGTTTTTACATCCCCAAAATTTACGGCCTGGATTCTCCTCTGTCTGTGACTTCCTCAACACACAACGCAATCCATCACCGCAATCACACATAGGAGCATTCCTCGTAGCCATCAGCACTGTATCAAGCAAAAATTTGTTTATTCATATTAATTTTGTTCACTATAACAACATTGAATATATTTTATGGGTACAAATTAATAAAGTTATGCAAAAAATATAATGACACAACTATAGCATCAGATATAACAATATCCATGAACTGGGTGGTGGTGTGAAAACACACCGTTAAATAAAAAAGCGCAAGTAGATCCACGGTCTGTGCCCTTATGCCCCACTTTCGATGATCAATCCTGCATCTCCAAAGTAAACATGATACAAAAACTAAAACTTGTTCATTTTTAAATGGAATACACCAAGGAGTACCATCAGAAATTTTGACTGTTTACAAACATGTACAGTAAACAATCATCAGATAGCTCATTTTTTTATCAACATATGTGGATATTTTTTGCATCGATATTTGAAATACCTTCTTGGTTCGATTGTGTAGATAGTTTTGGATCACACTCTGTGATTCATCATCGGGATTGCAATAGATAGTTTGAGACCAAAATGATTGCGATAGATCAAAATGAACTTTTCTTTCAGTTATTTTTATCTCTTCCATCCCGACGAAGGATCACAGAGTGTGACTGTAAAATATCTACAAAATCAAATCTAGAAGCTAGTTCAAACATATTTAATGTCAGCATATGTGTAGTCTCACTTTATCATATGTGTAGTCTCAAAACTATCCATTTCTATTTCTGTACCTATCACTTCATTTTTTAAAATGAATAAAAAATGAAAAAAAATTGAAGATGATATAGAGCATTACACAAAGTAGAATAATTTAACTTCATTTCGTAATGCAACAATAATAACAAGATGTTTAATACATACAAAATCATGAACAATACAATCATCTACCAAAACACATCTATAAAATCATGTCTGAAGAACTAGAAATGGATAGTTAAGAGACTACACCTTAACAATACATTAAATGAAGCATTCATCATGTGGTACTCCTTCGTGTATTCCACTTAAAAACAAATGCAAGCTAATATGTCTAAAAGCACTCAAAATTCAAAAGACGAGAGAAACAAGATTTCCTAAAATTGGAGAGAAAAATTAAAAAAAATGGAGAGAAAGACAAACACTGTATTAAATTAAGTATAAATTGACAAGCACACTCTGTGAAAGCCAACATAATCACTAGCAACACAAAATAATGGAGAGGAAAATGAGCACTGTATAAAATGAAGTACAAAATGACAAGCACACTCTATGAAAGCCAACATAATCAGTAGCAACACAAAATAATGGAGAGGAAAACGAGCACTACATAAAATGAAGTATAAAATGACAAGCACACTCTGTGAAAGCCAACATAACCACTAGCAACACAAAATAATCTTGGCATGGATCCAAGGAATTAACATAATAAAAATACCGCCAGGTACTTACTAGCGGCTCCAACATAAATATCCAATGCTTCCATTTCTCATAAAACTATGATAGTGTTGTCCATGATCATGATTGTTGAATATGATACTAAATATGTTACTGCTGTTCATGAATATGATTGCTGAATATGATACCGAATCTAATACTACTGTTCATGAATTTGATTGTTGAATATGCTACTGAATATTCAGTATCATAAGCAGTATCATATTCAGCTTATGATACTGAATATGATACTGCTTATGATACTGAATATGATACTGAATATTCAGTAGCATATTCAACAATCAAATTCATCAACAGTAGTATTAGATTCGGTATCATATTCAGCAATCATATTCATGAACAACAGTAACATATTTAGTATCATATTCAGCAATCATGATCATGGACAACACTATCATATTCAGCAATCATATTCATGAACAGCAGTATCATATTCAGCTTATGATACTGAATATGACTCTGCTCATGATACTGAATATGATACTAAATATTTAGTATCATATTCATGAACAGCAGTATCATATTCAGCAATCATATTCATGAACAACAGTATCATATTCAATATCATATTCAGCAATTGCATTTAAATTAAAATATTCAAATAATCATTTTGTGACAATATGAGCATATAATAGTAAAAAATCTCTTGGCATTTGTAATATGGGTTTTTGTAATAAAGTTCTCTGCATAAAGTTCTTTTTTCTGCTCTGTTAAAACTGAATATGATACTGCTTATGATACTGAATATTCAGTATCATAAGCAGTATCATATTCATGAACAGCAGTATCATATTCAGTATCATATTCAGCAATCATATTCATGAACAGCAGTATCATATTCAGCAATCATGATCATGGACAGCACTATCATATTCACTATCATGTTCAGCAAAAATTGAATTAAAGTTGGCATAAACATATATTCAGATTTCATGTCATATTCATATTCAGATTTCATGTTATATTCATAATGAACAGCAGTATCATGTTAGTTTTTTAGCCTTTTATAGGCTTCCAACTCATTTACAATTTTTTAAAATAACTATAAACCACCATATGTGGCTACAATCCAGTCGCTTCTCTCCTCCTCGGTCATCAATAAGAACCATTTGGCTCTTTCACGTTGACCCAAAAAGGTTTCGTAGACCTTGAGGAATACACCTCTACTCAATCCGGGCATGGATTTGAGAGCATTATAGGCATCCGTCAAAGCAATCTCATGACTAGATTCATCAATTTTAACAAGCTGAATATTGTTCATGCCCTCTTTTATTTTTTTCATTGTTTCGGACATGGAATTCAATGAAGCAGTCATACTTGCCTTCTTCCTCTTTCCCACCTTTCTGCCTGATGAACTAGGAGTCCCTCTAATACTTGTTGGAGTGGACTGAGTGGAATTATAAGGCTCGTCATCCCAATCAACAGTACTATCAAGATGTACAGCGTCCTCTTCATCATTCACATCGAATGACTCTTCCAAAGGGTTCCCTTCTTCAAACTCAAGGGCCGTGGTAGCTGCATTTCCTTCAGCCATGTCATTACCAACTATTACACCCAATTCAGTGAAGTACTGAAAGGGCTGCCTCTTATACATTCTTGCGTTTTTGAACTCTCTTCGCTGCATGTTGGCATAAATAAATGGATTAGGTTCTTTGTCTTTCATTATTAACTTTTAAAAAAGGCAATATTATTTCCATCAAAATTGTAGAGAGATTGCCCTACCTTGAGAAGCTCTTCCCACACGCTGTCCTCAGCATCCATGGATTGAGTAGCCTCGTTCCAAGCTAAACCGCTTGTATTCCGAAGCTCCTTCATGACTCTATATGCAAGCTTCCAAGTTTTCAACTTGTTTTTGAAGTTATCCTTGGATAGGCTGAGGTTCAAATCAGCATTGAACCGCCTCTCAATTGCGGTCCACGCTTCTTTTTTGAAGCCTCCATCACATTTTCTTCCTAGTTGTACTTGCTCAAGGAGCAAGTCTATAAGCTTTCGTTCCATGTCCTTTGACCACATAATCTTCTTCGACAAAGAAGATATCTGGCTGGTGTTAGTATTCTCATTCATGTTCATCAATGATTCTGTGTTAGCCATGCTGTGTGCACAAATTGTTGTTAATCAAAGTAGCTTCATACATCAGTTTGATATATGAAAAAGGAAAAGAAAAAGGAAACCATCATGTATATCAAATTGTTGTTAATCAAAGTAGCTTCATACATCAGTTTGATATATGAAAAAGGACAAGAAAAAGGAAACCATCATGTATATCAAAGTATCTTCATACATCAATTTACTCAAATAAAACACATTAACCATTACAAGTCCAATACTTGCAAATAAAAAGACAAGAAAAAGGTAACCATCAGGTAGTGTTGAGCCATACAAGGACAACTATTGTCGGGATCTATACTGTTCCCACATTCTACTTGCTATATCATTTCGAAACTGTGCCCACCGGTCTCTATCATTCTGAGACAACCCATATGTCTCTAGCACTGGTACATCTACCCCATCACAATCATCTTCCTCTTCAATGTCAATTTCTGGTGGAATGCCGTCCTCTACCGTAATGTAGTTGTGTAGTATGCAACATGCTAATACAATATGGGCTTGTGTCATGATAGGATAAGATGTGGCATGCCTCAGGATTGGAAAACGCTGCTTGAGAATACCAAATGTACGCTCTATTGAGTTTCTAAGAGAGGAGTGTCGATGGTTGAACAACTCTTCTTTTGAGTTTATTGGATTTTCTCTTGAAAACTCTTTCAGGTGGTAGCGTGTACATCGATAAGGAGCAAGAAATCCAGGTGCATTGGGATATCCAGCATCCACTAGAAAATATTTTCCTACATAAATAAAGTATATTATTAATATGTGAAACGTGAAAATATTTTCCTTCATAAATAAAGCATATTATTAAACTATGATTTGGCTTACCCGGGGGAACAACAAGAGGATCTGCTCTTGACAGAGCTGAAGCTAGAACACGACTATCTGCGGCAGACCCTTCCCAACCAGCAAGGCAGTACTGAAACTTATGATCGAAGGAACACACCCATAACATTTTGCGACAGGTTGCCTTTTCTATCATGATATTTACCCTGCATGTCGACATCGACGGTGACTGGTATATGGGTTCCATCGATAGCTCCAAGACAATCCTATACGATATGATACAATCATCAATTCTAAGGTCAACCACTCCTCAATGATAAAAACTTGTACAAGAAAAATGTAACAACACAACAATTACCTTGAAGAATGGATCAAAGCGTTCGTTCCCACTAATTTCAGGAGGAGTGTTTGGACTAGGTGGCAGAAAGCAATCCTTGTGGAGTCCTAAGATAGCCCTCAACACCTTGTGGAAGTATCGGCTAATTGTCTCTCCTGAGTGGCCAAAGTTGTGGGCAATCTTGCGGTTCCTCAAATTGTGGCCAACGGTGTGGAGGAACATCACAAGTTGTTCTTCTAATGTCAAGTGTATCGTATCTTTCAAGGATCCATTCACCCTTAGGATAGTAGCTAGACGAAAGAAGGCTCCCCTACTCATGCGAATCTGATCATGACAATCCACGTCATTGGAATGAATAACCCTTCTATAGAAATTATTTCCTTTTCTATATCGTTTACCCCTATCTGCATTAGATTCTAGGGCCACCACTGCTGTGGCTGCGGCAACACAAGCAATCAGAGCTGTGAGAAGCTGAGAAAATTTGGTCTGCACAACTACCCGTTGTAGAACGTCAATATTCTTAATAGGATCCATCAATGGCCTGAAAACATAGGTACATATATATACAATTAGATAGATAAATAGTTACATAGATACATACCTACATACATAGATATATAGGGTGAGATAGTTCATACATATAAACAATTAGATAGATAAATACATACATAGATACATAGAAACATACCCACATACATAGAAAAGTCTCATTCTTTTCTTAAGATATCATAGCAAGATCAAGAGATATACGAAAACTTGAATCAAAATGACATTATCGACCCTAACAACCAACTAATATGATAATGAATATGATATTGCTGTTCATGAATATGATACTAAATATGATACTGCTGTTCATGAATATGATACTGAATATGATACTGTTGTCCATAAATATGATACTGAATATGAACATGCTTATGATACTGAATATGATACTATTGTTCATGAATATGATACTGAATATGAACATGCTTATGATACTGAATATGATATTGAATATGATACTATTGTATGATACTGCTATTCATGAATATGATTGCTGAATATTATCATCTCAAAAATTGAATATGGGCCGAAAATGAGAATATCCATCTTCCAGCCGAAGAGGTGGAATTTGTTTTGATAACCCGGTTTTGGCATTTTATAAACCCAATTTGATTCTCGATCGGGTCCGCAATCTTCCTGTTATATTGTTTCGTGGATACGACTGTGGATGAGTATGTGATATTGTTATCAGGATTCAACTATGTAGTTTTTTGAGTCAAACTCATTGACCCATGATTCATGACTACTGGTTCAACACGAACCCATGAGAATTAATGAATCTAGGTGATGCTCACAGAGGTGAAGCACCGGGACCTACCGGGAAGTCCCGATGCTTCACCTCTGTGAGCATCACCACTACTCACGAATCATGGGTCAATGAGTTTCACTCAAAAAACTACACAGTTGAGTGGGTGTTCAAACTTAGAGACAGAGCCAAAGCCAATAAGACTCTCATTCAAATGGATGAGATATTTTGCAATGTCTATGATTATTAACAAGCACTTTTGAGCCACATTTAATTCTATTTAAAAGCTTTATCAATAAATAACTGTAGTGAGTAATAGTTAGGTTTAATGAGCATCTAAATATAGTAGTGAATAAATATAGAGAGGAAGAACTGAAGGAGCACAAGACCCCCACCAGTGAAGAAATACTAGTCAACCCTCTCGGAGGCAAGCCGCAAAGTCTAGATGCTACAGTTAGGAGGAATGATACAGGCAGTCCGGAGTTTAAAATGGTAGCAGTCTATCTCGGGAAATTGGCATAGCGTGCGGGACCAATATATGTCACCTCTGCACTGTCAAGGGAACGGTAAATAGTTCAACAGGTGTCGTGGGGATATCCATAGCAAGTTACGCAAGGTATGTTGTATTTAGTGATAATGACCATGTTGAAATAAATCAGAAGGGAGACAATAAATTAAAGCATAAGATACTAAATAAATTATACTATCCTGATAAGTACAATAATGAGGATCAATAAGTCTACAGGCATAGTCTCTACGTAGACTAAGTAGACCCATGTGGCACCGAGTCATTATGGATGCCATCTTTGGCAAATGGGAAACGCCATCGGGAACAGTTGTCTCTGCCCTCCATTCTTTTGTCTGTCCTTCGTCCTATTTGACAGCTATTTGTTTTGTAATGACACTTGTTGGAAACACATCCTCCTACCTCCACGTAGCTGTACATGGGATTGTTTGTCTGTCCTTCGTCCTATTTGACAGCTATTTGTTTTGTAATGACACTTGTTGGAAACACATCCTCCTACCTCCACGTAGCTGTACATGGGATTGTAATGTAAATTCAAAACAAATCGTAATGTAATGTGAAGATGACAGATCGTAACACCCTTTCACATCGAGATGTTCCAGATTTTTCAGATAACCAAAATTGCTGGGTAATGATGATAGATTTCTAGACCAAGACAAATCGACCCTAACAAATCAGTGCTTATTACATGATGAAGATGTCTGCCCAACAATTCCCACATGTGGCAAAGCAGTTTCACTTGCAGGCTTTAATGGACAAAGAAAAAAACAGAGCCCATTGCAATGCCGTATCACGAAGAATGATTTTAACAGTGTATTCGCAAAGGTGGGTAAGTAGAACCCATTAAAATGTGTTCATTCGTCTGCTATAGTTAGACGTGTTTAGTATTGGAGGGTTTTGTGTCTGTCTGTTAAATAATATTTAGCTTTTAAGTAATTCTATGCCTATATCATGAGAGTTTTTTGTTTCAGTGTATCAAATTGAAATGCTCTCTGTGATCAATTGTGTAATTCATTTGAAGTGGGACATTTCCATCTTCTCTACTGAACCTTTTTTTGATGAGTTCAGTACGAATCTAATAAAATTAGGCTCTTGGATCTTTCCTTTCCACAAGCTCAGTAGAGGCAAAAAAGGAACCCAAAAATTTAGGCCCAAAATGACTGAATCCAATGCGATAGCGCAATTGATCACGGAAGAACACTGTATTTGAGAAATGAGATGAGCTCAAAATGGGAATCACTGGCATGTCCTAGCAGCGATGGAGTTTGATTCCCATTTAGGTGAGATGCATGAAACACTTTTCTTTGTCTAGTTGCATGAGTATTTTCATCATTTTCCTAAAACCTTTGTCATGTTGACACTTTTTAATTTCCTCCTTGGTAGGCTTTTCAACCTCAAAAGAAGTATTACTGTGATGAATTATGAAAAAAGAAAATACAAATCTAAAACATTGAGCTTTATGATGCGAAAATTACTAATCAATTATTGAGGGCAATATGCAGAATTATATAGATAAATAGATAAGAATCACCTGGGTGAAAAAAAACAAAAAAAAACAAACCAGCTGGAGTTTTTAAATGATTTGACAGATGTTTAAACACTCTCGACTCCCCACTGTGTTGTCCCAATCCTGGTGTTCCCTCACCCGCTCATGCCATGTTTCACCATTCAATGAATAATTCTGGAAAAGGCTAAAGAGCTATCCTTTGTTAATTTCTGAAAGATGCAGGTCATTATGGGGAAGATCTTGCTTGGTTTCAGACAGTTACTGCTCATTCACAACAAACAGAAACTTTTTATGAATTCCAGGCTTTCTTCACGTAGTCTCAAAGACCATCTGTATATCAATGTCCGATGTACATTATATTTTGGAAAAGGAACAAACGCCACAATGTAAGGACCGGCTTTTTGTACAGAGAAAACATGGCAAGATTGCGAGGCTGCAGTGAATTGACAATGAAAGTTGAGGGAAAAGTCTCCAAATGGATAAACATGAAAGGGCACTAGAGACATTGAGTTTTTGTAAACTGAAATGGTAATGGCCACCTTCCATGTGCACCACCTGCATGAAAAGCCTACACAGAGTCCAAAGCTGCCTAGCCTTTCCACAAATGGCCTAATTTTGGAAAAGTGCAGGACTTGTCCACAATATTTGGTCCAGTATAATGGTAAATTATTGAATTTAGAACTTGTGGGCTTCAACTTCCATGAATGATATATATGAATATATAAAATTATAATATAGTCCCTTTATCTGAGGAATTCTCAGACTGCAGACCACAATTGGGTCCACCCAATAAGAAAAAGTACCTTCCCTGTATTTTAATACTAAAACCCAAATTTATCCTGCAAAAGATTTGTTCTAGCCTATCAGGATAAAATCCCAAATCCATCATCCCTATGTACCAGAGAAAGGGATCTGCCCTGTCCCAATCAAGGCGACAGTAAGATTGGATTTGGCCATAGCCTTGGCACACTAGAATGGTGGATGAAGCTTATTCCTACCATTTGTTTAATGAGAGGCTACGAATTATTGTTCTTCAAGCCTGGGTTTATCCTTTTCAGGACAAGGCTGATGAGCATCTTATATACAGCCAGGTTCAGTGAAGTTATGTATGCTACAAGAATGCATTCAGCTCTCTATTTGTTTTGTTGCTTGGGTGTTTGGGGAAAAAAACTTCTGCTAATTATGTCTTGTCTTTTATTTCATACAAGATGTCTACTGCTATGGAGAAAAGCCCTACAACACAATCAAGCAATATGTTACTGCATGGTTAACTCAAACAGCAATATAGGGGAATGGAGCAAACATACATAAAAAATGTCACCTGAGTTTGTGCAACAACGAGATATCTAGGTTTGACAACGAAACCCATTTGATGTAATGCTCTATTGAACTAATCATGATGAAGTTTGAGTTACTTTGCTGAACAATACTGATTTCCAGAATAGAATAGAGTAGCTTGATGTAGGTGCAAGGGATACCCATTTCAGTGCAATTGGTACAAGATACAAGACTCTATAGTACAATTTGTGCAAGATTTGGTCGATTATATACTTTTCACAAGTTAGCTGCAATCTACACTTGTTCTCTGTAATTCAACTTTACACAGCGTATGTAAGATTTCAGTTCTTTATGTTCTAAAACATTTATGACATCCATCTACTGCTTCAGTTGGCACACCTAGCAGCCTACCAGAACCAGTCAGATCTTGTTGACAGATTTGCTACATTAATGAAAATCCCAATTCCCATTCTACCACTGTGAGCTAAAATCATCTACTGGGTCTATTCAATATTTTATCTTCAACCAACTTTGAGATTAGTAGCACCTTCTTCAAGATTGTGACCCAGGTGGTCTATGCAGATTTTTATCAGTAACTTGGGTGGTCTAAGCAAATTTTGAACAGTTAACTTTGGTGGTCTATTCAGATTTTTTATTAGTTAACTTAGATGGTCTAATATCATCTATTGGGTCTTTTCTATATTTTATCTTCACCCAACTTTAAGATTAGTAGCACCTTCTCGAAGATTGTGACTCGGGTGGTCTATGCAGATTTTTATCAGTAACTTAGGTGGTCTAAGCATATTTCTATTAGTAACTTAGGTGGTGTAAGCATTTTTCTATCAGTAACTTAGGTGGTCTAAGCATATTTCTATCACCTACCTACTGGGTTTTCTCAATCAGTTTCCTTATTTTGACGGCACACAAATTTATTGCCGGTTATCATCGATTTCAAAAATAGCATCAAAAGTGAACTCATGGAATCGTCTCAACAGACATAGCATTTTTAATGACTTCAAGGATCTAACACCAGGCGTATAGGGGTTTATAATTTCTTCTACAAAGTAAATATTATGCAGAGAACTTTACTACAAAAACCCATATTACAAATATTATGCAGAGAACTTTACTACAAAAACCCATATTACTTCACAGGATGAGTTAGCCTACCTTGAATAACGCAGACCAGGATGAGTTGAAGACAAACCTGCAAGCAACCCAAAAACCCCCTTATTGAAACCCTCGTCTTCCTCTGTTAGCTTTCCTTTGAGAGCTTCGCCAAATCTGAGTAATGTTATTATGAGTATCGCCTTCGCCACAGTCGCCTTCGCCACAGTCGTATCCACGAAACAATTAAACGTATCCACGAAACAATATAACAGGAAGATGAAACAATAAATCGTATCCATGAAACAATATAACAGGAAGATGGCGGACCCGACCGTTCATCAAATTGGGTTTAAAAAATGCCAAAATCAGGTTATGAAAACAAATTCCACCTCTTCGGCTGGAAGATGGATATTCTCATTTTCGGCCCATATTCAGGTTTTGAGATGATAACCCGATTATGACTTTTAAGGTTCCAAACAGTGGATATGGGTCATAATCGGGTTATCATCCTCATATTCCTGTCATCTTCCGCGAAACAAACGGGGCCTAAAGGTGAAAGGGAGAGAAAGATTCAATAGCCAAATAGAGGAAAGGGTGAACATGTATGATTTGAATCAACAGGTATAGTGTCATCATAAGATCATTGATCCCTCAATCAGGGTGAACCCTTACAGGTTCTTTTGTATAAATCCCTTTACCGAGTAACATCTTTATTGGTGTTTTAAGTCTTCTGATAAGGCAACTCCTAACAAGGTCAAGATCCTAACAAGGTGAAGATCCTAACAGGTCTTCTATCAAATCCCCTAACTGGGTAGCACTCTCATCAGTGCTTTGTAAGCATCTAACAAGGCAACTTTATAACTGCAGTAGTGGAGGTTTGTGGGTTTTGTCCCACCGTGGTTTTTTTCCTTCTAACCGAGGGCTTCCACGTATAAATGTTGTGTTGACCTGTGCATTTAATTGTCGTTTATGATTGTCATTATATTCTTTTGATTTCTGTATTAACCAGAATATTTGGTTGCTTAAAAGAGAAGTAGAAATTGAATTTATTGATTCACCCCCCTCTCAGTAACCGGAAAAGGAGATGGTTCCACCTAAACAGTTCACAATTGGTGAACAAGTTTCAATAGGTGCATAAGGAACAACTGGTGAAAAATAAGTTACTGTTGAACAGTTCACAACCAGTGAATAGGTTAACCTAGGTGAAGTTCATACAGGTGTACGAGATACATCTATGAGGCCAGCAGAACAAGAACAGGGAGAGTCATCAGCAAAGATGATTGCAGAAAATGAAACAGATAAAGTAGAAGCTGTTTTAAATGGTCAATAGGTTGTTGAACAACAACAACAAATAGAGCGACCACCAGAAGGAGTACATCTAGAAGAAGTGCGTCCAAAGGAGGCACTACAACAAGAAATACCTCAACAACAGGAGTTGCCTGTTACAGAAGAAGAGGATAAGCCTGCAAAAGAAGACCTTGCACAGGAAATAAGGCAGAAGGAACTGGTAGATGCTCCGAGTGCATCAACATCAAAGAGAAAACTATCATTTGCAATAGATTCTGAGTCGAAAAGAGGCACAGTTAGCTCATCTCAAGCAAGTGACACTGTTGTTGACATAAGCAAAATGTCGACAAGGCAGCTGAAGGAGCTCACAAAAAGAAAACAGGATATGGTTCTCTCAAGTGTAAATAATATCTTGTACAACTTTGTACCAGATGTAGATATAGATGAAGACGAACCAGTGATTGGTCAATTAGAGGTACTAGCACAAGCAATTGGGGAAGATGTCACTGACCCAGAAACAATTGCTATTGATCTTTATGAGAAGAAAAGGATAAATATTCTTCATAAACAGGTTGAAGAACTAAAAACCACTGTGACTACAAAAACCGGTGAGCTACAACAAAAGTACAAGAAGCTAGACGGTTGATTACAAGAACTTCTAATTTTGAAGTCTTTATGAAGGATATAACTGAGAGAACGAACAAGACAACATATGAGATAAAGGTTTTAACATCAAAATTTGATGCTAAGACCTCTTCTGCAACAGAATATAGTTGGGAGCTGACAAGTCTCACTCTCACTTTGAGGAAGGCATTTAGAAGAGAATACAAAAAGAATCCAAGATATTATTGGATTTCAGTTATTCATCGCACCAACATTTGATTTGATGCAACAAACTGCAACTGATTCAGAAAGACTTCTCAGTGAACCTAATTACAAGACAATAGAAGACATGGAAAATCTCATTGTCTCACTACAAGCTGCAAAGAAAACTTTAGATCATGTAACAAGTATCTGGAAACCATTCCTAGAATCTGCAAAGAAGATCTATAAAGATATCTTCAATAAGTTATAGTTATAAAGAGTAACAACCCTTTGTCCCTTGGAGGCAAAAAAAGGAAGATATAAGTCCACATAATAGAGAAGAGAAGACAAAAAAAATAAATGACAGATATCAGTAACAGTGTGTCAGAAATATGCTACAGGTAGCCGAGTAGATCTACAGGGGAAGTCTACAGGTGATGTGTTGATATGTTTTGCCACCAATGCCAAAGGGGGAGATTGTTGACATAAAGTTAGTTGTCATTGGTAAAGTCATTGGCAAACATCAATTCCACCAGAACACTGGTACTCATGATTATGAACTGGGTAGATTAAGCAAGAAAGGAGTGTACTTTAACCGGTCATGCTTATACCGGTCCAGGTTTTGTACAACCGGTCGTGGCAAACACACAGGGAATAGATGACTAATCGGATACAAATCAGACACCAATTAAGTGCATGATAATCCAAACTGGATTATGCGGAGCATTTTTCAGTTAAATTGGAGTTAGCTTTGTTTTTTCTGCGAGCATTTCAAGATAAACTAAGGATTAGTTTGCAACCTTTTTGATCAAGGGTTTTCCATGTGTGATTTATGGGAGAGTTTACAACTTGGCGGAACAATTAGATGTATTTTTAAGAAGATAATTTCTTATAAATACAGGTTGAAAGACATGAAAGGTGTGTTGTTGAAAATCAAGAGTAGAGAGCAAAGGAGAGCAGGAGAGCAAAACCTTTTGAGAGGATCACAGTCACTAAAGGTGAAAGGGAGAGAAAGATTCAACAACCAAGAAACGGAAAGGGTGAACAAGTATGATTTGAATCGACATGTATAGTGTCATCATAAAATCATTTCTATAGTTGTGAAGCATATTTAAATCTCTCAATCAGGGTAAACCCTTACAGGTTCTTTTGTATAAATCCCTTCACCGGGTAACATCTTTATTGGTATTTTAAGTCTTCTGATAAGGTGACTCCTAACAGGGTCAATATCTTAATAGGTCTTCTATCAAATCCCTTAATCGGGTAGCACTCTCACCAGTGCTTTGTAAGCCTCTAACAAGGCAACTTTATTAGTGCAGTAGTGGAGTTTTGTGGGTTTTTTCGCACCATGGTTTTTTCCTTCTAATCGAGGGTTTCCACATATAAATGTTGTGTTGACCTGTGCATTTAATTGTTGTTTATGGTTGTCATATTCTTTTGATTTCTGTATTAACAAGAATATATGGTTGCTTAAAAGAGAAGTAGAAATTGAATTTACTGATTCAGCCCCCCTCTCAGTAACCGGTCAGAAACAACACTTTGAAGAGAAAGTTGGGAAGCAAGATTCAAGAATTTGAAGATTTGAGAGAAGAATTTGAGGAGATTTAGAAAGTTTGCAAGAGGATTCTGAATTTTTTTTTTGAAGAATGTAAATTTTTTTGGAGGAATTCTTGAGGGAGAAAAGTTGTTTCCTAAAAAATGTGAAATCATCCTTTGTTGAGAAGATTCACGAGAAATTGTGAAATTTGGGAAGAAAGGGAAATTTTTAGTAAGTTTGAAAATTTGTGAAAAAGCATGAAATTTTGTAGCAGACAGGGAGAAATCCTATTCTTGAGAAAATGGAGAAATTTTGATAAACTTCCAAATTTTCTTTGTTAAGAGGAAATTATGATTTCTTTTTCCTTGCATGCTCTTATGTGAGTTTGTTTTATGTTTTGTAGGAAGAAGAGATGATAGAGGCTAGAGGAATGAGCGTAACCAAAAAGTAGCTAATATAGAATGAGCAAAGAGGATTTTATCCAAAGTCTAAGATAGTTTCGAAATGGGCAGTTGGAGACACAAACCTCGGATGTCTGGATCTGAACGAGTTTCACAGAAGGATGTTTGGATATACAGACCACCCAACACACTTGGCTACTCGAATTGTGAACAGTGGAATTGTAGTTGCAGCTGGGTTCCCTCCTGCTTTTCAACATCTCGAGTTGATTGTGGAATGTGCAAAACATTATGATCCCAGAGATAGGACGATCAAGGATACAAAAGGGAATATCTTTATAGACCTCTCCCTACCGGCTATTTCGGAGGCATTTGGAATTCCCTCATCTCGGAAATTGGTGATAGAGACAAAAGAACAAGCAGAAAGAGTCTTCACTGCTAGAATTCAGTACTGTGAAGAGATTATAAACAATATGTAGCTACGAAAGAATAGGTCTCATTTTTCCAAGCTGCCTAAGGAGATGGTGTGGCTTGATTTTCACAGGGAGTATAGCAATTTGGTTATGATGCTAAGCAAAATATTTGGCTTGCCGCAATCCTATTTGTTCGAGACTTAGATGTGGTACTTTGTTGAGTAGGGAGTTGAGGAGCATAACCATGTAGAGATTAGGAAAAAGATGCATTCCAGATTACCCTTGAACATCATTAGAGAATGCAAAATCTTTCATGTCCTTGATCAGATGGAGGAAGATTTGAATGTGCTCCAAAAAGGTTACAATCTAGAGAAGGAGAAGATAATTCATCCCTATGAATGGCAAAAGGAGATTACATACCTAGATGCATTGTCAAAACCAGTCTTGGATTTTATGAAGTGGTGGATTGAAAGATAGTTTGATAGGATGATTGTGCCTAAGGATGACTGGACATACAAGTTGTTGGGTCATCAACAAAGATGAGAGACCTAAGCAACCTTCAGGAGGAAGAATAGAAGAGGGTGAAATTCCATTAGGTAATGTAGAACACATAAAGAATAAGGGTGTTGCTTAGAAAACACACACAAAGAGGAGGTTGGATCTTCATATTGAAGAACCACAACTGAAGAGGCAGAGGTCTGAAAATGTACCATCCTCACCTAGTCGGACTCCAAGCATGCAAGAGATAGACATTTTTCCTAGGAAGCAGTAGAATCAAAATAGGAAGGACAAAACAAGAAGAGCACCTAACTAGGCCAATGTAGGATAGGATGAGCATCAATGCCCATCAAAGTAGAGAACAAAATGTCACCACCAAAGAAAGTCTCAGTTTGTTTTTTAGAAAGATAATAGAGGAAGAAGTTCCTGATATAGAAGCAGAAATTCTTGCAACAAAGGAAGGAATCCCTACAATAGAGGTCGTAGCTCTTGAGGAAGCAACAAAGAGTTCGGGAGCCGAGGAAGAAATTGATATTAGAGTAGTTCAAGGACAAAAGCAGTTGGCAGTGCAAAGAGATCGGAATGTAGATATTCCAGAATGGCTAAGACAGAGGATTAAAAAAATTCAAGAGAAGGAAGTTGACCCGGCGCTTGAATTGCAAGAAATCCTCGACTGAGTCAATCGATCAAATAAAAAGGGAAAAACAAAGAAGTTCACCAAGATTATCCGAGGAGAATTTGGATCCAGGATCCTGCAGGTCGCAATACCGGCAGTTGTTTACCCTCGTGGGGTAACAAAGACTAATTGCATATGGAAAGTAAATTATTCAAAAGGAAATGTAAAGAGAACATAACAACATTGTATTCATAGAATAATCAAGTAAAAGTGTATTTCTACATTAGCATTGTCATGTCTTGCTCAAAGAGAAGAATGTATACATATAATGTCCAAGGGGATGCGAGGCGAACTATCGCATCTGTGTAACTCCCTTAGACAAATTAACCGTCTAACTACCCATTTTCTCGACAATAGCAGGAGATAAGGCAAAGGATCAGATTGCTCCTGAGGAATACATTGTGACCAAGATTGATTTAGGCCATGCAACTAGAGCGCAAGTCATGGAGGATTTTAGTGATTCGGCACAAGTCGTGAAAGACAAGATGAGGAAGTTACTTATACTTTAAGTTATATTTTATATAAATAATGTCAGGATGTTTGAGAATTGTTTCAGGTTCATAGGAGTTATAATAAAGATTTTAGATTTTGGAAGATTCTTTAAAAAAATTCCAAACTCAGCCAAATTTCAGGAATCGACACGCCTCCATCAATGTTATCTCCCACAACTTTTCTTGACTTTCTAAGATAAATTTGCTATTGGAACAAGGATTTTCCAAGGATTCTAACCCATTTCATCACAAATCCCTTGATTTTAACTTCACATCCTTGGCTAGCTCATCCCAACTCTCACTCATATCCTTGACTGACTTGACTACCTAGGAAGCCAAAGTTGCTCAAACTCATCCCTTGGACTTACAGACTTGGAAATTGCCATTGAACTAAGAATACCTAGGACAACTACTACTGCTAAGCAAAAAGAGGGGGTGTTCCAATTTGCAATGGGGCGATGGTGTGAAAACCTCACAATGAGTGTTCTTCTGCCATCCTACCAACACCACTGGCACGTCCAAGGACATTGAAGATGACTAGGAATCTTCGGGACATCTCGGGGATGCCAAGGAGTCCCTTGAGCATCCGAGGGACTTTTGGAAGTCTCCTCTCCCTAGACATCTCAAAAGAGTATTCTTTTTAAATTTCTTTATATATATATATAATCAGAAATGGGGTTTCTATGTTGAAATTCCATGTTTATTGCTATTGTCATATTTATCCAACAATTCATTATCCAATTCCATTTTCATATATGGTTCATTTCAATGTATAAGGGTTTCATGTAATCAGTGGTGAATGATAGTACCATTGTCCATAAAATATCAAACATTATCAGCAATCATATTTGACACATACAATTCAAATCTTAGCATTTATTATTTGCAATTTTGCTATTTTACTAATTTGCAAAAGTTTCATTTGAAATGTAAATCTTATACATCTTTTCATAACTAGTTTTTCAAGTACAATGTGTATGTCAGCACAACTTTTTACCCGCAGCGATTTTCCTTTATTCATGAATTCTTCTCTAAGAACATAGATTATGCCAAGTATCATAAGTTTATCTTCAACTGTGGGATTGAGTTCCAAAGATTAATTCATGAATTGTAAACATTGGACTCCTACAACTTCAATAGAATTGCTATTTTACTAATTTGCCAAAGTTTCATTTGAAATGTAAATCTTATACATATTTTCACAACTAGTTTTTCAAGTACTATATGTATATCACAACTTTCTGCCTGCAGGGCTTGTCCTTTATTTATGAATTCTTCTCTAAGAACATAGAGTATGCCAAGCATCATAAGTTTATCCTCAACTGTGGGATTGAGTTCCAAGGATTAATTCATGAGTTGCAAACATTGGACTTGTACAACTTCATTAGAATTCACAAAATTAACGTTGCTAACTTTTCCTTTTTATTACCATGCAAGAGTTGAGATTTTGTCAACAATTTCTTCCACCTGAAAGTCATCCACTAGCACAACTTTGCATGTATATAGGAAAATGCATCTCTAGCCATCTAGAACTCCTTAAATTCAACTAGTGAGGCCTTTCCTTTCTTACATTTATCATTATTTTCCTGATGCAAGAAATCATTAGACCTTAATGAAAATTATTTCGTTATCAAAAAGTTGTTACCTTCAACGTGCATGTCAGTTATAAGTAAGATACCTCGATCTCACAACATCATCCATGAGATATTTTGCAACTGTGAAGAAGGATTTATCTTCCACTTTGTATCTCCTATTGCTAAGTTGGAAATACTCAAGAGATATGCAACATCACTATCATGCTCAAAATGAAATACATCAATAGAATAAATTTCATCTAAACCA
The DNA here is from genome assembly GCA_027943335.1 of Chamaecyparis obtusa. Taxonomy (NCBI): domain Eukaryota; kingdom Viridiplantae; phylum Streptophyta; class Pinopsida; order Cupressales; family Cupressaceae; genus Chamaecyparis; species Chamaecyparis obtusa. The sequence goes on from BSBK01001786.1 coordinate 51,734, forward strand.
TTTTTCATGAATTCATGCTCATCAATATGACTTCCTGATATACCATCCCTACACAACATTCGATCCCATTTTAAAGATATATTTTCAACATGCAAAGTTGATTCCTCAATGACTTCCTTGCTACAAATATTCTCTTGATGTGAGCTTAGTAGAGGTCACTAAAATATTCATTAAAAATCTTTACCTAGAATATGTTGTAAAATCAAGATCATCCTATAGAGAATATGTGTGAGTGCTGTAGTGAAATAGATTACCATTGTGATTGATCTTTTCACCAGCCATCAATATGCATTTATATCCTTTGAATAGTCATGTCTTGAAGAGTCATGACCCTTCATAACCGATTGGTAATATTAACTATGTTGTAACATATACAAATATCAAATGCTCTTAATATATATATATATATATATATATATATATATATATATATATATTGACTATTAGATTAATTATATCAATCAATTCGATGCTATATTTCAACACTCCCTCTTAGCGAGAGGAGATTGATATTCACAAGAAGTGTTATTGAAATCCCCGTCTTAGTTCAGAACGAGATTTCTTTTAAATAACACATAACCACTTTGAATCAGGATTTCCGACATAATTTGGAACATAACTCAACCTGATAAGAAATTTATCAAAATCCTCGACCAATTCGGAATTGGATTTAATGATAAATATAGGTGTCAAGATATCCGGCGCAATCCGGATCAAAACTTGATTTACATGTTATAATCCTGATAACAATATTCAAGAGCCCCAATAACACTTCGACTGATGCTATACATCAACACTCCTTCTTAGCAAGGGAGAAGTGACAAAACTTTATGAGATATCAATATTAAGGATATCTACACACAACACATTATCTGACTTTAACACTCTGAAATAGTGACTTGTCAAATAACTACAATCACCATGTTATGAACAATATCATAACATATATTATGATCTCTAATTGTCCAAAACAATATCTAGAGTAATCATAATGCATTTGTTATCAATGACTTCTGGCATATCCAGAACAAAACTGTCATAATAACAGGCCTATCATTTGCAAGATCGTCACCTTACAAAGATTACCTTCTGAATATATATGTCCATGAAAGATCGTCACCTTTCATTACATATCTGATGCAACTAAACAACCACAGAAGCATAAACACATATAAATTGAAATTTAAATTCAATATTCAATATTACAAATTAATCATACCAAGGTTATTTGAAAGTACATAATCTTCTTTCTAGCAAGGAGGATGTACTTCCACTGAATTGCATTTGTTTGCACTATCTCAAAGTCTTGGTGAATTCTGAGCGTACAAACTATACACCATCTTGACATGGTACACTCCCTTTGAATTAGTATGATCAAGATCCTGGGGTGCCAACTTAGTTTGATTTTCTAGCTTTTTTTTTTTTTCTGACACAGAAGCATATCTTTCTTACATTATAATTCTCTGCTATGATTTCTTGATCACTAGGGAACCAACAAAACATGGTCTACTCCCTCTGAATCAAGATCCTCGGATGTCTATTGATGCAGATCCTTTAACTTCTCCCTTTGTCACGAAGGCATACCCTGTTTATATACTCAACTCAGTGTCATTGCATGATGCCACTTCATACCTTCCTTCCTAAGAGAACCAATCTGAATAGTCATAAGGTTACATCGGCTAGCATAATATGCATTTTGATCTTTTCCAAGGCCACAACATTAACACTCCGTCTTGGACTTGAGGGAAGATAATAAAGACTCTCAATGAGTTGTAGTCTCATGATGTAAGGAATGCCTTAATCAGGGATTCTATCTATGTGCATCTCATCAACAATTATATCCATGGGTTCCCACTTCAATAGTGAACTCCCTCTCAATCAATATGATCGAGTTTGTCCAAGTTGACAGAATCATCTGTTTCCTTAGAAGCTAAATTTCACTAACTTCTTGACCTTTCTGAAGATGTTAGAATAGATTACGAATAGTTCATAGAGCTAAACTATCTTGAACATAAAATTGATAAAAGCATACAAAAATTGTTCTTTAATGAATTGCAACCTACAAATTCATATGGATTAATAAAACATGAGATACTTATCTTTTCAAATATTTTCAAGTATTTCCTTTCGTAAGGTGAGCCCATTAATACGATACTCATACTCATCGTCCTTCTTCATAACATATCGGTTTCATTTTGATCCTTATGTTAATTTTCTTCTTTACAAAACACATCTCATTATGATAACTATCGATTAGATGTTGACTTCATACACTAATGAATACTTGACATCAATGTTGTCTTCATTAGCAATTGCAGCCTTCTTCATAACTATCTGACAAGTCTTCTATTATGGATGCTGACTTGCTGTGTAATAATTATGATTGTCCTTGCTTAATTAGCTGCCTTTTCTTGGAGGGATTCGATTTGCACTTCCTGATTTCCATCTACAATGGATATTTGATTTGAATTGGGTGTTGAAGTGGCTTCAAAACTGTGAAGTCCCCTTTTTATAGTTTTGAGACACTACGAGATTTCCACAAATCTAACTTGAACAATTCGAAACTTCAGATTTGTACAATGAAATGATTAATGCTTAGACTGAATGATGATTCCAAATGCATACACAAGTTATAATACAAATGATTGGTAATTCCAAATGCAAACGCTGAATGTAATGGAATTTATGTATAATTCCAAATGCAAATGCTTCCCAAGTTAATAAGAAGGTTGCATACAATAAACATGAATGTTGTTTCTAATGTTGCAACGTAAATTATACTTTTATAACCTGAATGGCTGTCTCTGATATACTTTGTTAAAGTTTGAGATCAGATTATGACTTTTAGAGGAGAATTTGCAAAATCCAATTTATATATATAATCTCTTAATATATATATGATATATATTTACCAATATATATATATATATATATATATATAATATTGATAGATATATTAATAATCTATATTATATAAACTGAAATCAGAATTTATTTATTTCAAGTTTTATATATATATTGCATGTTATTGACATCAAATAATTCAGATTACTTATCTTTTACTGTACATGTCGCTGTCGCTGTTTTGTGTCTCTGAGTGATCAAAGCATAATTCCATATGTATTTCGGTAACTTACATAATCTCCGACCAAAGGGACTGCTATGTATTGTTGAGTCAGTATATTTTGTTCATCCACGCTGCATATACAGGCTGAAGAATATCTCAATGGAAGAGATATAGATACACAGGCGATGTCTGATCCTTATTTTTCTTATACGCACTGATAATGAAGCCGTCTCTGATATTACTTGTATTGACTGTGCTTTTGGATGATGCTGTCTCTGTTATTGATTATAATTGCTTGCACCTTTCAATTTCTACCAGAAATCGAGTTTTCTCTACAGAGCAATTCATACACATTTTCACTCCAATTTCTATCGAACCTCCATATTCTTTTATTTAATTTATGTCAATTACGCAACTGAATTATGCTGAGAGAATATGTAGGCCATACACATTCATTCTGGCTAGGGATTCATTTTAGGTGATAACGATTGTATTAGTTTCTTCAATATTGGGATTTACGGATGATATAAAATTCTAGTACATAACTACAAAGAATGTCTTACGGCCATTCTGAGCCTGCTCAATCTGTAAGTCATTCCCTGGATTAATGCAAAATGAACACTATCTGTGCCAAATAAGATATCCCAACATCTTTGTGTTTCTCATTTTTCAAACTATGTTTCCTCACAGATTATAATAACTCCAAATCTGGCTGTACCAAATATCGGCATGCCGTCTTTAGATGCGGCAAGCTCTTTTTAATCCCATTTTAAAAGGAGGAAAGAAACTGGATTGAGAATGTTTTAGTTATGAATAAATCAATAAAAATCCTTGCAGATGAGTTTAATGCAAAATAAATCTGTAAACAATCATGCTTGGTAGAAACTCCAAAAGCATAAGACGAGTTATCTGAAAGACGCGAATTTGGTTCAACAGGACTAGCAATAAAATAATCATAGTTATAATCGTCAATCCACCAGAAGTGCAGAGCCAAAACCCTCTTACCTGCCTTTAAATTGTTTATCTCCCATCCATTATTTCTCCATAGGCAATGGCTATTAATTATTTCAGTCTCCCAAATTTTTGTTCGCTGGCACGTAGATGAGGAAGGCAAGTCGGTAGTCCTCTATTTCTGTATTGTCTGTCTCCCTATGTAATACTTTGCTCTTGCTATTCCCATAACTGTATTTTATTCTCTTATAGGTTAGGCTCTGATACCATGTTGTAAAATCAAGGTGATCCTATAGAGAATATGTGTGAGTGCTGTAGTGAAATAGATTACCATTGTGATTGATCTTTTCACCAGCCATCAATATGCATTTATATCCTTTGAATAGTCATGTCTTGAAGAGTCATGACCCTTCATAACCGATTGGTAATATTAACTATATTGTAACATATACAAATATCAAATGCTCTTAATATATATATATATATATATATATAGATAGATATATATATATATATATATTGACTATTAGATTAATTATATCAATCAATTCGATGCTATATTTCAATAGAATATCCAATTCACGTTCCTCTTCCTCTTTTAGCACTGATTTAGACTTTGGTTCAATCTTTTCTTCCTTGATCTTTTTGGTTCTATAGCAACCATCACCTAGTCTAGTTAGAAGGTCTTCTTTTCTGGGTCATTCTCATTGATTTGGTCAATGATATTTTGATTCCACCTTCAATTGTTTTCTTTTCTCCCTAATTTTTAACATTATTCAATTGATCTTCTTCCCTTCTTCTTAGGTAATATTCATAAAACGATATTTCAAATATTCCCTCTGAAAAGTACAAAAAAATCCAATAACCTCTCTTTGAGGCATTTCTTTCCATGTAAGCTCTACATATTCATAAAATGTATGGGATGCCTTAGAACTTATATATTTTATCAAATATTCATCAAAGTTCAAACCGATTTAAAAATTTTGGATACTGAACTATCATTGAACCGACTCTTGAAAAGAGATTTTAAGAAACCTTCCATAATCAACAAATTTAAAACCCTGCAGGCTGGCAAGATCTTTGTTTTGATATCACTGAGATGTACCAATTGTAAAAATATGATTTTTAACCTTTCCAAACAACAAAGAACAGAAAAATGAAACAAAAGTTATATTTTTTTAAAATCTCTGTGCTGGAATAAGATATTTGCCAAGGTCCATAAGAAATTTGTTGAACACTAGCACCTGATTGCACTATTCTCACACACAACATATGGAACCTTTTCATTATGATTTGTCTGTTGTAGATACATGAAATGGGATTATAAAGCAGCAAATGAACAACAAAACTTCTGTCCCACAATTCAAAATTTCCATTTCCAAACTACAACTTCAAAATCCTTGCTGTAACCTATCAAAACTCACAGAGGCCTATCTATTTTTGCATAGTATATAATCTTAGCACCCAAGTAGAGATACAAAAAAATTATAACAGAAAACCTACATCCACCCAACAAACACACACTTCTACAACGCAAAAATCAAATAGGAATATTGTAAAATGCATTGCATACACTTGCAAGCCAAAACATTGAAACTGCTGAAAACTTCTGATTCCTTAAGTAGATTTGTTACCTTTGGATGTGATTGGTATTGCAATCTAGGACATCCCCTCCTTAGATCATTTGGAAACCATGAACATCCCATCCACAAGCCTTTGATTCCTATAGTTTATTATCCACTAAAGGTTCCACAAAATTCCGCTATATGAGATGAAATCAAAGATATCAAAATGAAGGAAAATAAATGGGTTGGCATTAAGAGATGGTAATCGGTAAGCCTGCTACCGGTACAAGTATTGTCATTAATAGGCAAAAGAGGATAGAGATTTTTCATCTCTCTAAAGTCTAACGATCTAAGGAGATCTGTATGAAAAGAGGCTGGTTTGGCAACCGGTGACACTATGCAAGAAAGAAAAGACTGCAATCAAAAGCAACCGGTCACTACGGAAAGTCTCGGCAACCAAATAATGTATACAATCAAGGAAAGGAGGATTCAACCGTCAACCAAGGACCGAGATACTGAAAAACGGAGAAATGCTGAGAGGGGGAGAGGGTGAATCAACATTTCAAAAAATTAAAACAAAAGAATTAAGGAAGAGACACACTCGCAAAGGAGGAAGAGACGCACACAAATTTATCACGTGGAAAATCGAACAGGGTTAAAAAACCATGGCTTCCTTTATCAAAAAGGGCTACAACCCCATACACTCAGAGCTACAACTCTTGATTACAATTTGACCAAGCTCCAACCCGTCTTAAAAGGCAACAACCTTACCAAAATAGGACATGAATGTGATCTCTTTAATTCTGTGTCTTCACTGAAATGTGAAGGCTCCGGAGATAACTTCAGTCTATCAAAACACAATACATAGGAAAGTTTTTGAGTATCTTTACAACACAGCTCCCCCACATCACTAACAGTCATACCTTGCTGAAGTCGAACATATAGAAATACATATAAAAGATTCAATACTTGAACAGATTGACTCTGCTTATTATCTCTACTACCTTTGAACAAGGTGCCCCAACGTACAAGCACAATATCTGGTTCTTTGATGAAATAGAGCAGATTCAGGACAACTTTCAAACTACCTGCAAACAAAACGGTATCAGTCACTAGCTGCAGACTCCAATCTATTTGATAGATGCACTGGTGTTCTCTTCGAAATCAATTTTTCAGCTCCTATCATTTCCAACATACACACCTCAAAAATGTATATACTGTTCATATTTCTCCCAATAGTTTCAGGCTTGCTTGTATTTTGTACGAAACTTTTCTTTACTCCCTCAGTCGCATCATGCCTTCACAAACGTCTTTGCTACAGTCGCATTTTCCCCTTTTATGAGCCAGCAGCACAATAGCACTTTTGTTATCAAACTATATTTTTATATATAACTCACAGCATTACATTACACTCAAAGCTGTAAAAATGGAGTTCAAAACTTCACATCCCTCAGAACCAGTCACCTTGCCCAGAAATTGCAGATCTTCAATGCGATACCACGACACCTCCACAATCGCATTCTCCTCTCTCAGAACGGCAAATCCCAAAAACTTTACTGCACATATATTCCTTTTATTTCACTGCAGTCATTGTATCCTCTTTGAACACTATGCACTTTCTTTTTAACTCCATGCAGCCGTGTATACAAGAAAAACTTAATCGTTATTTTTCTATGTAGCTACAGTCGCTTTTTTCTTACCTGATACAACCTCATTCAAACAGCATTCATCTTACATTATTCATTCTTCCGTCCTGTCATTGTTTCAGGATACTTGCCGACCGTTGTCAAAAAAACCTTGCCAAAACTGGCATCGAATTTTTAATATGAAACTGCCGAGGAATTGCGTGTCAACTTACCCACCGGTTCACCAATGCTCTTGCGTTTTTGTGCTTTAGATATTCTTTGGTTTTTATGCAGTGCCGTTTTGACACATGCCTCTCTACCATACATTTTTTAACGTCTATCTCCTGGTGATCTTGGAAGATGATTGCCTTTTAATTTACTACCATTTTAAACTGCAAATTAGACCTGCAATTATTATCTTCCTGTCGCAGCACACTCTTCCTAGAAAAAACAATCAATAGTTTTTACTCTATACTTTCAGTCATAGAAAACGCATATATTAAGGTTGAATGCAGGAACCATTTTTAATTAGCAATTGCCACATTTTTGAGAAGATCACACTACCGTCAGAAACAACTTCCTAGCGCACAAGACACATGTTTGAAAGACATGCCAGTAACATACACTGAGAACTAAGGTACAAACATTGGATCAGCAGAACTGAATCCAGGTGTAAGAGCAAGAACACAATAGAGAGAATGAACTAGTAAGGACACATCACACAACCAATCACAAGCAGGTGGCAAGACGAGAAGCATCATATGACAAAAAAAACAACAATCTCCCCCTTTTTGTCATTGATGGAAAACCTGAAACAAAGCTGAACAATAATTAAATCGGAAGCAACCTCGCCACACAACTGAAGAAATCTGAATAGTTTGCAAATCTGAATCAACTCCCCCACACAACTGAACCAACTGAAAACAACTCCCCCAGAGTATCTACTCCCCCTTTGTCATCAATGACTACTAAACTGAAATCCGACTGCAGTCCTAAAGATATAACCATGAAGAACATCTGCTGAAGACTGACCTTTCACTGAGGTGGAGTAACACCAAGCTTGCTTCGAAGATACTCGAAGCGATCTCGGGGTAGAGGTTTAGTAAACACATTTGCGACTTGTTCCTTCGAACAACCATAATTCAGTTTAACCATATTATTTGCAACTTGCTCCTTCAGATAGTGATACTTGATTGAAATGTGCTTGGTTCGAGAATGCATCACTGGATTCTTCGAAATATCAATGGCGCTTGTGTTGTCATAGAAAATAGAAATAGGATCAGTAAACTCAAGCTTATAATCACATAAGGTATTCTTCATCCAAATTACCTGAGTGCAACATGAAAGTGCTGCAACATATTCAGCTTCAGCTGTGGATAGAGAAGTGCAAGACTATTTCTTGCTAAGCCATGAGACCAAACAACGACCTAAAAAGAAAGCACAGCCACTAGTGCTTTTCTTATCATCCGTGGAGCCACCCTAATTCGCATCTTTATAGGTTGTAAGAGAAAAATCAGAACTCTTTGGAAACCAAAGACCAAGATCAACTGTGCCTTTCAGATATTTAAAAACTCTTTTAACAACTTGAACATGAGTTTGTTTTGGAGAAGCTTGAAATCTAGCAACATATCCCATAGCCTGCATAATATCTGGTCTAATGGCTGTCACAAACATTAGACTCCCTACCATAGATCTATAAAAAGACTGATCAACTGAAGAGACACATCCTCCTTACTTAACTTACATCCGGTTTCCATAGGAGTGCTAACCGGATTGCAATCTTCCATCTTAAATCTCTTAAGTAATTCTCTAACATACTTAGCTTGGGAAATGAAAATACCTTTAGAAGATTGATTAATTTGCAGCCCAAGAAAGTATGTTAACTCACCCATCATAGACATCTCGAACTCATTTTTCATACACGCAGCAAATGTCTTGGACATATTGACACTGTCACTCCCAAAAATCAGATCAACATAAACAACAACAATAAGAATGCTGTTACCTTCTTCTTTAACATACAAGTTGCTGTCTACATATCCCTTTTTGAAGCTTTGCTGTTGCAATAGTTATCCAGCCTGTCATACCAAGCTCTAGGAGCTTGTTTGAGTCCGTATAATGCCTTTTTCAACTTGCCCACATAGTCTACATTGTTAGAAATCAGACCTTCCGGTTGTTCAACATAAATTTCTTCAACTAAATCTCCATTTAAGAAGGCAGATTTAACATCCATTTGGAAAACTTTAAAGCCTTTGAAAGAAGCAAATGCAAGAAAAATTCTGATTGCTTTTAACCTTGCAACCGGTGCAAAGGTCTCACTAAAATCCACACCTTCAATCTGAGAATAACCTTTGCAAACTAAACGTGCCTTGTTTCAAATTATCTTACCATCTTCATTTACCTTGTTCTGGAATACCCATTTTGTACCTATCACATTCTTGTTGATAGGTCTTGGTACAAGCTCCCAAGTATTGCTCTTTTTGATTTGGTCCAACTTTCATGGCAGCCACCCAATGTTTATCTACAGCTACCTCTTCAAAACACTTAGGCTCAATCATGGAAATAAGTGAGAAGTCATCATCCTCAAAGTAGTTAACATTTTTCCTAGCATTCCTAGTCTTTCTCTCACCTATAACCTGATCAATAGGATGATTCTTTTGCACAAATTTTGAAGGAGTTTTGAAATTAGAAGCATCATGTTCATCTTGAGAATCATTTCTAGAATTATCATGTAGATTTTCAGCATCATTAGAAGTAGGAACTGTTTTTTCATGAGCAGATTGTACTTTACCTTTGTCATTCTCAACACTCTTGCTAGTTGTTACAATTTGAACATGTGGAGGAGAAGAGGGTACAATAGTGCTGGTTTGAGTTTTAGAAGCTACTAGAGTGCTGGTTTGAATTTTACCTTTTCAGGGCTGTCATCATTCTCACCAAGTTGATTAGTAACCTCATGAACCTTAACATTTGAACTCTCTACTAATTTATGCAACCTTTTATTGTAGCATTTGATTGCCTTACTTTTAGAGGAATAGCCAAGGAAAATACCTTCATCAGCTCTAGATTCAAACTTACCCAAGTTATCTTCATCTCTCCTAATGTAGCATGGACTCCCAAAAATTTTAAAGTACTTAACAGTAGCTGGTTTACCTTTCCAGAGTTCATATGGAATCTTTTTGAGCTTGGATCTCAACAATGTTCTATTTTGAATATAAATTGTTATGTGGACAGCCTCTCTCCAAAATATATCTTTTACCTTTCTTTCATTCATCATGCAACGTGCCATTTTTTGAATGGTTCTATTTTTCCTTTCCACAACACCATTTTGTTGTGGTGTTCTTGGGGCTGAAACTTGTTTCTTGATACCATGTTGCTCACAAAACTTGACAAACTCATTAGAAGTGAATTCTCCCCCATTATCAAAATGCAAACATTTGATTTTCATGTCCATTTCATTTTCAACCAGACTTTTAAAAATCTTAAACTTCTCTAAAGCTTCTGATTTTTCTTTTAGGAATGTAACCCATGTCATTCAAGTAAAGTCATCAATAAGGAGCATAAAATATTTTTCACCTTGAAGACTTGCTGCCCTTGTTGGTCCACAAAGATCTGTATGGATAAGCTCAAGTGGCCTACTGCTGAATTCATGTTTTGGTTTGAAGGAAGCTCTAGTTTGTTTGCCCTCTTGACAGTTTTTGCAAACAACATTAGCTGGTTTTTCCAACATTGGCATATCTCTAACAGCCTCCTTTTTGCTGATCTTGATAAGAGTATCAAAGTTAACATGCCCAAACCACTTGTGCCAAAGCCAAGCATCCTCTACCTTGCTCAAACAACACGTCTCATCATTAGAATCATCAAGAATGTAGAGATTATTGGCTGCTCTAGTAGCTTTAGCTATGATTTCAATTCTTTTTTTAATAGTGTAAGCATTAGAGTTAAAACTAAGATCATAACCTTGATCACATAGTTAGCTTACACTCAACAAATTGTGTTCCAACCCTTCTACATAAAGAACATTCTCAACAATAGTTTCATCATCATTAATTAGCATTGTACCTATACTAGCAAACTTTGCAGAAGAGCTACCACCAAAACTAACTTTACCACCTTTCATTTTCTTGAGAGAATGAAACTTACTCAAGTCACCTGTCATATGTCGGGAGTAGCCACTGTCAACATACCATATGTCCTTCTCACTGCTAGCTAAAAGAGTTGTTTGAACAACTAGAGCTTTAAGAGGAGTCTCTTGAACCTTTCTTCTCCAAACCTTTGTCATGTCCCCATTTTGGCTGACATCATTTGGCGTGCGGGATCAGTCTATCACGGGCTCTCGTAGACTGATAGCGATGAGGAGAGAGTCATCTTGTGATCATTTGGAGATCAGTTGATTGCATATTGCTGTTAGAGCCTACGTTCAGTAGAGCCTACATCCAGTCCGAGCCTACATTCAGTTGTAGTAGAGGCTACGTTCAGTTATGAGCCTACATTGTTATAATTTTGAGTTGAGAAAAGCACTTTTATATTATAATGTTATTTTATTATAAAGTGCATTATAATTGGATGTTTCTAGAAGTTCTTAGTAACTTCTTAGAAAAGTAAATAAATAGAGGGCTTGGGCATTCATTTTGACAAGTTGATTTTCGAATTTCTTCTTCTTCCATTATGGAGCAATTTGTAGTCATTTGGTCTGCAAATTTCATTTGATCTTTGGGAACGATAACTCCCTTGGATTAGCATAACTGAGGAAGTGAAATATCTTCTCAAAGGTTGCATCTTTGGAGATGGTACTCAGCCATTTCATGTTGGATTTCATCTAATGATTGATTTGTGAGGTTGAATTTGGTTGAATAAGGGTTTTGATTTCATCATTGCATTGGTGAATTAGTTTGGAGGAATTTGGAGTTCATTTTGTGCATTTTCTGAGAAGACTGAAATAGGGTCTGAGCCATACATTTTTGTTCATACCTCTCAATCTGCTTGGAGATTAATTTTATGCTTTGGAAGGGACATATATATATACCCTAGGCGATTTTGTTTATGCCTTTTTGGAGACCCAACACCTTGCATAATATTTTATACAGGTGTCGTATTGTACGGCCCAGGTACGGCTTGTACCAGGACAGCACAGCAGCAGCATTTGGGGTCTAGTTTGGGTGCAGATTTGAGGTGACATCATCAGCATTTGTCTTCATCAATTCAGGTCATCAAAAGTGCATCATTCCCAAGTTTTTATACACTGTTTTTCGATGTCAAAAATTGCATAACATTGCATATATTCAGACATTGTTACCATAGTCCAGTACATGTCAAAACAGTCATTGTCATAACAGTCCTTGTATGTCTCTGTTATCATCATTGTTATTGGATTGATATAGTAATGAAGGTGCATTGCAAGGTCTTGTCATAATCTAGTAAGAAGTACATATGCAGAAAAGAATCAGTCTATTGAATCAGTTATTATCACATTGGAACATTGTAATCAGACCTTGGGTATTTTCATAATCCATTTGGCATTTGTTTGGCAAAAGTTCATTGTATCATCTTAGTGCCCAGTCATTGTAATTCAGAATTTGTAATTGACTGTGGAAATCAGCATTGGTCTTGATTGCATATTGTAATTGGCAACCTTCTTGAAACACATCATTGCTTGGGTACTGTTCTTACATCATTTAGTGAGCATTTGTATTGGGTTTTCAGTTGTATGCCAACTATTTGACATAATGTCAATGGCTATAGCTGTGCTTATCAGAATATAGGTTGCATACCAACTGTTGTGAAAATGCCTCTTGGCTGTAGGAGTACTTTTCATATCAGAACTTCATGCATTTGTACTTGAAAAGGAATAAATATAAGTCGCATATCATTTAGTCTTCATATTAGTTATTTTGCAATCATTAAAACATCATTGGTACCAAACAATCAAATCAAAACAAGCAGACATCAGCAAACTCAGGTTGCAGAGAAAGTGTTTGACGAAATTATTCAGTTCAGATTTGGGGGTTTTTAGTGGCCTTTATAGTAAGGGTCATTACAGTGGCATCAGAGCGGTTTTCTTGCCATCCTGTTGGGTAAGAACCGTCTTTGCATGAGTAATCAGCACTCGATTGATTGCAGAATGGATAGGAAGAGGTACACTTCATGGTCAGATAACCGTCCTACACAGCCTACCTTCTTGAAAGAAGAACCACAGAGCAGCAAAAAAGGTAATCATTCAGACAGTTGGGTTGAAATCAAGAAAGCAGTTGATGAAATGACTGAGTCTATGATAAAAAGAAATCATGATTGGAGTGACAAGTTGGCTGATCCAGCTACTGTGGATAAGTTGACTAGATTTCTATTTGGCAGATCTTCTCGCAGGATAGATGACAAGAGATCGGTTGATACAGTTACCAGGAACTTGCATGAGGAGTTTGAAAAACAGATTAGTAGCCAGGTAGAAGATTCGGTTTCTACTCAGCCACAGGAGGAAGTGGTGAAGGATATTACACTAATGGATAGTAATTGTCAACTTGATACTCAAGTTGAGACAGTCGTATACAGGTTGCCTGAGAGTGATGTCATAGGTACTCAGGATGATTTGGTTATGACAGGCAGTGACTACAGCATAGTGAGTTCGGATGATGATTATGAGGATGATGTTGTGCATAATGGTGAGATACCTGGTAGAGATGAGCAGACATTGAGCATTCATGACTTTGCTGAGAGAGAATACCAGGCACAGTTAGATGCTTTGTCACATGAGGTTGAGGCTGGTAGTACTTCGCATGATTTGTCCAGCCAACTGAAGGTGAACGTAGACAGTATTGTGACTTCATTATCTCATCATGATAGGATGCGGGATATGATAGAGGATCACATCCAGATGATTCAGTTACAGGGCAGACATAAGGTAGTTCAGGCAGAGTCTTCTTGTGTTGACTTATAGGCAATCAGGGAAGGAATGGGAGCGATGAAGGTGAGTTATTTACATCTTCTTTCGGACCGTGGCCATCTTCTTAGCCTTGCCAGAGACTATTCTGATGCCTTGAGGAGGAAGGAGGAGGAAGTTGGCAGGCTTTCTCGAGAGTTCGAGGACACTCGAGCCTCTCTGTTGAATACTTCATTGGCGTTACAGGACTCAGAGAGACATGCTGATTTGATACAAGGAGACATCACGGGTACCCTGGATCATGTGATTGACACGGATAGTGATTGCGGTATGGTTGATCCTGATGAGGTTACAGTGGCCGAGGATAGTACAGTTGATCAGAGTAGTGCAGCGGAGAGACATGTGGATGGGTATGGCATGGAGTTGAGTTCAGCTTCATCTTGCACACTTGAAACTCAGCTTTCTGCGACAGGCGGATCACATGTGGTTGATGTTGTTGTGAGCTCATTTTGCTTTTACATCTAGGATTCAAGGACAGTATCAGACAGGTATGAGGAGTTATTTGGTATTAGTCCTATTACTCAGGTGAGGAGTTTGCTTGAGTTACCAGCTGATCCTAGTTTACGGATATGGACTCGGGATTGTTATAGTGGCGTTTGGTATTATGTTGACTGGAGATCCTTATCACCTATTGATAGCAGTAATTGTTTGAGTGCTATCATGGATTTGATTAGCAGATTACACGGTGTTGTTCTCATTCATACCAGCAGCTTGTTAGATGTTGGTATTAGTCTTTATACACCGATGTTAGGAGTTGTGTACATTTCCAGTTGACCACTCAAGGCGCAGTGGGTTTGTGATGATTCAAGCACATCTAAGGTGTTAGTATTTACAGATGAGTCCCAGGATCGTATTGGTGTTGAGGACATCTAGGAGTATGCTGTGGACAGTTTTGAGGACTTAGCTTCCTCGGCAGTTTCTTTTGGTACAGAGGAGTTGGATAGTGATGCTACAATTTTTGATACTCCGTATGTTGATATGAGCTTTGGAGTTGTTTTGCAGAGTGTGGATGGTAGTACTCCAGAGACCAGTGACTTTCAGGATACTCCTTTGGACAGTGCGTCAGAGGAGGATTGTAGGAGACAGTCTAGCCAGTGCCATCATGTGTCTAGTCAGTTGAGAGTTAGTGAGCGAGACATTGCTATCGCTTGCCAGCATTTCGATGCTGCTCATCAGTTGTTAGCAGTTTATGGATGGGGTTCTCCTACTAGTGATGAGCAGGGAGGCAATTATCTTTCCTTGACAAAGATCCACTCTTTATGGGAGGCTATCCGGATTCTGAGACAGAATTATATGCAGTTGGTAGCCGACAGAGATTATCTTATGGAGTGGGGTAGTACAGCATATGACGCATTATTGACCAAGGAAGATGAGGTGAGTGAGCTTACTCAATAGCTTGAGGTGACTTCTGAGATTCTTGAGAGTACACAGTTGGCTTTCGAGGAGTCACAGTTTCATTTGGCTGAGGTGACCATGGAGTTAGAGCAACTGCAGTCTTTACCAGACTTTGTACAGTCACAGGTTGTGGTATCTGGTGATCCGAGGATGTCCATGGTTGAGATTGTCAGAGACAGTGGAGATGGGGATGCATCCATCCTTGATACTAGCATTGGCATATCGGGTTCTCTTCCACTGGGGTTAGGTTCAGTTGCGTTGGGTGCTACAGCAGATTGTTGTGGTATGCCTGAGATGGTGGTGGTCTCTACTACTGATGGCATGGAGACTAGTGATGTTGTATCAGAGATCATGTGTGATATTGGTGAGCCGGCAGTTGGCATGGTTCCTGCTAGTGATACTACTCCCTTGGCGGTGTCTTTAGAGGTAATAGTCAGTTCTGGCTTGGTTAGTGATCGGTTGCAGTTAGTTTCATCTGGATTGCAGTCTGAGCCACTGATTGAGATTGGCACATTCTATCGGCCTTACACTGTGAGGTATGCTCATCAGTTTACCTTTGATGACCATGTTGATGAGATGATGTTACGTAGATGTACGTTGGTTCCTAGTGTTTGTCATCAGTTATGGGATGGTTTGATGCCATGGGATGAGAATTGTGATGAGCATGTCATGGCGATAAGTTATGCGGTTGACAGCTTGATAGTACATGACTTAGAGTAGGAGTGTGGGAGTAATACTTCAGCGGGTGTTGTTATTGATTCTACTCCTTTGGCTATGTCATCTCTTGACTTGGTTGGTGATCAGTTGCAGTGGGTTGTATCACCTGTGCATGGTGAGCTGTTGACTGAGGTTGGTTTTTTTTATCAGCATCATACTGCAAGATATGTTCATCAGTTTGCATTTGATCCATGTGTTGAGGAGTTGATGGCAGGTAGACTTGGTTTGGGGTCTATTTCTTGCTGTCTATCTTGTGCTGTCTTTTCGCCATCAGCGGTACATGGGAGTTATGGTTATGAGATAGTGGTCAGTGATTTGCAGAGTTGTTTTCACTTCAGGAGTTGTACAGTGCGTGGATTTTCCGTACTTGGTGCAGTTTTATTCGGGAGTGTTCACCGTTGTTATAGAGTTGGATTGTGTACTCTACACAGGCCAGTGGGATGTGTTGATGATATTTGCTATGTTGGTAGTTCCAGTTGTCCTCTCTACTTGGGTTCTGATATTTCGAGAGTTTGTTTCTCGTGGGTTCCTGACTCTGGCAGTTGTGATGTTGGAGTTTGGTTGAGTTGTATTTGCCAGTTTGATTATGGATTCCTCTTGATTATATTTCAGAGAATATTGCAGGAGCTTGCGTTGATTGACAGCAGTTTAGATCATGACTACATTTGGGATCCAGGTGGATTGATTGGTTTATTGTTTAGCCATTGCTTGGGGATAAGCAATTTCAGGAAGGGTGGACTGTCATGTCCCCATTTTGGCTGACATCATTTGGTGTGCGGGATCAGTCTATCACGGGCTCTCGTAGACTGATAGCGATGAGGAGAGAGTCATCTCGTGATCATTTGGAGATCAGTTGATTGCATACTGCTATTAGAGCCTACGTTCAGTAGAGCCTACATCCAGTCCGAGCCTACATTCAGTTGTAGTAGAGCCTACGTTCAGTTATGAGCCTACATTGTTATAATTTTGAGTTGAGAAAAGCACTTTTATATTATAATGTTATTTTATTATAAAGTGCATTATAATTGGATGTTTCTAGAAGTTCTTAGTAACTTCTTAGAAAAGTAAATAAATAGAGGGCTTGGGCATTCATTTTGACAAGCTGATTTTGGGATTTCTTCTACTTCTTCCATTGTGGAGCAATTTGTAGTCATTTGGTCTGCAAATTTCATTTGATCTTTGGGAATGATAACTCCTTTGGATTAGCATAACTGAGGAAGTGAAATATCTTCTCAAGGGTTGCATCTTTGGAGATGGTACTCAGCCATTTCATGTTGGATTTCATCTGATGATTGATTTGTGAGGTTGAATTTGGTTGAATAAGGGTTTTGATTTCATCATTGCATTGGTGAATCAGTTTGGAGGAATTTGGAGTTCATTTTGTGCATTTTTTGAGAAGACTGAAATAGGGCCTGAGCCATACATTTTTGTTCATACCTCTCAATCTGCTTGGAGATTAATTTTATGCTTTGGAAGGGACATATATATATACCCTAGGCGATTTTGTTTATGCCTTTTTGGAGACCCAACACCTTGCATAATATTTTATACAGGTGCCGTACTGTATGGCCCAGGTACGGCCTGTACCAGGACAGCACAGCAGCAGCATTTGGGGTCTAGTTTGGGTGCAGATTTGAGGTGACGTCATCAGCATTTGTCTTCATCAATTCAGGTCATCAAAAGTGCATCATTCCCAAATTTTTATAGACTGTTTTTGGATGTCAAAAATTGCATAACATTGCATATATTCAGACATTGTTACCACAGTCCAGTACATGTCAAAACAGTCACTGTCATAACAGTCCTTGTATGTCTCTGTTATCATCATTGTTATTGGATTGATATAGTAATGAAGGTGCATTGCAAGGTCTTGTCATAATCCAGTAAGAAGTACATATGCAGAAAAGAATCAGTCTATTGAATCAGTTATTATCACATTGGAACATTGTAATCAGACCTTGGGTATTTTCATAATCCATTTGGCATTTGTTTGGCAAAAGTTCATTGTATTATCTTAGTGCCCAGTCATTGTAATTCAGAAATTGTAATTGACTGTGGAAATCAGCATTGGTCTTGATTGCATATTGTAATTGGCAACCTTCTTGAAACACACCATTGCTTGGGTACTGTTCTTACATCATTTAGTGAGCATTTGTATTGGGTTTTCAGTTGTATGCCAACTATTTGACATAATGTCAATGGCTATAGCTGTGCTTATCAGAATATAGGTTGCATACCAACTGTTGTGAAAATGCCTCTTGGCTGTAGGAGTACTTTTCATATCAGAATTTCATGCATTTGTACTTGAAAAGGAATAAATATAAGTCGCATATCATTTAGTCTTCATATTAGTTATTTTGCAATCATTAAAACATCATTGGTACCAAACAATCAAATCAAAACAAGCAGACATCAGCAAACTCAGGTTGCAGGGAAAGTGTTTGACGAAATTACTCAGTTCAGATTTGGGGTTTTTAGTGTCCTTTATAGTAAGGGTCATTACAACCTTAGTCACTTTAGTTCTTCTTTTAGGTTCAACATTATAAAACAAATATGCATTATAGTTGTTAGAAAATCTAGATGTATGGTCAAACTTATTACAGCTGTAGCAAATTAGATTGTACTTCCTAAAAATATTTCTTTCATGCTGAAAATAATTCTTGTAGGGAGCAGCTCTACAATCAGCAGCTCTATGTCCAAAGTAATTACATGCAAAACAGTAGCCAAAGAAGAATGGTTTATTTACCTTGTTAGGAGCAGGCTGACTACTTTCCAATGATGAAGAGTTTAGATCAGATTGCATGCCAACACCTCTTTTATCTTTGGTGGGTCTTTGAGAGCTAAGAATGTCATCTAATGTAACCTTACCACTACTGAAAGACAGTTCTTCACTTGAGAGCATAGATGTTTTACCAATGTTTCTAAGAGAAACAATTTCAGCTTCCAACTTGGCAATGTTTTCTTCCTTTAACTGAATCTGATTTTCCAAATCCTCACGAATCTTTTTGGCCTCCTCATTCAGAATTTTGATATCAACAAGCTGAGTTTCAGCCTCTTTAAGAGATGTAGCAATCTTCAACGTTTCAGCACTCTCATCTTGTAGAAGATCGACAAGATTTAGATTTTTCTTTTTCAGTTTCTTAATCTCATAAAGCGCTGAGATCAATTCAAGCTCAAGGTCTACTTCATTATCTTCATCATCTCCAATTTCTTCAAAACTTGCATCATCAATAGCCATGAACATGACTTCACTTATCCTAGAATCGCTTTCGCTGTTTGAAGAATCATCGCTGTCATTTTTTGAAAACAACACCTTGCCCTTTTCAGATTTCCAATTCTTCTTGGCGAACCTCCTACACTTCCAATTTTTCTTGGCGAACCTCCTAGACTTCCTTTGTTTGAATTCCTTTTCATCATTGTTGTCCTCTTCTTTATCAAATGGACACTTAGAGGCAAAGTGACCAAGCTTTCCATAGTTGAAGCATTTCAGACTAGACTTGCCTTTGTTTTTGTTAAAGCTTTTTTTCAGCCTTCTAATGAGGTAAGCTATTTCCTCATTGGAGTCCTCATCCGAGCCTTCACTTGGATTGTTCTCTTTGTCCTTGCTTCTTTTAGAAGCTTTGAGTTTTAGAAGACCCTTCAACTGTAGTCCTCATCTCATATGTAGTCAAGATACCATGTAGTTTGTCAATAGTTAGAGTGTCTAAATCTAACATTTCTTCAACAGCAAAGACTTTAGCATCAAGTCTCATGGGAAGAGAACGAAGAATCTTCTGAACCACAGTTTTCTCTTCAACATTTTCACCTAGACCTCTTAAAGCGTTGACAACTTTATCAACACGCGAAACATATGCAGGAATGATTTCACTGTCCTTCATTCGAAGACCTTCAAAGACAACCCTGTGAGTTTGAACCTTAGCTTTCCTGACTTTGTCATCACCTTGATATGCATTGTGCAATTAATCCCAAATTTCTTTTGTTGTAGTGCAGTGTATGACCTTTACAAATTCAGCTTCAGTCAGACTACACAAGATTGCATTCATGGCCTTGGCATTATTCTCAAATTCTGTTTTACCATCAGCATCTGCAGGAGGAGTAGCAGGGATAGTATAGCCATTTATGAGACTGAGGTACACATCACAGCTGAGAGACATGATGTAGGTTTTCACACGAACACTCTAGAAAGCAAAGTTATTTCCATCAAAGAGAGGGGCACGGTTTGTAGCTAGACCTTCTAAGGCACTCATGATGGGCACAAGGATCGAAGTCTCAAGCTTTTAAGCACGAGAAGAGAGTGACCAGCTCTGATACCAATTGAAAAACAGAGAAATGCTGAGAGGGGGAGTGGGTGAATCAACGTTTCAAAAAATTAAAACAAAAGAATTAAAGAAGAGACACACACTCGCAAAGGAGGAAGAGACACAAAAATTTATCACGTGGAAAACCCAAGAGGGTTAAAAAACCATGGCTTCCTTTATCAAAAAGGGCTACAACTCCATACACTCAGAGCTACAACTCTTGATTACAAGTTGACCAAGCTCCAACCCATCTTAAAAGGCAACAACCTTACCAAAATAGGACATGAATGTGACCTCTTAAATTCTGTGTCTTCACTAAAATGTGAAGGCTCTGGAGATAACTTCAGTCTATCAAAACGCAATACATAGGAAAGTTTTTGAGTATCTTGACAACACAGCTCCCCCACATCACTAACAGTCATACCCTGCTGAAGTCGAACATATAGAAATACATATAAAAGATCCAATACTTGAACAAATTGACTCTGCTTATTATCTCTACTACCTTTGAGCAAGGTACCCCAACGTACAAGCACAATATTTGGTTCACTGATGAAATAGAGCAGATTCAGGACAACTTTCAAACTACCTTCAAACAAAATGGTATCAGTCACTAGCTGCAGACTCCAATCTATTTGATAGATGCACTGGTGTTCTCTTCTAAAACAATTTTTCAGCTCTTGTCAATTCCAACATACACACCTCAAAAATGTATATATTGTTCATGTTTCTCCCAACAGTTTTAGGCTTGCTTGTATTCTATACGAAACTTTTCTTTATTCCCTCAGTCGCATCATGCCTTCACAAACGTCTTTGCTGCAGTCGCATTTTCCCCTTTTACGAGCCGGCAACACAATAGCACTTTTGTTATCAAACTATATTTTTATATATAACTCACAGCATCACGTTACACTCAAAGTTGTAAAAATGGAGTACACATCCCTCAGAACCAGTCGCCTTGCCCAAAAATTGCAAATCTTCAATGTGATACCACAACACCTCAATAATCGCATTCTCCTCTCTCAGAACAGAAAATCCCAAAAACTTTACTGCACATATATTCCTTTTATTTCACCGCAGTCAGTGTATCCTCTTTGAACACTACACTTTCTTTTTAACTCCTTGTAGCCGTGTATACAAAAAAAACTTAATCGTTATTTTTCTATGTAGCTACAGTCGCTTTTTTCTTACCTGATACAACCTCATTCAAACAACATTCAGCTTACATTATTCATTCTTCTGCCCTGTCATCGTTTCAGGACACTTGCCGACCATTGTCAAGAAAACCTTGCCAAAACTGACATCGAATTTTTAATATGAAACTGCCGAGGAATTGCGTGTCAACTTACCCATCGATTCACCAATGCTCTTGTGTTTTTGTGCTTTAGATATTCTTCGGCTTTTATGCAATGCCGTTTTGACACACGCCTCTCTACCATACATTTTTTAACGTCTATCTCTTGGTGATCTCGGAAGATGATTGCCTTTTAATTTACTACCATTTTAAATTGCAAGTCAGACCTGCGATTATTATCTTCCTGTCGCAGCATGCTCTTCTTAGAAAAAAAACAATTGACAGTTTTTACTAAATACTTTCAGTCATAGAAAACGCATATATTGAGTTTGAATGCAGGAATCGTTTTTAGTTAGCTATTGCCACATTTCAGAGAAGATCACACTACCGTCAGAAACAACTTCCTAGCGCACAAAACACATGTCTGGAAGACATGCTAGCAACATACACAGAGAACTAAGGTACAAATATTGGATCAGCGGAATCGAATCCAACTGTAAGAGCAAGAACACAACAGATAGAATGAACTAGTAACGACACATCACACACCCGATCACAAGAGGGTGGCAAGACGAGAAGTATCATATGACAAAAGATACAACCAGTGTCAACAAGCATAGAGGAAGAAAAGGTGCAAACTTGTGTCAACAACACAACCGAGGATATTGTGCAACCGGTAAGCAAAGGAAGGAACAGTGACAGGTTAAAGCTTTTACCTGTTCACAACATAAGGATCTCAACCGATCAGGAAAAGACTTTTGTATGATACGATAAACCGGGGAAGTCATAGTCAACTATCTGTTTAAACTAACTCTTTGACCGGGATTTACTACACTAAATCCGAAAGACTTTGAGTTAACATGGTGATCGGTTTGAGGCACGTTGGACGGTTTTAAAGCCGAAATCTGTACCTTTAAAACAAGGAGTTATCTCTTGTGAAGGAAAGATTCTTGACACGCATCTAATGTTTTCTTCATTAAGAAGATAAAGCAAGAGCATGCATCGGATGTTTCCTCAGCGAAAAAATGCCCCCAGAGTGATGTATTCGAAAGGGATCTGAAGTTAGGTCATGCGTGAGAGGAGCAATTAGGGCAAGAAGTCTATATATTCTTCTGCCTGTTGAGAATATGAGTTGCCTTCATTTTGCCGAAGAAAAGAGTGAACCTGTACGCTGAAAGAAGCTAGGGTAAATAGCAAAGAGAAGAAGAAAGAGAAGAGTGTGCAGAGAAGCACAACAGTAGAGGAGAAACACACCTGTGGCGACCGGTGACGCTTCTCAGTTGAACACAAACAGGGATCTTATCAGGCTATGCACAACCATTTGTAAAAGGTCAATCTTTCTATTGTTTTCTAGCAATTACAATAGTTCAATCCCAATATTTGGGTGGACTCTAACACATCCCTTGTATTAAATCCCTTAACCGGGTGACATCTTGTAAGGTGTTCTAAGTCCTCTAACCAGCAGGCACTAACCGACCTTATTGTAAAAAATCCCTTAACCAAGTCGCATCTTACAGTGCGTTGTAATCCTTTAACTGGGAAATCTCCTAATAGGGTGCACTCCAAAAGAGTGCATAATTTGTGAGGTCTCCTCACACCGTGGTTTTCACCCTAATTGGGTTTCCACATGATAAATCTTGTGTCACTATGTTATTGTTTACTTGATGTTATTTCATGCTTGAATCTGTTTGGCTTATAGTTTTATAAGTATACTTCACCAGATTTAAAGAGAAAAGTTTTAAAGGTGCTGATTCACCCCTCCCCTCTCAGCACCGGTTGAGACTGTCAATTGGTATCAGAGCCTCGATTTATTTTCTTTACTGCTTAATTGCATAAAGAAAAAGTCAAGATGACGAGAAAGGAAGGACCAAAGTTTTCAAAAGAAAACTTTACTTTGTGGTGCAGCAGAATGAAGCTGTATATGAAGACCACCAGAGATAAATACTGGAATAATGTAACCACTGATTACATTGAACCCATTGGCATCCTAACACCTAATGAATTGAAGATCAAGACTGAGCACACAGTTTCTATGGATATGATAGCTAGCACATTACTTGATCATGTCTATGTTGAGATTGAACATCTAGAATCTGCTTACAAGATGTGGGCCAAGTTGCAATTGGTATATGGAGAAGACCCAAATGTTCAAAGAGCCAAGGTTGAAATCCTCAGAGGAAAGTATTGTTGATGTTAGTTTTGTACCACTACATAACATATAACAATTGAATACTTGATATAGAATACCAAACACTCAACCCTCTCTTGAAAAGTAAATACTCATGAAGAACATGAGAAAACTCCAAGGTTCCTTACACCTGTGGATACTAACTCAGTTATATTAATGTGATTTGTTGGTTAATCACGTAGGCGGGCTTACGTTGTTCACTTCAAGGATGTCAAACTCTTGCCATGATGATGATGAGATCTAGCTTTGCAATGTATACTCAAATTTATATCACTTCCAACTTTGCTCTTCAAAACTCAACTACTAAACTACTTGTTTTACTACTACTCCTATGGAATGGAAAGATTGGCAAATGGACGGGGATCAACCTAATGAAAGCTTGCCAGTGGCGCTACCTCCATAGATGCAATGATTCAAGGGGAATTAGACTAGATTACCACACAAGGCTCCTTAACAAGCCGCTAAGATGCTAGTGGCCTAGTATATAGATCCCTATCAAACATTTACCAATATCACCATACAACTAGCCATCTACTTCTACTCTAACAACATGAAATGAAATCCTACTTTAATTTGAGAAGAAACATGCAATACACCAAAATGATCATGTATATCCACCATGCAAGCCACAACAATGAATAGAGAACAATTTTGATAGTATTTTGGCAACAATTCTCCAACATAACTCCCTTTACAAATGAGAACAAATGGCCTTATATAGAGGCTCAAAATTACGAGTGGCCAAGATTAAGGGGCAAAATCAAGGGCCAAGATTAAACCTTACAAACCCTAATTAGGGTTACCATTTTTCAACCAATTACATGAGGGCACCAACTTTGTGGGCCAATGAGAAAATTACAATAATCTATCAACCAATGAGAACATAGGACACTTGGCATGATTTGATTGCATGCACATGAAATTGCCACCTCATCAACCTTATCTTATAAATTTATTTAATCCTTGAGATGAGGTGAAGCCTTAGATGCTTGAACTCGTCCTTAGAAACTTTCTCATCACCACTTGAACTTGCTTGTACCTGATGTCTTGACCTTGAAAGGGTGAGGTCTCTATGCACTTGGGGTAATCTTGCCTTGGCCTCGGTGGCTTGCCTGGATGTGAACCTTCTTGCAATTTGAGAGCCTTGCTCTTGGCCACTGCTTTGAAATCGAACTTGACCCCTTTCAACCTTTCGTCTTGCTTTCCTCATTCATTATCCTTGCCTTAACCTTCCTGGTCTTCTCTAACCTTCCTACTCGAATTTGGTTTGCATGCACCCCCCTCTGCTTCAATACTCTTGGGTTTTGGAGGCACCTGCCTTGGCCATACCTCCTGCAAGGCCCACAATCCACCCATTACTTGATTTGAAATAATCCTTAAGTTCATCAATTACCACCTAGCTAGTTAGTGAGTTGGTTCCTTCACCGCCTAATTAAGCTATGTGGAGTTCATCTTACATCTGAAATTATGTGAATTGTTCATTAAGTCCATTTCGAATAGATAATTACAACTTAGTTTGTGTGTTGGTCAATCTTATCATCCAAGTTATGATTGCTTTGTTTGTATCAATTTGTAGTCCATTCTTATCTTTCCTCTTAATGTGATTGAATCTAATTACTAGCTGCCTTTGTTTGATTTGCAATGAAAGAAAACAACTAGCCAAGGAAAGAAGACACACAACTCCACTCCACGGAGCTCACCACCGAGGGCAGACTCCTAAACATGGAGGGCCAACCACATAAAAAAAGTCCAAGTCCCAATTCCTATTACATTGGTGTAATGTTCCAACAGCTACCTCTTGACCTTAAGAACTTGCCTACTTAGCCTATTACAACTTATCAACAAAATGTATGACCCTCTTGGGTGCTAGAACCTTCTCAAATCTAACCAAGCTAGCTTGCATGAATAGCCAAGCCTTGCCTAGCCTCAAATATCTTCAAATCTCTTCCAATCTGCAATGAAACCTGCTTCCTCGCTTGTACCTGCAATGAAAATATGGAATGGAGGGTGGGGGTGAAGCGGATGTAAGTGAAAGATGGAGATGGAGGATGGAGCTATGAAAATGTGGTGGCAACTTGTCTCCTTATCCTTCTTGGCCAAGGGGGAGGAGCTCTCCATCAATTTGTCTCTTAACTGTATCATGTTCACTGTGCCTCACTTGCTTCAATTTCGAGAAGAAGGTGGTCTTGGGCATCATGTCTTCTCTGTCTTTCTTGGCATTAATTCCCTTTGGATTCTTGCTTGCGCTAGCATCTGCCATCCTAAACATTTATTTCCGCCCCTTCTGTCTATAGTGAGGTGGGACTACACTTATCTGTGCCCCTCCAATCCTAGGGATGGACTACCACTTATTTCTCCTTTCTCCAAATCCTAAACGGAAACTACACTTATATCTCCCAACTTCGAGCTCTAGATGAAATGATGAAGTGATGGATGGATGATGCAAGAAGAAAATAGGCAAAATGTACCAAGCAAGAACAAGGAGAAAATCTTCCTTTTAGACCAGCCTTCACCCTCAAGCATGAAGATCCTCCTCTACACCAACAAATTCTCCTTCAAAGAAGAAGAAGACAACACCAAAAATGTACTCCTCCTTGCAAAATTTTGCTCTTTTGCTGCTCCAAGAGCTCCTCCTTGGCTGCCAAGAGACAAGTGAGAAATGAATGAGAAAATAAGGAGACAAGCCCTCCCTTTATACTAAATTTTGCCCCCAAAAGAGTAGGGCTGACTTTGTAGGAGGGAAAAAAATTTTTAAAATTACCAAAACAAAACATGAAATAAATTGCATAGCCCTAGGGGATATTAAATTTATTTCAAAAATTATCCAATTAATTAATAAAAATCGCAAGTGGGCTGGGAAAAGAGTTGGGGCTGCCTTGGAGGTGAAAAAGAATTAATTAATTAGGCCCATGACAAGCAAATTTCGAAAATAAGATGGGGCTGCTAGTTGTAATTTTGGGATTTCCCCAAGAAAATTAATTTTAATGCATTTAATCACAACAACCTCACCAAAAATAATTTTTTTTAAGCCAATTAAAATTCAAATAAATTCCAATTTCAATTTACTCTTTTTCACCATTTAAAATTTCAAAAAATCCCACTTGGCAATTTAATATTTATTATTTTGCAATCCAAAAATCATTTTGCAATTTAATTTCCATTTGGTAATTTAATATTTTATTATTTTGCAATCCAAAAATTATTTTGCAATTTAATTTCCATTTGGCAATTAATTTTGAAATATTTGCAATATAAAATCATTTTGCTATTTAAAATCATTTAGAATTTAGCCCTAAAAGCAATTTAATTTTATTAAAAAAAAATCATTTTCACCACCAAAATTTACAAGATCTTCCCCCCCCCCCAAAAAAACCCAATTCCACAATTAAATTTTGAAAATGTTCAAGTTATGCAATTATACCAATTTTCCAAAATTCATCCAAGTCTAAAAATTCTTTTTTTTTTTAAATTTTTTTTCTTAAGTTAGACAATTTCTACAAAATTTTCAAAATTAATCTAAGGCTACAAATTTTACATTTCTAATCATTTTCAAAGCCAAAGATTTTAAAGTCTAAAACTTGTAGATTTTACCCACAAAATATTTCAATCCAAAATAAAGCATCTTCGTTGAATATCCTGTCCAACCCAAGGCAAAATCGTTATTTTAGGAAAACCAGAGTGTATGCATGGTGAGAATGGGAAAAGCTCACTTGCACAGCATTTGGAAACGAGTTCCAGGTAAAAAAAAAATCATCAAGTTCAAGACACCCTAGAATCCTTCCAAATTTGGTCAAGGTACTTGAATTTCTCTCAAACCTTACTTTCAAACTCCTGACTGAGAAAATTGCCATCACCTATTCAAAAAAAAAGGGGGGTCCCCAAATTCTTTGGGGCAATGGTGTGAAAACCTCACAACAAGTACGATGACATGAGGATGAATGAAGGAGAAGACATTGAGCAATATAACAACCAGATCAAAGAGGAGATCAACTCCATCAAAAGTGCTGGAGGAAAGCTTAGTGAAGAGGTGGTTAGCAAAATACTGAGAATGCTCAGACCTCAGTATGCCATCAAGATCTTTGTTATTCAAGAGCTCAGATCGGCGACGACAGATAAAGTCACCTTAGACTCCCTAATCGGTAAGTTGGCTACTTTTGAATTAAGTAATTTTGATAATAGCTTGCCCATTCAGGAAGCAACATTTAAGTCTTCTGTCAATATCTCTTCCACCAAAAAGGGAAGAGAAACCGGTAATTGCTCTACCAGTAAGATTGGCAATCCTGTTGAGAATCTGCTCTCAGAAGAGATGGAGCATGATGAGTTTGAAGCACTCATTGCTAAGAGATTTTCTAGAGGGAAAGGGAAGTACAAAGGTAAGCTTCCTCTAAAATGCTTCTCTTGTAGTAAGATAGGACATATTGCTGCAAAAAGTCCGAATAATGATAGCAAAGATAAGAGCAACCGGTTCAAGAGTAAAGCAAAAAGGGAGTGCTACCTTGCAGAAGGAGTCACAGACAATGAATTTGAAGACTCTGAGGACCCAAAAATTGCATTTGTTGCAATAAAGGAGGAGAGTCTAGTGGTAAGTGAAATATCACTTATCTCAAGATCTCATCAGCATTATGATTGGATCATTGATAGCAGATGCATTCACCACATGACCGGTGATAAGAACAAGTTTATCAACTTGGAGCTCAATGACAGCGGATCAGTAACCTTTGGCAATAATACTCTCTATGCCATCAAAGGTAAAGGTTCTATTGCACTCTACAACAATGTTGTCTGTGAAGATGTGTATTGGGTTGAAAGACTCAAGTACAATTTAATGAGTGTTGCACAATTGAACAACAAAGGATTCCTGCTGGAATTCGGACAAGGTTCCTGCATAGTCAAGAATCAGTCTAGAACTCATGTTGCAATTGATAGACAGAGTAGAGGAAATCTGCTCTACCTAGACTCAATGGAAGGAGCTTGTCTCATGGCTTCAGTAAAAGGAGAATCAAGCAAAATCTGTCTTATATCCAAAGAAGACAATAGCTGGTTATGGCACAAGAGACTCTGCCACATAAAATTTGACACTATTGTCAAGGTGAGCAAAAAGAAATCGGTTAGAGGCTCCCTGAGATTACAAACCCCATCTGAGGTGTTTGTAAAGATTGTTAGTTAGGAAAACTAACAGGAACAAGTTTCAACAGTGATGACTTCTCAAGAATGATGTGAACACTCTTTCTTGGAGAGAAATCAAAGGCTTTTCACATGTTTAAAATCTACAAGGCTAGAGTGGAAGAGGAGATTGGTAAAAGTTTGAAGTGTCTGAGATCAGACAGAGGAGGTGAATATACTTCTCAAGAGTTCTCTCACTACTATGAGGAACATGGAATAAAGAGACAACTATTTGCACCAAGGACTCCTCAGCAAAATGGAGTAGCAAAAAGAAGAAACAGGATGCTGATCAACTGTGCAAGAACCCTGCTGATTTAGAAGGATCTACCTCATCACTTCTGGA
Organism: Chamaecyparis obtusa; assembly: GCA_027943335.1. Classification (NCBI taxonomy): domain Eukaryota; kingdom Viridiplantae; phylum Streptophyta; class Pinopsida; order Cupressales; family Cupressaceae; genus Chamaecyparis; species Chamaecyparis obtusa. The sequence continues at coordinate 81,271 of BSBK01001786.1, forward strand.
GAGAAGCCATTAGCACTGTTGTCTACACACTGAACCGAGTTCAAGTCAAAAAGGGAACCAGTAAGACCCCCTATGAACTATGGTTCAATCATACTCCTAGTGTAGGGTACTTCAAGATCTTGGGTAGTTAATGTTACATCAAAAGAGATATGTACTCTGGGAAGTTTGATCCCAAGAGCGATGAAAGAACATTTTTGGGTTACTCTACCAAAAGAAAAGCCTACCGGTGTCTGAACAGGAGAACAGGTAAAATAATTGAAAGCATCAATGTAAAAGTTGATGAATCTTCAGAACAGATTAAAAAGACTGGTCATAATGATTATGACAATCTAGAAGGTCAAAATGAAGGAAATGCTTTTGAGTTCAATGAAGCAACAATTGAATATGAAAGAGAACAACATATGAACAGACATCTTGAGTGGGAGACTGTATCTGAAGCTGACAGGCCAACACAAGATGGTGAACTATTGACTTGGTGGTCAGCACCTCCTTGGGGACTTGTGACATGGCTTAACTGCCTCCCGTAGGTCGGGTTAAATCTGGCATTTGTATTGGGCATTGATAGTTTGAGCTTTTGGTGCAATGGCAAATGATTCCAACAATTGGTATCAGAGCCTTGGGTCATGGGTTCGAGTCCCCCTTCAGTGGGTGCTGAGGGGGAGATTGTTGACTTGGTTGTCAGCACCTCCTTAGGGACTTGTGACATGGATTAATCACCTCCCGTGGGTTGGGTTAAATCTGGCATTTGTATCGGGCATTGATAGTTCGAGCTTTTGGTGCAACGGCAAATGATTCCAACATGAACAAGAAGCTATTTAGAACCATGATGAAGAAATTGCTCAACCGGAAGAACCTGACCGGGAACAGCGACCGGTTCTCCCAAGATATGTCACATATCACTCCACTAACAATATAATTGGTGACAAACATGCAAATGTCTTGACTAGAAAAAAGGCCAAAGAGAATATCTGTTTGTTTTCTTGTATAGAGCCCAAATCCTCCAGGGAAGCTCTAGAAGATGAAAATTGGGTCAAGGCCATAGAGGAAGAAATTGAGCAAATTGAGAAGAATGACACATGGGTGCTTGTGTCAAGACCACAGGACAAGAATGTCATTGGGACCAAGTGGGTCTACAGGAACAAGCTGAATGAAGAAGGGAAAGTCATAAGAAAGAAAGAAAGACTGGTCTGCAAAGGGTATGCCCAAGAAACTGGACTGGACTATGGAGAAACTTTTGCACAAGTGGCCAAATTAGGAGTGAGAATTCTTCTTCTCTATGATGCTCACAAGAAATTTAAAGTATATCAGATGGATGTCAAGTCTGCATTCCTGAATGGAATACTAGAGGAGGGAGTCTACATTGAACAACTGGAAGGCTTCACATCTGCACAAAAAGGTGGTATGGTTTGTAAGCTGAAAAAGGCTCTTTATGGGCTTAAGAAAGCTCCAAGGGCTTGGTATGAGAGGTTGCATTCATACCTTCTAACCATAGGATTCACAAGAACCAGGGACAACAATATGTATCTCAAGATCGGAAAAGATGGAAATCTGATTGTTGAGATCTTTGTGAATGACATCATCTTTGGAGGAGACGACAGGATAAGAAAATCCTTTGCTGAAGAAATGAAGAAAGAATTTGAGATGTCTATGATAGGCGCCATAAAATTCTTCATTGGACTACAGGTCCATCGGCTAAAAGAAGGTATTTTTATCTCTCAGTCCAAGTATAGAAAATAAATTCTTAAGACTTTTGGACTTGAAGAATCTAAACCGGTTGGAACTCCAATGATAACTAACCTCAAGTTATCAAAGGAGGATGATGCAAAAGAAGTGAATGAAACAATGTATCGGTCCATGATAGGAAAATTACAGTATGCTATTCACAGTAGACTGGACATTGCACATGCAGTTGGCATAGTGGCAAGATTCTCTGCAAATCCCAAAGAGACACATCTGATAGCAGTGAAGAGAATTTTTCAGATACCTAAAGGGTACTGAGGAATATGGCTTGTGGTTTCCTCACAAGGGAGGATTTCAAAAAAAAGTTTACACTGATGCAAACTAGGCTGGCAACATTGATGACAGAAAGAGCACAAGTGGTGGTGCATTCCTTCTTGGTGGGAGAATTGTTTCTTGGACAAGTAAGAAATAGAATTGCATATCACAATCTACTACAGAGGCTGAATATGTTGTTGCTGCAATCAATTGCACACAGGTAATCTAGATCAAATTACTTTTGGAAGGAATCAAAGAACATATACCTGAACCGATAGCTATCTACTGTGATAGCACCAGTGCAATTAACATATCCAAAAACCTTGTCATGCACTCCAAGACAAAGCACATTGCCATCAAGTATCATTACTTGAGAGAGTTGGTACAAGACAAGGAGGTAAAATTAGAGTATGTTCCTACAAAAGAACAAATTGTTGATATCTTCACAAAGCCATTACCAAAGAGTACTTTTGAGTACCTCAGAGGTAAACTAGGGGTGATACCCCTTCGTGATCTTCAGTAAACCTACAAAGGTGATCATCTTCTCATTAAGCTTAAATGGAGGATTTCACCTCATCTTATCTAGACCGATGAAAAGGACTGTTGCTTGTAGGGGGAGCAGATCAAATATAGGTACTCTTTCCGACTAGCCTTTGGCATTATTGTCAAAAAGGGGGTTAATTTGGCAATAAACCTATAGATGACCGACAATGGTAGTAGCAGTGATACAGAGATACAAGCACAGAAAACCGGTGATATGATTGCCCATTAAGGTTTTTCCATCGATGCCAAAGGGGGAGATTGTTGGCATTAAGAGATGGTAACCAGTAAGCCTACTACTAGTACAAGTATTATCATTGATTGGAAAAAGAGGATAGAGATTTGTCATCTCTCTAAAGTCTAAAGATCTAAGGAGATCTGCATGAAAAGAGGCTGGTTTGGCAAGCAATGACACTATGCAAGAAAGAAAAGGCTGTAATCAAAAGCAACCGGTCACTACGAAAAGTCTTAGCAATCGAATAATGTATATAGTCAAGGAAAGGAGGATTTAACCATCAACCAAGGACCGGGATACAACCGGTGTCAACAAGCACAAAGAAAGAAAAGGTGCAAATCGATGTCAACAACACAACTGAGGATATTGTGCAACCGGTAAGCAAAGGAAGGAACAGTGACATGTTAAAGCTCTTACATGTTCACAACATAAGGATCTCAACCGATCAAGAAAAGACTTCTGTATGATATGATGAACCGGGGAAGTCATAGTCAACTATCTATTTCAACCAACTCTTTGACTGGGATTTACTGCACTAAATTTGGAAGACTTTGAGTTAACATGGTGATCGGTTTGAGGTGCGTTGGAAGGTTTTAAAGCCGAAATCTGTGGCTTTAAAACAAGGAGTTATCTCTTGTGAAGGAAAGGTGCTTGAGACACATCTATTGTTTTCTTCATTAAGCAGATAAAGTAAGAGCATGCATTGGATGTTTCCTCAGTAAACTAATACTCCATAGAGTGATGTATCCGAAAGGGATCTGAAGTTAGGTCATGCGTGAGAGGTGCAATTAGGGCAAGAACTCTATTTATTCTTCTGCCTGTTGAGAATATGAGTTGCCTTCATTTTGCTGAAGAAAAGAGTGAACTTGTATGCTAAAAGAAGCTAGGGTAAATAGCAAAGAGAAGAAGAAAGAGAAGCGTGTGCAGAGAAGCACAACAGTAGAGGAGAAACAAACCTGCGACGACCGGTGATGCTTCTCAATTGAGCACAAACAGAGATCTTATCAGGCTATGCACAACCATTTGTAAAAGGTCAATCTTTGTATTGTTTTCTAGCAATTATAATAGTTAAATCCCAATATTTGGGTGGACTCTAACAAGTCCCTTGTATCAAATCCCTTAACCAGGTGACATCTTGTAAGGTGTTCTAAGTCTTCAAACTAGGCAGGCATTAACCGGTCTTATTGTAACAAATCCCTTAACTGGGTCGCATCTTACAGTGCATTGTAATCCTTTAACCAGGAAGACTCCTAACAGGGCGCACTCCAGAAGAGTGCAAAATTTGTGAGGTCTCCTCACACTGTGGTTTCACCCTAATTAAGTTTCCACGTGATAAATCTAGTGTTACTGTGTTATTGTTTTCTTGATGTTATTTTATGCTTGAATCTGTTTGGCTTATAGTTATAAGTATACTTCACCAGATTTAAAGAGAAAAGTTTTAAAGGTGTTGATTCTCCCCTCCCCTTTCAGCACTTATTAGGACTGTCAAAATGATTTTTACATTTTATATGTTGCATGCCCCAAAACCCCATGCTATGATTCGGAAGGGAAAACCAATTTGAATTGGGAACTCAGTCTTGCTCAGTAACTCCTGGTCAGCAAGGTAATTTGCTTGTTGTTGAAGATGCTTTGGTAAATACAAAATTAAATCCAATTGAACCTAAAAGAGTCCAATGCCTCTCTTGTTTTAGTACCAAATGTTGTTTTCCTATGCTTGTTTAACCATGGGCACTTATTTACCCTCCCAACCATAGACAATCCATGATTGTCTCCCCTAAGCACTGCAACTTCTCAAATATAGCAGATTGTGTGTATATTTTTCATTGCCAAGAGGAAGATTTGATCTTCCTTTATATATATTGGTGGTGCCTCTTTACCAAGGGTCACCACACTTGGCCCAATTAATTAATTCAAATAATTATATTATATTATTATAATAAATTTTTTTTTGAGCAAGGTGGACGATGCCACTTAATATTATATATATATATATATATTAAAAATCTGGTTCAAAGAGCTCCTAGAGAAAAGAACTAGAAAGAAAATTCCGATCATTGCTCATATACAAGAAGATTCCAAATATAGTCCCCTACAACTAAGAAAACCCCCCAAGCTAGCCCAAGGCTAGATACAAGCAACAAACAGAGAGACCCAACATAAAATTGAAACCCCTCCCACAGGATATATACAAGTATATCAAGGTAGCAAATGGCTAGATTACAAAAGATTTTCAGATACATTACAAAATCCCACAAAATGGGCCAAAATTATATATGACCAAACGAGAAAAATTACACAGCATCAACAAAAACTTTTTCTTTCATAGCAGCAGCAAAGATAATATCAAGAAAAAATTCCTTGAAGAGCCCACATAACGTCTTGCCAAAAAGACCCCAAGTCAACTTGATCAAGATCAACTTCCATGTTCAAGTCTGGAAGTAACTAAGGAGTAAGATGAGAGAAGTGTTGAGGATTTCCCGAGATAACAAGAGTGATGAGGACAAGGATCCTGCTCCAAAAGGTCAAGAAGGGCGAAAACAATATTAAGAATATCCTTCAAGCATTCGTTGTTCAAAGACTTCCCGTGCTATTGTAGAGCAATTTTGACATGCCTAAAAGACTGCCTTTCCAGAGCCTTCTTGATATATTCGTAAATCATAATGGCACCATGGTTATTAATCAGAGAAGAATGATTAAAAATGCCACCAACCAAAGTAGCACCCGCCCAAATATCATACTTCTGAACAACTCGAATGAGTTTATTACTCAGCATATGTGCTGCTTCAAAATTATAACCCGTCAATCAAGGTTAGAGATAACAATGCTGTATGATTTAATCAGAGACCATCTCATCAGAAATTAATTTATTGAGTACTAGGAATCGAGCTAAATCATAGTGGGGATCTAGAGAATTAAGCTCAACATTATTATTCCCCAAATTGGCTAAAAATTCAGCAATCCGATTTCCTTCTTGGTAGACATGAGAAATAAAAAAATTATCAAAAGAGGCAATAAATGCCATATTTGCTCGAAAATATAACTGAGCTGCCAATTATCAATTTTCTTGAGATACAAGCATTAATGGTTAATATGGAGTCTCCTTCAATATGGATGCATGAGATACTCAATCTTTTGGCTAATAAAATACCATGGAGTAATGCATGTGCCTCAACAAATTTGTTTTTGCCCGGAGGGATAGACATAGATTTGCAAGTCTTAAGGAATCCTAAATGATCCTTGATACACACTCCTACACCTGCATCACCCGGGTTTCCCTTAGAGGAGCCATCAAAATTCAATTTAAAAAACATTGGGTCCGGTGGACACCACTTAATAGTAGAGCGATCAACTATATTGGACCTCACTCTAGGAAAGTAGGGTGATGAAGGAATAGAAATGCCTTTCTAAACATTAATGATATGACCATCCCAAGATGTGAAAACTGAATTTGGATTCAAATGATGAAGACAATTAGCATTAACCAACTCTAAAACTGATTTTTCCAATTGAGTAAGGACAGCCGAGAGGGAGGACGTCTTCCTAAAGATCCGTTTATAATAATTATATTATTATATTATAACAATTAAATCACAAAAATATTAAAATATAATTATATTATCTCAATAATAATATAATAATTATATTATCACAACCTTTATGTTATCTATGTCAGCCTGAAGGAATCTGACCATAGCTACAATAACATCAACACCAAAACACAATTTATAATATTTATCTGTCTAAGGAATGTGAATCAAGCTTGGACAGTATAAAAATTAAATAAATGATTTCTCCCAATGCATCCCATCATTCTCGACTTACTCTTTTTTGTAACATCCCTGAATTGGGGTATACCTGATTTTTACCCCAAAGTAATAATTCCAATAACAAGATTTGTTTACAAATAATATTCTATAATTAAACATATGATAGCTATTGAATCTTTAAAGTAAAGAATCAATTAAATTAAATAACATCTCATGTGTATCTAATTTATAGTTTTATTTCCACTTATCAACCATAGTAGGGGTTGAAGAGAAGAGCACAATAGGGTTCCTGGAAAATTTTTCACAACTAAGCCCAAGGGTGTGATGCAACACCCTTTGGCCCAGAAGTCACAAGAAACTTGTCCATCCAACATGGGGTGGCCTACTTAGAATGAGAATCCGTCTCTACCCTCTCTTCTCATGTTTCCTTATTAACCCATATATGATTGCTTCCATTCTTTAGTTCACTTCTAACAACCAACCATTGTAGAGATTAGAGAGGAAAGTCTAGATTCCATCTACAACGATCAGCCCCATCACCTTCACTGTGAAAAAATTTCAGCAGCGTCGTGAGACCGCAAACCTTTTCTAGAGAACATGTCCTTCAAGGCTCAAGCTCTGAAAGCCCAACACGTGTCATCGGAGTGGAGATCCTAGCAAACCCACTCCGAGCATCCCATTCTCAACACCCAGTGGCATGACACGGTCCAGTTCCTAACAATGAAGGGACCCACCAATAGAATATCCAAAGAATATGCCATGTCATTAGGCTCGCATAAATGACCTTTTTGATAGATGTCTATGCGATCAGCCTGTTATCAGAAAATCATGGTGAACTGTGGAAACCATTTGAAATGATGAGCTTTTCATCCATAGTTGGCAGGCGTGTTGATCACAACCAATGAGGAAGACATTGTTGGTCTCCATGCTGAAAGAGATAACAAGAAATCATGCCAGATTTTTCGGCATGCAAATAAATTGTAACAGAAAGCGATTGATTTTGATTGAAAAAGCCTAGAGATTATTATAAAAGTTCGAGGGCTTGCATTGTAAAGGGGTTAGTCATTGGACTTTTAGTTCTACCTATTTGGAAATATTTGTAAATTCATAGAAGTTTCAGTTTTGTTCAAAGAGACTCCATGGATTTTGTACCAAAGATGTATGTTGTAGCGTTAGTATTCTGGAACTTACTCTCCAGCCTTGGCACGTTTTCTCTTAATGAAATATGGGCACTGTGCCCTTGTAGCCTTTCTCTTTCCATTAATCAGATTGTCTTGTGCTAAATTCTTTCATGTCTGATCTAGTTTGCTTATGTTGGTACAATTATTTTGTGTTTAAATGGGTGTATTTGTGATCATGAATGTTCCTTTCTCCTCACAATGCATCTAGAACAGAGGATGAGTTGTACCATTTACAACCTACTCAAGAAATGTTTTTGGGGGTTGTTCTTTCACTTGACCCTTATAGGAACTATTTATGTTTAGAAGCAAGAGCCCATTCTTGGTATCTCTTGTTTTTCCTCTATTCAGAAGTATTATTCTTGTATTGTGTTTATAGGGTGCAAAGAATTACACATCCCTTGAGGGATTTGAGTCTTTATTCGGACCTCTGTAGATGCTTTCAGGTTGATAACTGAATATTAAATTCTATGTCATGTACACTTTATATGTTTTGTTCTCTCAACCAACAATGAAGGGTTCGTGGTATGTCGTGTCTGCTAGATGAAGATGTAAATCTCTGACTAGGAAGGGTCAGATTTCTATGAATATCATCCTACACATTCCTAACTTTGTCATAAAAAGCTTTGTTATGGTGAATGCCTCCCTTAGCTTAGGTTGTTTTTGAATGGTCTTCCTCCCTCCTTTCCTCCAAACCCCATGTACGAAGAGCCATCTTTTTAAATCCCAGAAGTTGTTTTACAAGGGACATCTTGTTCCACTCTTGTAAAACTTCTCGACTGCCCTTATTTAGGTGTGAGCATCTTAGGGATCAACATAATGCATAATAGGGTGCTTGAAACATTCACCTCAACTATGCCCAAGAGTGTGATACAACACCCCTTGTCCCACAGGTGGCAGGAACCTTGTCCATCCAACATGGGGTGGCCTACTTAGAAGGGGAACCTATCTCTGCCCTCCCCACTTATATTTCCATACTAACCTCTTCATGATTGTTTGTAGGAGAATAAATAACTTTAATAAATACATTAAAGATCTAGATTGAGTAGCATTTCACATTAGTAACTATACCCAAATTACATAAAAGATTGTATGTTAAACAACATCACAATGTATACCACAATATATGCTAGAGCCTAGAACACAAGATTGCTGTATCTTGAAATGCAGATTGCTTATATCCAAAAGTGATCTGATCAAATTCCTTTTTCTGATTTTTTCCTTAATTCCCAAATCAGACTTTCCTTCTTCCCTTCCTACAATAGGGTTCCCTCTATTTATGATCCACAATTCATTACAAAGGATACAACTCATCTAAGAGAGGCATCCCTTCTTATTGCTAATCGCTACCTTTCAATTCCGTTCAGTAATGCATTCATATGTCTTCTGTAACAATCTATCATACGTCTGTTGTAATAAGCCTGCTTTGATTCTTCTGATGTTCTCTTCCCTTTCTTCGTTTTATGTCTTCCATGCACCTCTCAAGTGATTTGTTCTCCTTTTTCCCTTAAGTGAGGAGTCACACCTCTTCGTGGAGATTATTAGTTTTGCATGGTACACCTCCCTTCATAAATTAAGTGTTGCCTTTCAGTAATTATTGTAACTAATAACCCTCAATAAACCTCAGTCAGCCACCTAAAATAAATTGTTCATAATTATTTACTCTTAGTTGGTCCTCTTCCAATTACTTGGCCCTTCTCCCAATAATTTTTTTTTCCAAATGCTAGTCCGTCCTCTTTTCATCCATTTGTTACTGCTCAACTTCAGATGCTATTTAAGGCTACGATTTGTTTTTGTGAGATAATGTTCTCAACAGGGGCATGACATTTTGGTCAATGGGGACTTACCATTTTTAGTAAGTTCTATTTTTGGAGAAAGGGACATGACAAGGGCAGTTGATATGAGCTACCAATGCTATAGTAGTCTTGATATTATTGATTTTTGCTACTGGAGCAAAAGTTTTTGTGTAGTCAATTCCCTTCTTCCATGAGTATCCTTTGGCCACTAGTCTTGCCTTTGTTTTATGACATCAGACTTGAACTTAGTTGTATAAACCCACTTATTGTTGGCCACCATTCTTGCCTTTGGGCAAGTCCATCAATTCCCAAGTTTTAATCTTTATCAAAGAGTCATATTCATTTTGCGTAGCTTCTTCCCATTCATGTTTTCCCTTAGCCTCATCATAAGTTTGAGGATCTTTGGTCTTCATTATGATGGCAATAAGAGTGTAATGAATTTGTTTATTGAAGATTTTTAATATTTCTACCATCTTCCAAGAGTGATAGAATATATGTTAATTGTTTCGAGGAGGATTGCCTTTCTCCAAATGACGTGAAATAAGCCTTTGAAGTGCATGGGCAGAGGCTGGATAATTCCAAGACGGCCATGATACATGAATTTTCCTCTTGCTTCATTGGTCTCTCACAAGATGAGGATCATAGCATTGCTACAATCAACCTCTTGAAGCTGGAGGCTCATGTGAAATCATGAACTTGGTGAGCTCCTATAGAATTTGTTGTAATATAGGTTGTGACTTATTTACATTTTCATCAGATGGCTTAAGCCATTTGAATCCTTTGGTATCATGTGAGGATTTATTTTATGCCTTCATCTTGGCTTGGAAGTCCTATAGCATTTTGTTGGATAGGTTTGAAGGAGTCAATGTACATGAATGAATATTTTTGCATCAAACCTTAGTTAATGTTTTTTTCTTAGCTGTACAAATATAGGGTTTTCTGTGATGTCTCCTACTAGGAGGCTGCCAATTTTCAATACTTAACATACATCACTGTGCATTTAAATCGGATTGAATCAAGAAACAATGAATGTTTCATAATACGTTTGACAGTTCACATACTTAATCTCTAATTCCTCACTTCTCTCCTAAACATCAAACCTAGGGAGGAAGGGGAATACTTGTCATAGGGCACTTGGAGACCATCTACAAATAGGCTCCCTCAAGGTTTTTGGAACACATGTTCATACTCATCTTGGAACTTTTCCCCCAAGGCTTCAGATACATGTCCTTGCCCCATCTTGGGGCTTACCCATCCTTTGAGAATTTATACCCGTTTCTCCCTATAAACCAACCTATACTCTTAAAGGGGTATAGCAAGTGATTAAGAAATTGGCTATGAATATGCTACCTCCAAATGGATTATATATATATATATATATATATATATATATATATGTTACAAGTAGTGGTTGCCGTTGCACCAAAAGATCAACCTGTTAATGCCCAATACAACCACTAGACTTATAGAAGATACAGGAGGCTATTAAACCATGTCACAAATCCCGAGGGGAGCACTGACCATTTTTCCAACAATCTCCCCCTCAGCGTTACCCGAGGGGATTCGAACCTGTGACCAAGCTCTGATACCACTTGTTACAAATAGTGGTTGCCGTTGCACCAAAAGATTGACCTGTTAATGCTCGATACAACCACTAGACTTATAGAAGACATAGGAGGCTTTTAAACCATGTCACAAATCCCAAGGGGAGCACTGACCATTTTCCAACAATATATATATTGTGATTTCACTATTATAAACTAATATTAATGCTACAGCATACACACTAGACCGTATATTGATCCCTTCTTCCTAATAGCAGTAAGATATAATATTCTGTAAATCAGTATTGATTCATAGATAAGTTACAACATGCCAATTTTCTGTTATATGATGCTTGCTAGCAACTATATATGATTTATTTTCCTTATGATCTCTTCCTTGTGATCGGTACCAAATATATTTAATAATCTATGAATCTTTTCCTTCCTCCCAAATGGAATGATTTCAATCTTCCTTAAATATCCTAGACACCAGATGATTGCATCTTATGGAGAATGGACATGTCATTTGATAATGACTAATTAACCCTTAACATCACATCGCTTCCTTATGACAATCAATGATAGGTCTATAATGATTAAGTTTGAATAGTATAGCACCAATCAACACTTTGTTACTGTTAGTTTCCTTTGATGATGGTTTAGTTGAAACTATAACTTCTCAGATAAATCACTTCCTTCTGTTAAGGTTATTAGGATCATTGAAAATGTAATAGCACTCCTTATGATTGTATGTGTTTTCCAAATGCATCGATCTCTTTGTATTTATACACGACAAGGACAAGAAGAGACATGTCCCTTCATGGGACATGTCTATTCAGTAATTTATTTTATCAATTTAACTATTTAGTTATTATGAGAATAATTATAATCTAACTTTATATATATATATATATATATAATAATATCAATTATTATATATATTGATATATATGTATATATATAATAAATCATTTCTCATAATAATCATATAGTTTGTATTATTTATCTGACCGATGCTACAAACATCAACACCTTCAATATAATTTTTGTTTTCATGCGTAGTTGATGTTTGATTATTGTAATGCTGCTAATCTTAATTATCACCGTCCCTTCATAACTTAATCATATACCTGGACCAGAATATCATTTATTACTCATTGATGGAAGATGATTGATGTTAACTAGCTATCGACTTGTTGATTGTCTTTATATTCGATCTGTCAATGTTTAAGTAACGGTGACTGTAATCCTTCTTATTGATCATGGATCACAACCTGTTCATGATTGCTCTGTATCATTCAACGCTATTGAACTTCCACGATTCAGCAGCCTCTATGATGCACAATGCTTGGTGTCTCGTATATTTTACTTCCTATACGTGGATGATCATTGCTAGATCATGATTATTGATTGGTTTTGTAACTTAATCGATGATATTACAAATATTCTCTTATATGATTGTTGTTCTTGAGATTATTGGTTATCTCATATCAATCGGCTATAAAGGAAAGTTAATGCTTGTTTAATATATCTTAGTCTCTAACTATCACCTTTAGGATATCTAACTTCTAAATTATTGTAACTTTGTCTCTTTAGAGACTTCACAAAATTGAAGGACTTGGTTGTCATAATGGGTGTAATCACCTAGAATTGGTCTACTAGAACTTGAGCCCCCTTTTGATCAAATCATCTCTTTGCTAAGTATCATTATGCAGAGTAACCTCAAAAATCCCCTTTGCATAATTAAATAAAAAAATTAGATCAAGCTTATACTATGGTCTAATTTCTAGAGCTTGCATATTTATTTAATTGTTATATCCTTACTTTTAATATAAAGTTCCTACACTTTTATTAAAAGAACACATTCACATGTGTGCACCCACTTAATCTTGATTAATTAGCAATTAAAAGGGATTTGTGCTTTCAAATGCTATTTTGTCTTATTCTACCTAACATTTCCCTTTTGTCTCTTAATCCTCACCACTCATCTCTACCTAACCTTGCATCTCCTTGCATCTCCTTTTGCCTCTTCATCTCAACCACCCATTCTATTGCCTCTTAATCTTAGCCCTTCATTCTTGAGGCAATTCGTTTAAAAGGAAGCTCTTGCTTGGCTCAAGGGTTCCATCTTGATCATTGTTGAAGTCTTAGTCCCCAATCTTGTATATCCTAGTTCTAATCTTTGTTATTATCTAGATCATCTTAAGCTCTTGCATTCTTAATAATTTGAATTCTTAGCTTTAGCTCTCTCATTTTCTTAGCTTCATCTCTAGCTTAATATTGCATTGTTAATCTAGTTTCTTTCTTGCATTTTTCTTGCACCTCATTCTTAGATTACTAGTTTCTTGCATACATTCTTAACTTAATTTCTCATAGCTTGCATTCTTGCATTCTTAGCTTTTTTCTCTAGCTTCGAATCTTCCATATTGGAGTAGCCAAGTCACTAATCTTTCATGCCAATTTGATGAGCATCATGAGAAGGATTAAACTCACTTCAACTAATGAGTTGAGCTGCTTCTTGGGATATCCTCTTCCATGGATTTCACTCGAGTAATGGTTCATAGAAGTGTGTCACACTTTTGATCACACAATGAGAATATCAAATTAGGGTTTCAAATGGGGGACATGACAATCCTTACTTCCCCAAAATTGCTTGTCCTCAAGAAATGATTGAATGATCATAGAGACCTATCCCTAATTCAACTTCCGTTGTGCTACTCCGATATCATCATATATGTCATCTCCCTTATTTTGAATGCGAATTATGATTTGATAGTAGAAAGTTGTAAAAGCTTACCTTAAGACAAGTTTTCTCTTGTCTTCCAGAGAAAAGAATCTAGGCCATCTCATAATGATGCCAATTGAATTTGCAAAAACCAACATTTGCCTCAAATTCCTAGCTTTGTTTCATTCTTTGTTATTCTATTCTTCTAGATCAACCAAAAATAGAACCATACATGGAGCATACACTTGAAAATACAAAGTATACACAAATATATGCAAACATAAAGAATGCACTTGAAAACATGCATTATTAAACTCCTTTTTCTTTGTTGTATTTATGGATTCATTTTTACCTGCATTATGCAACGTTTTGTGAAGATGTTTCCCAAAGAAGCCTTCACGAGATTTTACTTTATCATATTACTATTTCTCTGCAAAGGGTAGTTGGATAATCTATTTTTAAATTTTGGCATTGTAGTTACTAGAGTGGCTCCTCTGTGAAGCTCCCTTGGTTTACCACCCCTTCATTCTTTGATTGGATGCTTTTAAGATCTCCTCCATTATGTCTTCTTTTCTTGTTATGGGTTCCTTCTATTTCCCTATCAAGTATTGCTTCTATTTTGTGGGCTTGACTCCTTTTTCCACATATATGTCCAAGTTCCCATGGTTAATTACATTTGAAGTACACATTCTTCCTTTTTAGGTCATCTTGTTGTTTTTGGGAGTTTCCATCTCAACTTACATGCCCAAGTTCCCAGTGCTTTTACATTTGCAGCATAAGTTTCTCTTTTTAGGTTCTCCTTTATGACAAATGTGCCCCTGTCCCCAAGGTTCCTGGCATTCACTGCATAAATTCTTTTTCTTAAGTTCATCTCTAGACATGAAGACCTTGCAGCACCTATCTTTCTTGTGAAAAGTTTTTGTATGCTCGCTTGCAGCTTCAATATTTGTAGATGATGTTTCTAGTCTCAAAGTTGTTTCAATGGCATAATCTAGGGTTATTGGTTTAAGGGCACTTACCAATCCCCGGAGTGAATCTTTCAATATTTCAACAAATAGATAGGCCAACCTATCTTCACTAACTCCTAAAAATCTGAATGTAATTCTTTGGTATTCAACTATGTAATCATCGACTACTCCTTGCTGTTTTAATTGAGTTAGTTCTTTAAAATCTTTTTGGGGTGTTTCCAATCAAATCTTTTGATCAGTTTTTATCTATGCTCCACGGAGTTTTAGGGACGGGGATGTTTTAGGGGACAGGGATGTGTTTTTGGTACAGGTACAGGTTAGAGCCAAAATTTAGGGGATGGGACCTCAGGGGATGGCGATTAAAAAATAGGGGATTTTTTATATAGAGAGAGAAAACTCAAATATGCATATCATAACATTGATAAACCCTTCATCATAGACATTTTAGAAGCTCAATATATAGCAAATTAACAAAATTCAAATACTAAGTACTGTCATTGTAAATATATGGCATACATATAGCAAACATCATAATGACATAAAGAGAAGTCCAAATAAAATATTAAAAGTAAACAGTAAATAATAACATAGAAGTTCAGCTCCATAATCAGATGTCCATAATAATCAAAATCGATAATGTATCTTTCCTCCAAAATGCAATCTTTCCTCACTGTTGTTGCTGCTCTATGTTTTTCTCTTCCTCTTAGCAACTTTGATAAAACTACAAATGAGAAGAAGACTTACACTTTTAGTGTTTTAATGGTCAAAATAAGGTTTAGATTATTTTATTATAAGTTAGAAGCCACATGAGGCCTGCGGGGTCAAAGAAAATTTTTATTTTTACTTTTTTTTGCTAAATTGTCGTCCACATGCCGGCTAGGAAAAGGGGGATAAGAATTAGTGCCGGGGATGGACGAGGGACGACAATCCCCAATACTAATTCCCGTCCCCCCGTTTGAACTGGTCTCAGCATTGTCATTTCAGGGACGGTCCCTGATTTGGCCTATTTGGGAATGGCTTGGGGGATGGCAAAAAATCGTTCGCGTGTCCCCAATACGGGAGTAGGCCAAAAATCATAGGGGATGCGTCCCCATGGAGCATAGGTTGTTTTGAGATTTCTTCATAGGAGATTACATTTGGATGCTCTTGGGTGCCGATTCCATGGTGCCACCATTCGTGGGCCTATCCCTCCAAATGTAGGATAGAAAATTGCACCGCATCTTCTTTTTTCATTGGCCTGAGGGTAAGATAAATATTCAACTTTTGTAGCCATGCATAAGCTATTATTTTACCAGATCCATAGAAGTTTGGACAAGTTATTTTATTTACTTTATGTCTCAAGTCCTTACTTGCATGTCTCCTATCTCTTCTGGGCACTTGATGTCTCTTCCTTCACAAAATTCCCTAAATGATATAGTTCCTCTCACCCTAGGGTCTAAATTTGTGTAGGCTACAGCCATTTCCTTGGTGCTGTTGGTGGGTGGATTTATTTGTTCTTCCTCCCTTGGTATATCATCTCTAAGTAGGAAAGAGGGTTTTGGTATCCTAGATGTAGAGGGTCCATTATTATTTTCTAAATGATTTGAACTTATGTCTCTCTCATTCGAGGAACTAGTCTTTAAATTAAATTGAATTACCGATGCTTTGTAAGGCCTGTAGAAGTACTCGGGTTGTTCTTTCATTTTGGTCCATTAATCCTTTGGTTGTCATCTCCATGAATGTTCTGAAATCGTTTTCCCTTGTTTCACCCATGTTATTGTTTTGAGCGGGGTTAGAATTTTCTGCCAGTTTTCTCTTTCCCTTTGTAAGGCTCTTTGTGCCCTTTGGCTATATTGCATTAACTTACCTTTTATAGGATGGCAAGATAAAAGCTCAGATACCAATTGTGATGTTCTCCACTAGGAGGCTGCCAATTTCCAATGATGAACATACATCACTATCCATTTAAATTGGATTGAATTAAGAAACAATGAATGTTTCATAATACATTTGACAGTTAACATACTTAAGCCCTGATTCATTCCTTCTCTCCTAAACATCAACCCTATGGAGGATAAAGAATACTTGTCACAGGGTGCTTGGAGACCATCTGCAAACAAGCTTTCTCAAGGTTTCCGAAACACCTGTCTTGTAAGGATTTACACCCATTTCTCCCTGTAAACCAATCTATCCTCTTAAGGGGCTTTGATGAGTGATTAAGGAATAGGCTATTTATATACTAAAAATGGATTATGAATAATTAAGTATATATATAATTCTGATTTCTCTATTTTAAACTGATATTAATTCTACAACATACACGCTAGAGCATATATTGGTCACTTATTCCTAATTGCATTCTTAAATAATATTCTGCAAATCAGTATTGGTTCATAGATAAGTTACAACATACCAACTTGCTGTTATATGATGCTTGGCAGAAACTAAATATGATTTAATTCCTTTCTGATCTCTTGTGATCAGTACCAAATATATTTAATAATCTATGCATCTTTTCCTCCCCCTCGAATAGAATGATTCCAATCTTCCTTAAACATCCTAGACACCAGATGGTTGCATCTTATGGAGAATAGACATGTCATTTGATAATGACTAATTAATCCTTAACATCACATTGCTTCCTTATGATGATCGATGATAGGTTTACAATGATTGAGTTTGAATATTATTGCACCAATTAACACTTCATTACCATTATTTGCCATTAATGATGGTTTAGTGGAAACTGTAACTTATCAAGATAAATCACTTCCCTTAATATAATGGTTGTCTTCATACGTAGTTGATGTTTGATTATTGTAACCGCTGCTAATCTTAATGATCATTGTTCCTTCATAACTTAATCATATACATGGACCATAATATCATTTATTATTCATTGATGGGATATGTTTGGTGCTGACTAGCTATAAACTTGTTGATTGTCTTTATATTCAATCCATCAATGTTATCAAGAAATGGTTCCATTAATCCTCCTTATTGATCATGGGTCGTAACCTATTCATTATTTTTCTGTATCATTCAACTCTATTGGACTTCCACAATAGAGCTGCGTCTATTATGCATGATGGTTGGTGTCTCATACGTTTCACTTCTGTACATGGATGATCATTGCGAGATGACGATTATTTATTGTTCTGGTAACTTAATCAATGCCATTAAAAAGATGCTCTTATATGATTGCCATTCTTGAGATTATTGGTTATCTTCTATCAAACGACTATGAAGGAAAGTTAATGCTTGTCTGATATATCTCACTCTCTAACTATCACTTTTAGCATATCTGACTTCTTAATTATTGCAATTTTGACTCTTTAGGGACTTCGCAAAATTGAAGGACTCGGTCATAATAATGGGAATATCACAATTAAAGTTTTGAATGGGGAACACGACATTTCCAGGGTTAATGTACGTTGATAAGGATTGGGTTGCATGTGTTTGGCAGGTCTGGTTGTAGGAGCTATATGAGTCTACCAATGAGTATGCCATGACATTTACATTTGACAATGAGTTAGATTCTGATTAACCATTGAACTTTGTATCCTAAACTTAATGAAAATATAAATATCTGGATTAAGTGAATGTGAAATTGTCAATTTTTGTATAAATTTCAGCTTCTTTGGCTCATAGTTTACATAAATAACAAATTGCAACTTCTTTTAAAACATTTTGTAATTAAATTTTCCAATATTGATTTCTATATATTATTTTATAAACATGATACATCCCCTTCCATCCCCAAAGTATGAAAACAATCTTTATTCCCCAAAATTGTGTCTCTAGTCACAAAAGTTGAGAGAAGCATTGTTTGTTTTCCTCCATAGCAGCCAATAGTCCTAGGAGAAATTGCTTCGTATTTACTGACTTTATAACATGGAGAAAAGAATTCTTGTTTTATAGGACAGTCAATTAATGACTATGAGGGCAGTGGAGTGGGTTAGTGGTTAGGATTTGAAGCAGGGTCTTCTAGTTTATGGCCATGGGATGGATGGCGCTGCATTGAAAGATGAAAGAAATCCATGCAGAGGAGAGGAAGAAAGGGACTGCTGGGGTTCGCTGGAATCTTGAAACTAGTTGTAATGACATGTTTGAAGGGCAGGGACTGCATGGCTATGTGTGTTATGATGGAGGCAAAGAAAAAGAATAGACAGAGTAATGAAAAAATAAACACAGACCAGAAAATAAAAGAGGGAACTAACTGTATTGATTCTTGAAATAGATTTCTGATTACATTAACACTTTGCCATTAGAGCTGCTAGTGCTCTCATTCATCCAAACAGAGTTCTTCTCATCAATACCACAAAACAGAGTATATTTACATTAACAAAAACCACCGTTTTTAGCCAAGAAGAAAGTTCTAGATTATGCTGGAAAGAACAGTCTAGATGCATCGGGAGATAAAAGGAAGAAGCTGGAAAGAAAAATAGAGTAAATGCGGTAGGTAGAGAAGCTGGATGAAAAGACAGGAAAGGTTAAAAAGCCCAGCTGGAGTCCACATTAACCAACACTCTCCCTTAATCTTCACTGTTATGTATGTCTGCAATACCGATTTCTTCTCGAAGATGTTAAAAAATGATCTTTGCAAGTGGTTTTGTGAAAATGTCAGCTAGTTGTTCATTGGATCTGCAAAACTGAAGATATATGTCACCATTGTTTACCAATTCTCTTATAAAATGATATCTAGTATCAATATGTTTGCTCCGTTTATGAAATACATGATTTTTAGATAAGGCAACTGCTGAATTGTTATCACAGTAGATTTTTGTAGGTTCTTCTTGATGATGCTCCAAATCTGAAAGTACTCTCCTCAACCAAACTGGTTGACAAGATGCTGATGTGGCTGCTACATATTCTGCTTCAGCTGATGAGAGGGTGACAATTGGTTGTTTCTTTGATGCCCAAGAGATAGCACCAGAACCTAGATGAAAAATATATCCAGAAGTGCTTTTTCTATCATCCATGCTACCTCCCCAATCACTATCTATATATCCAATCAGCTTGTAATAATCTGAAAAAGTATACAAAATTCCAAAATTCTTTGTTCCAGCTATGTATCTCAAGATTCTTTTTCCATCTCTCCAATTTGACTCCTTTGGTTTGTCCATGAATCTAGAAATAAGACTAACACCAAACATGATATCCGGTCTTGTGGAGGTTAAATACATGAGGCTGCTCACTAATCTTTTAAATAAAGTTGCATCTACACTTGAACCTTGATCATCATTACTAAGCTTCAAACCCAATGCAACTGGTGTAGGGGCTGAATTCACATTTGTCATCTTAAATCTTTTCAACAAATCATTAGCATACTTGCTTTGACATACGAAAATTCCTTGATCATTTTGACTTACCTCCATACCAAGAAAGTATCTCATGAGGCCCAAATCAGTCATATCAAATTCTTTTTTCATGGCTGCCTTGAATGAGCTAATTGACATATTGCCTGTGAATATCAAATCATCTACATACAAAAAAACTATCAAAATTTCTCCTTCAACATTCATTTTGACATACAAAGTAGGTTCATTACCATACTTGTTAAAGCCATTGTTCATAAAATAAGAACCTATCCTGCTGTACCAAGCTCTAGGAGCTTGTTTCAAACCATATAGTGCCTTTTTCAGCTTGCATACCCTATGTTCTTGTCCCAAAACTTCATAACCAGGTGGCTGACTTACATACACTTCTTCCAAAATGCCATTTAAGAGTGCTGATTTGACGTCCATTTGATAAACTTTCCATTTGTTTTGAGCTGCTATGGATAGGACCATTCTTATTGTATCCAATCTTGCCACGGGTGCAAATGTTTCATTGTAGTCTATGCCTGACTTTTGTGTGAAACCTTTAGCTACTAGTCTTGGTTTGTGCTTTTCTACTTTTCCATGAACATTATACTTTGTCTTATAAACCCATTTAACTCCAATCACATCCTTGCCTTTCGGAAGTTCTACTAGATCCCAAGTTTCGTTCTTTTCTATTGACTGAATTTCTTTATCCATAGCTGCAATCCATTTGTCTTCTTCAAAATAAATTGGATCAGCTTGTGTTAAGAATGCAAAATCACAACAAAAATCAGCATTTTCAGCTTCTTGAGTTTCATCATAAATCTCCCTAAGACTTGTTTTTTTTGATGTGTTTATAGACCTTGACCTTAAGGATGCAAGTGTTGGATTAGAAGACTCGCTACTGTTATTACTTGTTGGAGTAGTGGGATTTGGAGTGCTAGGTGCTCTTGATGGTGTTGTAGGTGCATTTGCTTGTGTAGGAGGATTTTCAACCTGAATTTCATCTTCTTCATTCTCTTGTAGAACACTAGGTGTACTTGTATTTGTTTTGTCTATGATTCCATCCCATACCTCTTCAACAAATTCAACATCACGACTTATTATCAGCTTCTTTGTAATGGGATTGTATAGTTTA
Organism: Chamaecyparis obtusa; assembly: GCA_027943335.1. Taxonomy (NCBI): domain Eukaryota; kingdom Viridiplantae; phylum Streptophyta; class Pinopsida; order Cupressales; family Cupressaceae; genus Chamaecyparis; species Chamaecyparis obtusa. The sequence goes on from BSBK01001786.1 coordinate 102,439, forward strand.
TATGCCTTTGAATGTTCACTATATCCCACAAATATGCATTTCTCTCCTTTGTCATCTAATTTTCTTCTCAAATCTTGAGGTATCAATGAGTATGCCACACATCCAAAAACTCTCAAATGTGATATGTTATGCTTCCTTTTGCTCCAAGCTTCTTCTGGTGTTTTATTTATCATTGCTTTTGTTGGACACCTATTCAATATATATACTGAACATGCAACTGCCTCAGCCCAATATTCATTTGGTAAGTGTTTTGCCTTGATCATACTACGTGTCATTTCTATGATTGTTCTATTCTTTCTTTCTGCTACTCCATTTTGTTGAGGAGTATACCTTGCTGTAAATTGTTTATTTATGCCATTTTCTTTGCAAAAATTCTGAAAATCTGTTGAGATATACTCTCCATCTTGATCGGTTTTCAATGTTTTGATAGAATATCTGCTTTTTTTTTCAACTTTTGCCTTGAACTCTTTAAAAACAGAAAATGTATCAAATTTGTACTTCAAGAAATAAACCCATGCTTTTCTGCTAAAATCATCAATAAACGTTATGAAATAAAGTTTTCCACTTATGGAAGGTGTTTGCATAGGCCCACAAATATCTGAATGCACTATCTCAAGTGGTTGTTTTGCTCTATAAGACTCCCCAACTGGAAATGATTTCCTATCTTGCTTTGCCAATATGCAACTCTCACATGTTGTCTTAAGTGGCTCTACTTGTGGCAGCCCATATACCATTTTCTTTTTGTCTAACAATTGTAGTCCTTTGAAGTTTAAATGCCCAAGTCTTAAATGTCATAACCAAGATTCATTTTTGTATGAGGCTTTAAAAGCTATTTCAACAACTTTTTGCAATCCTTGTGGCTCTATCATTAATTCACTTGGAATTTTTAATGGGAACATCCTATTCTTTGTCATTTCAACTTTTGCAATCAGCCTATTGCTTGGTTTCTTGTCTAGGATTACACATCCACCATTCTCAAAGTATATTCTATATCCTTTTTGCACCAATTGCCCAATACTTATAAGGTTGTGTTGCAATCCAGGAACATAGTATACATCTGAAATATGCTTCTCTTCACTTTGTTTTGTTTTTATGTTAATTGACCCTTTGCCCATAACTGAAACTCTTTGATCATTTCCCAATTTTACTTCTGATTTTACTGAATCATCTATTGTTGCAAACATCTCCTTCTTACAACCCATGTGGTTACTACATCCACTATCTAAAAACCATAGTTCTTTGGAACTTTCTTGTGCTACATTACATGTTATCAATATTGTGTCTTGTTCACTATTGTTTGACTGATTTTCATTTGTAAAATGTGCCTTTTGCTTATTCAAATCATATTGTTTTTTCCTACATTCTGATGCATAATGCCCAAATTTGCTACAATAATGACATTGGATGTTGGATTTATCATACCTTTCTCCTTGATGATGACTTTGAGAGTGACTGCTCCCCCTTCCTCTTGTTAATGTAGAATGGGCGTGTGGGCTTGATGGTGGTCTTCTACTTTCGAATTGGGTGTTTTCTCTTCCTCCCCTTGATGAAAAACATCCTCTACCTCGGCTGTTATTTGATCTCCCTCTTGTTCTACCAAATGAGAGCTGAGTCTTGAATGCATTCTCCAATGATGATGACCCCGATCGATTTAATCTTTGCTCATGCACTAAAAGTGACCCCATTAATTCATCTACTGATAATTGAGAAAGATCTTTGGCCTCTTGAATGGCTATTACTACAGCATCAAATTTAGCAGGCAGACTTCTAAGAATTTTTTCAACAATCTTTTGATCTTCAATAGTGTCTCCATAGGTTCTTAGCTGATTTACTATTGACATTGCATGAGTGAAAAATGTGTCTATTGAATCTGAGTCTTTCATTTGCAGATTTTCAAAATCCCTTCTAAGTATTTGCAATTTTGCCATTATTACCTTGCTTGTGCCTTGGTATGTTGTTTGCAAACTGTCCCATGCTTGTTTTGATCTTGTGGCAGCTGCAACCTTTGGAAAAATTGATTCCTCCATTGCTTGTTGAATGAAAAATAGTGCCTTTGCATCTTTTTTCTTATTTTCTTCTAGTAAATCTTTATCAGCTTGTGAAAGTGCCTGAAATGCCTGCTGATTTGCTGGTTCAGGAAACCCATTTTCAACAAAGTTCCAAATACCTTGAGAGCAAAACAAGGTTTTCATTTTTATGCTCCAATATTCATAATTTTTGCCATTAAAAATTGGAATCTAGGGATGAGAAATATTCCCACTAGTTCCAGCCATAACTCTTCAAAATGAAATTTGTCTTTGAAGCAAAAAACCTTTCCCTATTTTCTTCAATCTTGCCCTTTTTAAATGAGATGGGGTTTCTGACTTTGATTCTTTGAAATTTCTGTTGAATCAACTTCCTCTTCAGCCTGTTCTTCAACCTCCAGTAGAACCCTTATCTTCAATAACCTGCTCTGATACCAATTTGATGGAGGCAAAGAAAAAGAACAGACAGAGTAATGAAAAAATAAACACAGACCAGAAAATAAAAGAGGGAACTAACTGTATTGATTCTTGAAATAGATTTCTGATTACATTAACACTTTGCCATTAGAGCTGCCAGTGCTCTCATTCATCCAAACAGAGTTCTTCTCATCAATACCACAAAATAGAGTATATTTACATTAACAAAAACCACCGTTTTCAGCCAAGAAGAAAGTTCTAGATTATGCTGGAAAGAACAGTCTAGATGCATCAGGAGATAAAAGGAAGAAGCTGGAAAGAAAAATAGAGTAAATGCGGTAGGTAGAGAAGTTGGATGAAAAGAAAGGGAAGATTAAAAAGCCTAGCTGAAGTCCTCGTACACCAACATGTTAGGTGCAATAAAGATAACATAATTTCTCCCAAGATCTCTCAGAAGAGTTGAGTTATAGGGAGAGACTAAATCCTGTACCTCATCGGGTATTGGGAATATGTTGGCACTTTCCATATGGCTACATTTAGGGACTAAATTAAATGGTTTGTCCTACTAAATATTAATAATTTGACATCGTTTCTCTTTGCATGAATAGGGATTACTCTTCTTTTGACCCTCGTGTATGTTCTAGCTGATTGGCATCCACACTGGAAGGGCCAACATAGTACACCTCTAATATTGCAAGATTATACACATAAAATAGATTAAAGATGTCCTCTAAAAGAGAGAAGACGTCTCTATTATTGAAAAGCCATCGATTCCCTTGAACAGATGCTAATGTTGAAAAACTTGTCCAATGCAAAAATTTCATGGAAGGAACAATGGGTGTATTTAGATGCACAACATAAGTGGAAGCAAAAGAAGAATTGAAGGCATGGAGAAGTAAATAATCATGCAATAGGGAAAGTCCTGTTAGTTTACAAAGATATTGTGGGGCAAAATACGGAATAGAAGTCGCTTTTTATAGATTTTAATGGTAGCTAGGCTGCTAGTTTACCCAAGAAGCAATGATTTGTTCGTCTACTCCACCTAACAAGGATCTTTTGTTGCTTCTACCCCACTCCATGTCAGTAATATAAGGACATTCATTCCGAACCAAGCCCAGAAGATCAAATCGACATTATTCCATGTTCTAACTTCTAGGTTTCTAGCACATATAATGGGAAAAGGCCTCGACAAATATAAATGCAAATCCTATCCAAGATCCATCAGATGTTTTCCAAGAAATTTACTTCTCTTGCTGGCTGGCTTACTATGAGCAACATGAGAAGAAGAATAGGTTGCTAGCTAGATCTATAAAAGGTGAAATTCATTCGATTAGATGTAGATGCCTGTGCATGAGCTACAACCTGTTGTGAGGTTTCACATCATCGCCCCAAGCAATTTGGGGACCCCCATTTTCGATCAGGCCTTGGCTTTCTCCTCGATCCTGATGTCCTGAGGTCTTGGCAAGTATTTTGGACTTAGATGATTTTGAGAATTGATGAAATTGAAATGCTTGGCTTGGGATTTTCGATTTTTAATTGTGTTCTGGTCTTTTGAAAATTTTGCAAATCTTGAATGATGAAATTGAGATTGGAATAAATAGATTACTTTGCCAAATGAAAATTGTAAAATTGTGAGAAATAATTTAGTTTAATTTGAAGGTCTTGGCAAGTAAATCTACACTTTGGGCAGGTTAAAATTGAAATTTGAGAGTTAGAAAATTATAATCTGGCCTTTTAACTTCGAAATCTGGGCAGGCACTTTCAAAATTGGCTTGGAAATCATAGTGTTGGCTTTGAAAATTCAAATCTGGTCATTAAAAATAAATAATATTGGGCAATTAAAATAAAATCTGGACATTTTTGTTCAAAATCAAGCCTTAAATACAAAAATCTGGGCAATATATATATATAGAGTCTGCATTGAAATTAAATTTTGGGCATTAAAATTAAAAAATTTGGGCTATGGAAATTAATTTTTGCTTTGAAAACCCCAAAATCGGGCATTAATTTCGAAATTAGGCCCTCTCATATGAGACGTGAGGCATAGAGAAATGAGATAAATAAAGTTCAATGCATTTTTTTTGTATTTTCGGATCTCCTGCTGGGTCAGCCCCTTTTATGGGCTTTTATTTATTAATTTTGTTTTTTATATTATGTAGGGCGGCCCTAGAAATAGGTGGCCTAGGCGGGTATACAGAGGGAGCTGCTGCCCCTCCATTCTCACTTCACACAACACAAAAGCAGATCCAAAAAAGCAAGTCCGAAAAGCAGATCCGAAAAAGCAATCCGAAAATATAACAATGCAGATCTAAAGTGCAGATCCGAAACTGGTGTGTGTTGATGTTAGTTTTGTACCACTACATAACATATAGCAATTGAAATACTTGATACAATGTATCAAACACTCAACCCTCTCTTGAAAAGTATACAAGGATACTCCAAGGTTCCTTACACCTATGGATATTAACTCAGTTATAAAAATGTGATTTGCTGATAATCACGTTGGCGGCCTTACGTTGTTCACTTGGAAATATCTCAACTTTTACTATGATGATGATAAGACTTCTAGCTTTTTGCAACCTTTTCAAATGATCTCTCAATTTATATCACTTTCAACTTTGCTCTTTTCAAACTCTCAAACTTCACTTTCCAACTTCTAATTCTCAACTTCAACTACTAAGCTATTGATTACCTCTACTCCTAAGGATGGAAAAATTGGCAAATGGACGGGGATCAACCTAATGAAGACATGCCAATGGCGTTACCTCCACAAATGCAATGATTCTAAGGAAAGAAGACTAGATTACCACGCAAGGCTTCTTGACAAGCCACCAAGATGCTAGTGGCCTAGTATAGGATCCCTATCAAACATCTACCAATGTCACCATACAATTAACCATCTATCACTATTCTTACTTTAACTCTTGCTTGAAAATGAAAATGCTTTAACAACTCAATTGAAAATGAAATCTAACTTTAACTATTTGGAAGTAGAAACCATGCAATAACACCAAGTGTTCTTAATCACCATGCAAGACACAACAATGATAAGAGAAGCAATTTTGGTATTATATTATGCAACAATTTTCTTCAACCCTTTACAAATGATATCAAGTGGCCTTATATAGAGGCTCAAAATTACAATGAATGGCCAGGATTAAGAGGCAAAACCAATGATCCAGATTGAATCCTAGAAACCCTAATTAGGGTTACCACCCCATCGGCCAATAAAAAGATGCCACCTCATCAATGGACCAATGAGAAAAAAGAATAGTGGTAACCAATGAGAAGGCACCAAAAATGGTAGCCAATTAGAAACTGACACCTACCCCACCCAAGAAGAAAGGAGAAATTGCCACATGGGCTTACATCAAATGGTCTTCTAATATATTTCTACCTTTTTCTTTCATTCTTTTGGCATAAGTAATGAACTTAGCCAACATATTATCAACTTCCTTCACAGGAGGGCAAGGTGAATGCCTCATCTTGAGTTCAGCTGTGATGACCACGTCCTTTGCTGCTTGTAGTATCTTCTCATTCTCTTCTTCATCGTCTTTTGCAAATTGAACTAAGGCTTTGAGAGAGGCAAGGATAGCCAATCTTTTCTTCAAAGGGACAATCTTTCCCAAATCATCTAACCTCGATCCAAACTCTATCTCATTGAAATCTTCCTCTGTTATTCCTTTGAAATCTAGTGCAACTCTAGCATCATTCATTGTGTTCGAAATGAAAGCTTCAATGTCCGGACTATGCTGTGCCATCTTGTCCTGTATTTCTTCTAGTGTTCCCAACCTGACTGTCAAGGCCATGAACCAAGACTCAATTGTCCTCTTCTCTCCTTCATTTATTACTTTGGCCTTTACCAATGTTCCTTCTGATGTCCTTGTAACTGCTTCCAGCCTAGGAATGGTGTACTCACGAGTTGGAAGGAAATCTCTCCATCTTTCCTCAAATGTTCTGAATTTGTTCCTGATATTTATGAAAGACTTGAAAGTAGCAATGAAAGGAAGCAAGAAATCTCGCCCTTCCTGGATGGTGTTGCTGACCCACTCTCCGACCTCTAGTTCGAAATTGCTTTCGCTATCTTGGAGGAGAGCTGCCCTTGGCACTTGCTGGATTGGCTGACTCCTTCCATCATAAATACTCTTCCAATATTCATTTTCTCTTTTCAACTTAGCATTTTCAACATTTTCCCTTGCTAACCTTTCAACTACTGAAGTTACAGTCTCTTGAAGTTCTTCACACTCTATCTCATCAGTCGCTGCTCCCAAGTCATGTTCTTGAAACTCATAGTCTTGAATTGAAATTTCTTCCATTGTCTTGTTGACCTTGGGTATGGCGATTTGAACCTTTCTATGACCATCATCTCTGATTACCCTTGCTACTATTTCTGCTTGCCCCTGTCTAGCATCATCCTCTCCTTCCGCAAACCCTTGAATTTCCTCAATTGTCTGGATGGGTGGCTCCGGGATAATTGGTTGGAGCATCTTCAACATCCAAGCGGGCCCAGTGAAAACTCCCACTGCTGGATTTGGCTGAACTAGCCCTGCATACTCATCATTGGGTGCCCAATTTTCATCTTGTACTGCTTCACCCTCAATATCAACTTGTATATCTTCTTCATCACTTGAGATTGCCACATCTTCATTTACTTGATCTTCTGAAAGAGGAGAATATCCACTACTGCTATCCTCACTACCTGACTCTGAACCTGAGCTCACTTCAACTGCTGCACCTTGTCCCCTGGCTTCATGCTCTTGGCTTCTAGCCTCAAATATACTTTCTCTAGATGGTTCTTTGTTCTATTTCTTTGCTGGTGGCCTTTGATCTTCCTTACCATTCTCAACTTCTATGTCTCTCTTCTTGCCCTTACTAGCTTGCTGTTGCTGCTGTCGGCTACCGCCCTCACCTTGCTGACTAACTGATTCTGCTTGGACCTCTACCGGATTCATCTCCTCATAAGTCAGGTGTACCCTTGATCTTTGCAACTGACTTAACTTCTTGTTATACCACCACTGAGTGTGCAGTTCAACCGTCTTATTAATTGCCTCTAAGGATGGATCCTGCTGATCATTCCAGTTGACTGGATCTAACTCCGTTCCTTCTACTGTGTGGTAGTCTTCTCTTAGCACATCTTCATCTTCCTCCAGCTGGTCTGGGATCATAAGATTTTTCCATTTTATGGCTCTCATCAGGCTTAGTGACAGTCTTGAGAAAGCTAGCTTCCTCACATGAAAGTCATCTTGTGCATTCGCCCAAAAATCTTCTATCGTAGGCACATGCCTAAATGTTCCCCCTTGAGCTGCTTTGATTAGACCATGAGGATCGAACCCTTGTCTTGCTTTATACCAAGCTAGGTGATATTGCTCTAACTCCTTTTCAGCAGATGCAAAGGCAACATGGTTGGGACAACTGTCATTGCCTATCACAAGTGAGAGGGTAACCCTTGCTTCACCTTTCTGTTTCATCATTTTATCGTATTGCTCAAGTTGTCTAGCCAACTCCATCAAAACTAATTGATCGGGTGGGTACCTTGGAAGCCTCTTGGGACAAGTTGTACATCCAGCCACTCTTATGTATGTGAATCGTGCAAATTGGATGAACCAGCTCCCATATTTTCTAACTTTGGCTTCGGCCTCCAGAGAAAGTCTCCGAGCAGGAGTTCTTTGCAACATCCTTACTAACTTCATGGCAAAGGCATCATAAAATATCTTGTAATCCTTGGTGTTGCGCAAGTGAAGCTACGGATAGCACTCATACACCAAGTATTGCCCAAGCCCATAACCAACTTCTCCCCTAGCCTTAAGTCCCGGTTGTCTAAATAATCTTGCTATTAAGTAAAAAAGATATGATCCCATATAAAACTGCTTTTGAGACAACACTGTTCTAAGCTGTAACTCTAGATTTTCACTAATTATTGCAGCCCAATCAAATTTCTTCTTTCCACTTTCTATGCCATCAATGAAATAGTACATCCAAGTTTCGAATTGCATACCTTGTGCTAAGCCCATGATTCTGTTGAGGAGGACGATGAGGTCGCCATATTCTGATTTGAAGTCGGACCTGGTGAGCTTTGAGGTCTTGGTGACTCCCTTCTTGCCTTCATGTAACCAATTCTGTTTCAGCTGAGCAAAGTATGTGTCCTAGTTGTCATGGTAGAATCTGGCGGCTTGATCAATAGATAGTGCCTCCGTGCTATTCTGCTTAGGTATGTTGAATGTATCCTCAATCAATGGACTGCTGATGTTTGCCAAAACTTTCTCTCCATCCATCATGACTAACTTGCTCTGAATGTTAAGTCTAGATGCACACTCCATGATCAATTCTGGACAAGGTAAGGTAGGAGGGAAGGCAACTGCATGCATAACTCCGGACTTGTAGGCTTTCTTTGCAATAGGAGATTGGCTGTCTTTCAACCTATCTCTCAATTGAATCATATCAAGGGTACCAATGTTGGTGTCTCCAACGTATTTCAATTTTGAGCGGAAGTTGGAATTGGGTATCATGACTTCCTTGTCTCCTATTTTAGCATTAGTTCCTTTGGGTCGCTTGCTTGCATTGGCATCAGCCATCCTAAACACTTATCACTCCCCGCCTTTTCTACAATGAAGGTGGAACTACACTTATCACTCCAAACTTCGCCTATAAGATGGAATACTACACTTATCACTCCCCACCGTTACCTTAAGATGCACTACACTTATCACTCCAATCTTCTCCCTAAAATGAAATGCAATGATGCAAACTACACTTATCACTCCAATTCTCCTTCCTAAGATGAAATGCAATGATGGAATACAAGCAAGAACTTGAGGGAAAAAAGCCAATCAAGACAATCGAGTAATCAACCTACTAACCAAACACCTAACTCTACTCTTGAAATTAGTTTTCAACACCTAGACTAGCACCACTGAAATGAAAGCAATTAAAGAGAGAGGAAAAGATAGGCCACTCACCCAAGTACAAAGCTAGGAATCCTTTGTCTATGCAATTAGCTGAGCTTGATCTTCAAAAATCTTCTAACTCCACAAGAAAAAGATCTCCCCCTTCAATTCACTCTCAAAATCTGATTGCTACGAGTCTCTTATCAACAAACTTCCCTTATATAAATCTGATTATCTCAAATCCACAAACTTCTTCTCTCATCAAACCCTCCAATTTTCGGATTTGAGGCAATTAGCACAAAAAAGTCTTCAATCCTTCCAAATGTGGGTGCCAAACTTAGTGAAAATGAGCCTCCAAGTGATATCTTATCAAACACTGCTGTCTCTTATGCAAACTGTCCCAAAAATCTGCCCTTAGATGCCTTGAAAATGGCTTGAAGATGCCTTGAGATGGACAAAAGGTAATGTCCAGGTCTGCTCCACTCCAAATCGGGTCCAAAATTGTATCAACTCACCTTCTAACCTCCCTCCAAACTGCCTCTACTTGCTCAGGACAGGACCCTTAATTCTGGCCGCCCACACTTAGCCAAAATTGCCAATCCTATTGTCTTCCAAAATCGCCAAATGCAAAGGAAATTTGCTGCTAATATGCTTGAGAAATTCGCTGTATACAGGCATAGAGTAAATTGTTTTTTGAATGTGAAATGAAAATGAATTTGGCTCCTTATATAGGCAGCGCCTATTCCTCCACACAAGGCCGACCCCCTACAAGAAACAAACAAAAATTAAATGATGATCCCAAAATCAGGGACGACTTGGCACTTATTTATTTAATTTTCAGTTTTTGATTGCAAAAACATTCAATGCCCAATGCAAAGTGAAGGACGACTAGGCAGGGGTTAATTAGATTTTTTTTTAAAATTTATTGAAATTGTAGTCATTTAATGCCATTCGAAAATGCCTATGTAGGCTGACCCAGCAACTTCAATGCAAATTTCAATTTTTTTGCAACATAAAAACATTTAATATCAATTCGAAAATGATAGGGCAGGGTCAAAAATATAGCCAAGGCATTAGATTTATTTTTTATTTTTTGTTTCCCTTGACACACCATTCAATGCATAAATAAAATTTAAATATAAATTTCGAAAATGCAAGGCAATCCATGAAATTCGAAAATGCACCCATTCAGTCCAGATTTTCTTGGATTTCGAAAATAGCATTCATCATCCAAATAAAAAAAATTCGAAATTGGCCATAAACAAATACCATTTTTCAATCACCCAATTAGAATTTTGCAAATTGCATCATAGCACCAACCTAAATTGAATTGCCATTCAGATTTCAAGATTTGAAATATCATTAATCCAAGCAAGAATTTCGAACTTAGCAAAAAATCATCACAACGGCAATTCAAAATAAAATTGGCCAATCAACAAAAATTTGCAGTCCCTTTATCATTCCAAGACAAAATCGAAATTTATAAAGAATTGATTTGAAATTTGGAATTTGCAAAACCCAAAATCATTTTCAACAATTATAAGAATTTGGCAATTAAAATTCAAATCAACAAATCCCCTTAAGGAAATAGAATCGAAATCCAATTCCACTAAAATTGCCAAAATGCCAAGAATTCTGAAGGCCACAAATCATTTTCAAATTCAAACAAACTTCAACTTCACTCTTTTTTTCATTTCGATCAGATTTTCAATTTCAAACCAATTCATTGTTTGGACCCTCAATTCAAACCAATATCAAAATTTTCAATTCAAATCAACACATTTCCAAACACTTTTCATTGCATTCACTGAATTCACCAGGCAATCAAAACCACGAGGATGGGGCAAGGCTAAAACTTGGCTAAGTCTAAAAGGTCGAAGCTAGGGGTTCCCCATGGATGGGGCGATGTTGTAAAAACCTCACAACAGTGTGCAGGCTCGAATTTCATAAGGCAGAGATACAAGGTCCGAATTTGTGGCCTAGATCTGATATTTAGGGCCAGATCTGATATTTTGAAAGGGAGCAGAATTTAATAAAGAGGCCTACAGTTTCAATAAAGGAGAGATTGCAGATTGGCCATCGAAAATTGCCAAAGGCAGGCCCGAATTTGTTTGAGGAGCAGTCTGAGATAAGAGCAGATCCAATTTTTGCAAAGACAGGGGGCAGCAACATCATTGTGGGGGCAGATCTGTTGTATAGCAGAGAGGAGCCTGCTATTTACAAACAAAGAGCAGCGAAATAGAGGACTAAGGCAGCCTTTGGAGCAGATCTAAATACAAAGGGGAAGCTTGCTATTTGATAGAGAGGGGAGCCACGAATTTGAAAAGGATAGACAAAATATTGAGGGCTTGTGAAATTTGCCCAGAGTGTTATTTGATATTGAAGAAGGCTGCCATTTGATATCAAAAGGACCACAGATTTTGATAGAGAAAGATACAGATTTTGAGAACCATACCACAGTTTGAAAAGAAAGAGACTTCTGATTTTTTTTGCCTAGGCCCTGCCATTTTGAGGACAAATTGGCGAAATTCAGTGAGTAATTTAACTTAATTTATCTCTTCAATTGCTATCTTTTCTTTGGTGTTGTTTGTTTGGGTGTTGGAGATAAGTTTCAGGATTGAGAGAAGGCTAGCTCATTAAGCGGATTTCTCGATTGTCTTGATTGGATTCTTTCCCTTCTTGCTTGCATCATCCATTCCATCACCTCATCATCTCATTAGGGCTTGAAGTTGGGTGATATAAGTGTAGTTTCCATTTAGGATTTGGAGAAAAGGAGAGATAAGTGTAGTCCCACCCCTAGGAAAGAAGTTGGGAGATATAAGTGTAGTCCATTCATAGGTAACGAAGAGGCAGAAATAAGTGGTAGTCCATTTCACTAAGCGAAGGGGCAGAGATAAGTGTAGTGTGGTAGGAATTGGCCAGGCAGAAATATGTTTGATCACCCCTAGGCGAAGAGGCAGAGATAAGTGTAGTCCCACCTCACTGTAGAAAGAAGGGGCAGAAATAAGTGTTTACGATGGCGGATGCTAGTGCAAGCAAGAACCGAATTAATACCAAAATAGGAGACAAGGAAGATATGATGCCCAAGACCACCTTCTTCTCGAAATTGAAGTGAGTCCGAGACACTAACATCGGTACCATTGACATGATACAATTGAGAGATAGGTTGAAAGAAGGCCAATCCTCTATGGCAAAGAAGATCAGTAAGTGTGGAATTGTATAAGGAAGTGTTCAGTATACCCCTAGCAGTGGACATGGTACAACAGAGTTGGTTACACGAAGGCAAGAAGGCAGTCACCAAGTCAGCAAGGCTCACCAAGTCAGATTTCAAATTAGAGTGTGGTGACCTCATTGTGCTTCTCAACCGAGTCACGGGCTCCGCTCAAGGTACACAATTTAATCTTTGGTTGTACTATTTTATTGAAAGATTTGAGAATGGTAAAGAAAGTTTGATTGGGCTAGAATTATTAGCATGAATTTAGAGTTGCAACTTAGGATAGTGCAAAATCGGAAGCAATTCTACATGGGGTCCTACCTCTTCTATTTGAATGGAATGCTGTTGGTGATGCTTTGCTAGTCGAACCAAATCCAATTTTGGGGAGATGCACTACACCACTATGGTTGAGGCAGAGGCTTATGCCAAGGGGCAAGGTTGTGGCAGTTCGAACAGTTGAAGGCATTCAAAGGTTAGCCAAAAGGGAAAACATTAGTGAGGCAAGTTTCATTGCAGATTGGATTTGAGAGATAGGTTGAAGAAGACTATGAAGGCCATGAAGGTTAAAAGAAGGCAAGACTAATGAAGGTGAAAAGCGAGAAGATAGGTTGAAGAGGTCAAGTTTAATTTCAAGGCGGTGGCCAAGAGCAAGGCTCTCAAATTGCAAAAAGGTTCACATCCAGGCAAGCCACTGAGGCCAAGGCAAGATTACCCCAAGTGCATGGAGACCTCACCCTTTCAAGGTCAGGACATCAGGTACAAGCAAGTTCAAGTGGTGATGAGAAAGTTTCTAAGGACGAGCTCAAGCATCCAAGGCTTCACCTCATCTCAAAGATTAAATAAATTTATAAGATAAGGTTGATGAGGTGGCAATTTCATGTGCATGCAATCAAATCATGCCAAGTGTCCTATGTTCTCATTGGTTGACAAATTATTGTAATTTTCTCATTGGCCCACAAAGTTGGTGCCCTCATGTAATTGGTTGAAAGATGGTAACCCTAATTAGGGTTTGTAGGGTTTAATCTTGGCCCTTGATTTTGCCTCTTAATCTTAGCCACTTGTAATTTTGAGCCTCTATATAAGGCCATTTGTTCTCATTTGTAAAGGAGAGTTATGTTGGAGAATTGTTGCCAAAATACTATCAAAATTGTTCTCTATTCATTGTTGTGGTTTGCATGGTGGATATACATGATCATTTTTGTGTATTGCATGTTTCTTCTCATCTCTCAAATTAAAGTAGGATTTCATTTCATGTTGTTAGAGTAGAAGTAAATGGCTAGTTGTATAGTGATATTGGTAAATGTTTGATAGGGATCTATATACTAGGCCACTAGCATCTTAGCGGCTTGTTAAGGAGCCTTGTGTGGTAATCTAGTCTCATTCCCCTTGAATCATTGCATCTATGGAGGTAACGCCGCTGGCAAGCTTTCATTAGGTTGATCCCCGTCCATTTGCCAATCTTTCCATTCTATAGGAGTAGTAGTAAAGAAGCAAGTAGTTTAGAAGTTGAAGTTTGAAGAGCAAAGTTGGAAGTGATATAAAAGGAGAAAATCAATTGAGTACACATTGTAAAGCTAGATCTCATCATCAAGAATTTGACATCCTCAAGTGAACAACATAAGCCCGCCGAAGTGATTACCAGCAAATCACATTAATATAACTAAGTTAGTATCCACAGGTGTAAGGAACCTTGGAGTATTCTCATATTCTTTGTGAGTATATACTTTTCAAGAGAGGGTTGAGTGTTTGGTATGCTATATCAAGTATTCAATTGCTATATGTTATGTAGTGGTACAAAACTGACATCAACACAACCCTTAGAAAACTTTTCAGAGGAATAAAAAGAATTAACAGCCAGTATGATTCCAATGGCAGTACCTCCCTCATCTTCTCCAAATCAGCAACACTATAGATATGCTATTTCAAATTTGCAGTTCAATTACCATGGAAAGAAATACATAGTGCTCAAAACAATAGAGGTACAAAATTCTGCTTCTCTTTTATTACCTCTTCAAAAAGTAGTTGGATTTCTTCTACATGGACAGGAATAAACATACTCCATACCTTACTTTGCATGCTTCTGAGACGCCGGTTCCATGTCAAGATTACAATGTTACAGCTTATGTTCACATTTCATATTTTTTAGGTGTTAATCATATCACTGTTGCATTTGCATATGTAACTGTTTCTTGTTACGCTCTATGCAAGAAACCTATCAATTTATATCTCTTGATATCCTTTTCTTGGTGGGTTTTCCTCATTATTTTCTGAGTCTTTTTTGGTAATCTATCCTTTTTTATCACATATAATTAGCTCTTTACCACAAGAAGTTTTTACACATTGATTCTTTTAAGATTCAACAGTTTTTCCTGGAATTCAAATTAAAACCATTTAAGCGTTCTTTTATAGCCTAAGTTCTCTATTGCTTGTTTTTAAAATTTTTGTGATCGTTGTTTGACTTGAATTGAGGCTGGAAAATGTTAATCTAGGATTGGAACATATTTTCCTCCCTTTGTGCAGGTAAAACACCAATTGTGGTAGCTCGTGGTGGACTGTTGGGACTTTTTCCAGACTACACTCCTCCTGCTTATCAATTAGCGATTAACAATAGCTTAAATGCTGTAATGTTCTGTGACTTGCAGCTAACGAAGGATGCACAAGGCATATGTCAGGCAGATATAAGATTGGATAACAGCACAAACATTCATCAGTTTTTTGAGAATCAGAGTGCTTCTTATATTGTCAATGGGAATAATATCAGTGGATGCTTCTCTATTGATTTTACTGCTGATGAGCTCTACAATGTGTCAGGTGTGTTAAACAGCAGGATCAGGCATCATATTTTCTTGAATCTGTAAACTATTAAGTATTATGGTTACACTTTATATATTTCTTCCCAGGCATATTTTATCTCATACCCCACTTTGAGTAGGTTGTCTCTGCACAAATATTTATTAGATGGACCACTTCTCTATCTTTTGTTTTTACGCTTTTAAGTTTTCTAGCCACCTACAGAATAAACACCTCAGAGTGTAAAATTGTATATTCATTCTAGATGGGATTATAATCTGCTCTGATTCTAGTTGTGTTGTACTAAACCTGAATAGCTCATTGTTCACAATGTACATGCGGCAATACCTTAAACATTAAAGAATCACTTTCAAAAGTAAAAAAAAAATAGAATTTAGAAGCAATAAGCTTTAGAAACCAACATTCAAATGATACAATAAGTTGTGGCAAGTTCAATTTTGTTTACACCTACTTTTATCATGGAATACCTTGGTTTGTTGTGTTTGGGCAATTGAAGGGGTTGCATTATTATATTTTACAGCGATGCAGTCAGTTCAAACCCGCTCTGCAGCCTTTAATGCTATTTACCCGCTGGTTCTTCCAGAAGACATACCAGGATTTGGCCCAGCTCAAATTTGGTTGAATGTACAGGTACTTTCTACTAGCTTCCATGTTGACAGTTGCTTATTAATTTCTGTTTTGCGTATTTCAGCACTAACCTCCAGGGAAGATTTTAAAAAAGAGAACTATGACATATGTTGAATAGGTGCTATAATTAAGAATCTTAATCTGTTTTCAGTGTCTTTTGGATTCTTATGTTGCTCATATCCATGCCAGAATTCGAAGTTTTTAGAGGAGCACAAGCTAAGCCCTCCGTCATATGTTAGATCTCTGTCAAGAAGGATGAGTTTGCATTACATTTCATCGACAGAGATAGGATTTTTAAGGGCCATATCACCAGCATTTAAAAGAAGCAAGACAAAATTGATTTTCAGATTCTTGGAGAAAGACGATATTGACCCTTCAATCAATCAAACATACAGTTCCATGTTAAAAAATTTTACATCTCTGAAAGAAGTTGCTGCTGGAATACTAGTTCCAAAGTCATTCATTTGGCCTCTTGGTGAAGACTTATATTTACAAGCTCCCACAAATCTTGTTAATGATGCACATTCTGCAGGCCTCGAAGTTTTTGCTGCTGATTTTGCCAATGATAGATATGACATGAGCTACAATTATAGCTATGATC
Source organism: Chamaecyparis obtusa (assembly GCA_027943335.1). Classification (NCBI taxonomy): domain Eukaryota; kingdom Viridiplantae; phylum Streptophyta; class Pinopsida; order Cupressales; family Cupressaceae; genus Chamaecyparis; species Chamaecyparis obtusa. Next base: position 119,017 of record BSBK01001786.1, read on the forward strand.
CAATACGAGAGTATTTACAGTTTGTGGACAATAACAATTTTACTGTCGATGGATTTCTAACTGATTTCTCTGTAACAGCAACAGATGCAATAGGTACATTGTCTTGCTACTTCACTGAAAAGCTCAACTGTACCTTTTATGTTTATCTGCATTCCTAATGTTGTTTCTGCTATATTAATTAACTCACCCACAAAATTTATGTTCTCCATATATTTATTTGGTTGCAATGAGAATATATTTTTTTGAACTTAATCAGACTCCTCAATGATTATACAGCTTGCTATGCTCACAACAAAGTTGAAATGTCATCTAGAACAGGTACATAATTAATTCCCACATCTAACATGGTTCTTTGGCTATTGCTAATGTTATAAAAATGAGGGATGGTTGAAGTTTCATAAAGAGTTCATTACTTTCTATTGGCTGATAAGTGATAACACTTAGTATTCTCCACTTGAAGCAACAGGAAACCCACTAATTATTTCCTACAATGGAGCTAGTGGAGATTATCCAGGTTGTACCGATATTGCCTATCAGGCTGCCATAAGAGATGGAGCTGACTACATTGACTGCTCTGTCCAAATAACAAAAGATGGCATTCCCTTCTGCAGAGAGTCACCGGATCTTCTAGTTGGGACAACAATAACATCAAATTCAATCTTTTATCCTTCTCGTATGACAAAGATACCAGTAATCCAGAATAATGAAGGGATTTTCACATTTGATCTCACCTGGGAGGAAATTCAGAGCTTGACACGTAAGTCTTGTTTCTATTCAAGTCAACTGAGTCCCTCTAAAAATTGGGCATGCTTCATGCTTACTTCATTCACAAAAAAATAATGAAAAAAATGCATGCTAGTTCTTTCAATTGTGTGAACAAAATCTGATCATGAAACTTCATTCTTGCATTAGGTATACTTTGCTTTTGTTTGGTTTTTACTTTTTACACTATAATGATGTTTAAATTCTTTTGGGCCATGCAGCAAACACAATTAGTCCATTTGGGAAACACTATAATCTTTTACGAAATCCTGCTCAAGCTCATGTGGGGAAATACATGACCTTAAGCGCTTTTCTAGATTTTGCAAAGAGGCAAGCAAACATAAGTGTTCTAATCAACATGAAGGTATAACTCTTCAAATTGATAATAATGTAGAAAAGGGAAGATTGCACTCAAACAGCTCCCTTAAAGGGCGATGGAAACTCTGACTTGCAAGTTTCTTGTGTATTTTGCAGAATGCACGAGCTATAGCATCAGAACGGAAACTTGATGTCACAAATGCTACTATTTCTGCCTTAGATAGGGCTGGCTTTTCCAACATAACTGATAGGATCAGGATAGAGTCTGATGACAGTGCTGTTCTGGTCCAATTCAAGGAGAAAACAAAATTTAAGCTTGTTTATAAAGTAGAAAAAGTTAACATCACTATCCCTGATTCTGTCATCAAAGAGATCAAAGAAATTGCAGAGACAGTAGCATTAACTAGGTCTGTTGAATTTCCGACTTCAAACCTGCAATTTCTGTTAAATGCCACAGACGTTGTTAGGAGAATGCACCTTAATAATATATCAGTTTTCATCTATACACTGAGAAATGAATATCCTTCTTTGGCCTTTGACTATCTTTCAAATCCAACCATGGAAATCAATTCTTTTGTACAAGTTGCGAAAGTAGATGGGCTTATTACTGCATTTCCAGCAACTGCAAGGGCGTATCTAGGTAAAATTCACTTCCTCGGATGAAAACTGTGAATTCTTATTCTGGATTTCCAACTATATTAAGATTTCAGTTTAGGGTTGACGATACGCAATATGTATTGATTTGTATATACTATACAAGCTTATTATATTTTTTTGTTTTTTCAATGGCATCTGATGGTGTACGTGATAGCAGGTAACACTTGTCTTCATCCTCGAACCGAAAATGATCCTTCAATGTTTCTTGTTGTTCCTGGGTCAGCTTTACAGGCCCTACCTGTTGGTATCTTGGGACCTGCTCTGGCCCCCGCTCCTTCTCTTTCAGGGGTGATCAATCCTCCATCACCATCAGTGGGTGCAACTCCTTCACCATCTCCAGCCAGTAAACCCAGTAGTGCCCTCCATACTAGCCAGTCTCTGTTTTCCTGTTTTACAAAAGGCTTATTGGTATTACTATTGCTACTACTATTTAATTGCTACTAGAAATGTTGATTGTAATGCATCCTTTTGAAACATTTTTGTCAGTACCACGCTTATGTGGATAGGGAACATATGATACTTGTAGGATTTATTCAGATCTTGTTTTCAGTTTTATTCTTCTCTAAGTAAATGCTTTTTATGGATTTGAATAAAAGAACTGGCGTTGTTTTATTTTGGAGGACATGGTGGATGTGTTCTCCATGAGCGTATTTCCTTGTTGAAACAGTAAATTGTTTAATATCTAATTCAAGTAAATCAGATAAAATGATTATGATTCATTTCATACTATTTCTGAATATTCAAGCAAACTCTTATAATTTATATTGCAGTTACCAAATAAATTATGATATTATGGAAAAGAATTGGAATATATCCGCATTTTTGCCAAACGAAAAATCTACAAAAGACATTTGGTTTTTATCACTCCAGAAATTATCGGATTGATGATTCCCTTCTTACCATGATATAGCATTATTAGAAACAATGCAGTGATTTGTCTTTCGACTATATGTGGGTCGTTCGGTAAACATCAACCCTAGTAGTTGGAAAAATCGTGACCATTCAACATCACACTAGGTTAATTTGAAGCATCTGAAAAAATAATGGAAACTAAGCTAACCTGTAAACACTTAATAAGACTTGTATATAAAATTGAAGACGATTCATAGAAAAATGCATGAATCTCTGGGCTAGTTGACCTGGGCAACTCAATGAAGTGAAACATCATGCCATAGAAAGATGGTATGTACAGATTTGTAAGTGGCATTTGTATTTTCTAACCAGTCTTCATATTTCTGCAAATCTCTATAGGCAGCACAATACGTGCCGTTATAAAGCTGAATAATTGCAGTATAAATGTTGTGATTATGTAAGAAGTTAGAACTTCGATCAAGTGAATTAAGAAGTGATTATCAGTGGAGTTCGATGCCACTGATGCAGTCAAGGAAGAGATTATAGTTAAGGACTGCCTACCCATTACAACCCCAAAACCCTCTCATAATACAAATCAGACGTAGCTAGATTTAACCCATATGTAAAACAATACACAAACATAAATTTCTCCCGGGCAAATGCATAGTAGTAATTCTGAAATAGACTGGTAATTCTATTCCGAGTTTCCAACTGACATATAGACTATGTTACCAGTACCACAAACCAGAAACTTAGCAATCGATCTTTAAGAAGGGATATTTAGAGGTTGTATAGAAGAAACAGAGTTAAAAAGGGATATTTAGAGGTTGTATAGAAGAAACAGAGTTTATATACATATAACTTTTAAAAATTTATATATATTATTATAAGAAAATATGTCCAATTGGAGATTGTGAAATACAAAACATTTTAAATACCTTAAATATTTTATGATAATTGTTTGTGATAATATTTTTTATTATTATGAGGTGATCTCTATCTACAAGGTAAGGTATATTTTGCATAAACAAAAAAAGATTTGTTTGGTGATTATAAACATAGTAAAGTGAACTAGTTAGGAAATAACATATGATATGTCAAATGGAAAGGTTGTTTTAAAAGTTGGGTAATCTCATGATTATGCTTTATCATTATAAATTTTGGCTTCGCATTGTAGCCAAAAATTCAACCGTTACCTCAATGGTATCAACAACTCTTGTCATGGTAGGGATTGTTGGTGTCAACAGTCCCTATCACGACATGGACTATCGACTCCCTGTGTTGACGATATATGTTGATCTCATAGGTTTAAACCCTCATAAAACTCCAAACCCTTAGAATTAAATTTTTATTTTGAAATTTTAATTGTTGGCGAACAAATTTAAATGCCTGATCAATTTTTAAATATTAATTCCACCTACTATTTATTTAGTCCAATTTTATGGGGGTCACACAAATTTTATTTTCTACAAACTTTATGATATGGAATTTAATCAAATTGGATAAATTTTTCAAACCTGCCAATTTTATGTCCATATATCTTAATCGTTTGTTTTTCCTCTTTGGGACATAACTCTTTTCCATTGTGTTTGTTCTTAACTTCTTATAATTGTTGGAAAGCTAGTCTTAAGCACTACCTGATAGTATAGAGTTGGCTCCTTGATTTTTCTATTTTGAGGTGTTTTGGGGGGCTTGGGAAGTCAAATGTTCTCGTTTTCAAAATTTTGGTCCTAACTTTTACATACAAAATTGAAATTTCAATTTCACATATGTGTTCAAGAGCATGTTTAGTTGACTACATGATGGTGTTATTTTATCAATTTGATGCGTATTGAAGTTGTGTACTTGTTTGATGACTTGTAGTTGCCTATGATTCAATTTGTGATTATGTGAGCATTCAATTGAGTCAAGAAGTTGAGTTTTAAGGGGGTGCATTTTTTTATTAGATATTTATGATACTACTACTGATTATTGGTTTTGCTACTTGTTACCAATTTATTTTGGGCTTAAATTGGTACAACCATGCTACTTGGGAATGTTTGGTTATTTGAAAATCATGCTTAATGCCTATGATAGCCATTTGATTTATTCTATGAATATAAGTTAACATTTTATGACGAAAAGTAAGCCATAACATATGAAAGAAGAATGAATTACATCTTATGCTTTTCTGAAAATGTAAATTTTGTTTATTCATCAAAGTGCTCATTACGTTTCACACAGGCTGTGAAACTAACACTTAATAAATAAAAATGCTTAAACTTAGAAACATGAATTCAAAAATTACAAAAAGCATGTAATAGAGGGAGGTTCATAGGAGCCAACCATTCCCTGATACTGGAATGATTGGCCGTGTTGTTGGTCTTTTAGTTTTTGTGTGTTCTGCTGCCCCGTCGTGTCCTGTCTTTGTGCTAGATCCTGCAAATGTGATAAAGAGAGAGTTAGATCTAATGATCTAAGCAATAACTAGCTAACTTGTCATCCAACTCCATACATACATTCATGTTCCTAAGTTAATCACTAGATCTATTCATATGCTAATGAGTTTGTTTCCTGTGCATCGTCACGCTTACCACTGACATGTGGACGTAAATGCGGCTCCCACAAGGGTTTGAGCCCAACATGTTAGTGGTAGGAGTGATTCAGATCAAGTGATAAAATAAATACAGTATTAAAGGAGCATGTTTAATCTTTCATGGAACCTTTTATTGTATTCTGAATGCAAATATAAACAGTAAAGAGGCTGATTATCTATTTAAGGGACGATACTTTGTATTTGAAACCTTATAGGTCATTAACAAATGGCATAAATCCAATCAATAAATTGTTGTTTATCATTGTAAAGGTTAACATGAAACAAGCTGCTGCTACAATGGTATCAAAGACAAAGTCAGAGATAAGAATTTAGAGGATCTATGAGAAGAATGTTGGAGGAAGTCACTGAATAGTTCCAGTTTAGCCAAGAAAATAACCTGAAAGAAATCATGAGCATATCTTCAAAACAAAATAAACTCAAGTTCAACATGATCAAGCTTATGACTTAAGTTCAATCACCTTTAGACAAATGTTGGAAAATTATTTCTTTGTGATAGCTTGGTAAAGGAGTGTCGTTTTGTATACTGTTGTCATGAATTCTAATGCATAATCTGCCCAGTTGCATAATTGTTTGTAAAAATAAGCTAGCAGCATTTGAATTTACATGTTAAAATAAGTAATGCTCGGGTTGTTATCATGAATGATAGAGAAACAGTAATTATCTTTTTAGTAAATGCATGCTGCTGGATAAAAAAAAATGCAGATCCTATAATTAGACGCACATCATGCTGCCCATATTATCAGAGTTATTATAGCAAGGGTTGCAGGGCTTCTGAAGCATCTAGTAGGGACTAGAAATCAGCTTCTTTCCGATTTATTCTCAACTAGGGTAGTGTTGCAATAAATTTATCCAGTAAAAGTGACATTGGTATGAGCAAATTGAGATAAAAGAGTATGAAGAAGATCATGTACGGATCCAGTGAAGGGAGATCATATTATAAAGATCATGGATGGAGTTTTGAGATGCCCATTTTGTGAAAAACAGGATTGCAAATGCAATAACCTGCTTCAGCATGTAAGTGGTGTTGGAACTAGAAAGATAAACAAAAGATAAGTCTTTACCCAGAACTAGAAAAGGATAGTTTTATGAGACTTTGTACTGGTGACATATTCATATATGATGAAAACACAAAGATCAGAATTGTGTGTTGTCATCTTTTCTAAAAATGTATGCAATGCTTTCATTAAAAACAAGATAGCAGTCCCATATACAAAATATTTTTATGTTGCTGGGTATGAAGAATGAAAAAAACCACTTTCAGAAAATTGCATAGAGAAAGGAAAAAGGGTGATGGAAGCATCAAGTTCTTAAACTGTCAATGGAGTATTCATCACATAACAAATTATAGTCAAGCTTAGAATGATGGATACCAGATAAATGAAAACCCTCATTCACATTTCAAGTTTCCTTTCAAAATTATGGTGTTTTGTCGTGATGTGTAACACAAAAGGGAAAATCTTCAAACTTTCAAGTTAAGGTTGTAAAAAATGTTCAAGCTGCTCACGTTTATATGCAATTGTTAAATAAAAAATAGAGATGGTATTTTTTTTCTTCCTACAAAAAGAGACAAGACAACAACTCCTAGCAAAGAGAAACGCAAGGAAGAGAACCAATTTCAAACCCTCACGCAAGGAAAAGAACTAAGAAATGATACAAATAACACTGCAAAAAGGAAATGGGAAGAATAATGCCAGGAAATGCCATTTAGAGCTTTGTATTTCAACATTAAAAACTTTTAGAAACATTTGCCAAGTTGATAGTAGAGTCTTCAGAAATATGCAACGTAAAAATCAGGAGAGGATCAAGTTACACATGTAGAACATATACATGACATAGAAAACTTACGTGCTTTGCATCATGTTACAGAGGATAATGTGGCAGTAAGATTATTGGCAGCCTTATTTAAAGGGAAAGCACTTGAATGGTATAGAAGATTGGCTACAGGAACAATTACTAGTTGGGATCAGCTTGGAGGAGCTTTGTGTGACTTCTTTAAAGACAATTCAGATCATTTATCATTGGTTCAATAGCTATCCACTATTCAAAGAGTACCTCATGAACAAGTTTCAAATTTCAACTTTAGGTTCCAGAAAACTTGGGAACGAATTCCTATAGCAGTAAGGCCTATAGCTGAACATGCATTTTTCTATTATTTCAGAGCATTTAACAACAGTATTGCTATTATGATTCAGACCTTGGGATGTAACACGCTGCCTGTAGCTTATCAACTGGCTATTAGGGCAGAAAATAATCTAATATAGGTTGGACAAATAGCCCCAAGGCCACCCGTGCCCATTTTTCCTATAGCACCAGTTCCTTAGCCTGTAGTGCCATTACAAGAAATTCCATTGGCAGTGATACCAACAGTACCTGCGCTGCTAGCTCCAAATGCACAGCAGGCAGTCCCTACAAATATTGTTGTATCCTAACCAAATGACTTACAAGAAATCAAAGGTATTTTGCAAATGTTCGACAATGAGTTGACCAGCCTCAAGAAACAACGATTTCAAAATCCAAGGCCTTACCAGGCAAATAATAATTTTCAACAACAAGGTCAAAGTCAACAATACCAAAACAGCATGTAGAATTATCAAGGTGGTTACCAAAATAACAGGCAAAATTTCAATTCAAGGCCATTTCAAGCATATAACCCTGCCACAGTTAGTAATTCAAAAGAGATAGTACTTGCTCAAAATAATCTTGATGTTGAGTATGAATGGTGCTTTTCGTGTAACTGTTTGGTGCTTTTCGTGTAACTGTTATACACTAAGTTTTCACCCTTGTTTCAAGCTCTCGTAGTCTTGATAACCTAGTATAACATGGGAATCATCTCCAGGTTGTGGGACCTATGCTAACTGAGATGAGACCTCCAGGTTCTAGGCTGGTTCCTCTTGGATAATCACCTTAATTTGCTCTTGACATGAAAGTAAATCTTTGGGGAAAAGGGATAGAAGGAATGCAGAAAGGGAAATGACTAGAAAGCAAACTACCTACTAGGTGATACACCAAAAATATGGTATGAATTGCAGTATAAAGGATGAAATCAGTACACAATCTTAGGTCTAGGAGATCACAACTCAATGAATAGGCTTGCATCAATATTTTATAGAGGGGTCTGCAATAAAGAGATGCTATGCAGGGAAAGAGAGAAATTTCACAAAGTAGTAGCACTCCTAAGAATTTAGACACAAAATATAACCTGCAAACAAATATTCACCTTTGCAATTGGGTATAAGAATGAGATAGATTGCTAGGGGTGGAGGTATACCCACAAGAGATTCAAATCAGATCACCCACAATAATACACAAAATTTGCAGAAAGAGAGAGGGATCAGGAACCCTAAGATACCACTGAAAACATCATTTACTTCAATTCAATAAGAGATAATTTAGACAAGGAAGCATAGGGGCAGAAAAGATGTCACCAAATACCTCTGCAATATCTGAATCATCAATGGGAGATTACAAAATGTAGAAAACCAGAGGGCAGAAAAATGCCACAAATAGCCTTCTAAGAAAGAGACTTTCTTCTTTACAAAATGTGAACTCTCCGCTCTAAAATCTCCAAAAATTAATTATATACATCTCCTCTATTGCACACAAGTAGGAGAAAAAAATCTCATTAGGGTTACATAAATCTACATAAAATAATCCAACCCTAAACCTTTCATTTCTGATCATAAATGTTCATGAAAATATCTCAATCGATCAGATATGTCTTTGCGTGTCCATCCCTGTACTGAAATTGCCTGTAGACAAAAACCTTGATCCAACTACTTCTCTGCAAGTCGGGCCTGCCATAACTATCAAATCTGATACTCTTAGAAAGTAAGAATCCACTAAGAACGGCTGCCCAAATCTTTTCCTCATCTATTCCAACTGCAACCGCCCCTGAAAACATAAATTCTGAGCTACCCCTACAAGCAAATGCTCTCCATAGGAACAAATAGAAGAAAACCCACAAAAGATACTACAATCCCCTTCTTTGAAATAAAAGTCAAAGGCCACATCATAACAACCAGGACCAATAAAAATTGGCCACCTCAACAAACGGACCCACAGAAGGTAGAAGAATCGTGCCTTGACCTTCGGACGGTGGGCGTATGATCTCATAAGCCCAAGAGATTCTATAAGATCATACGCTGACCATAGATCTTCCTCTGTTGGGACTATACTCGCGAGATAACCAGACCCACATTACATGCCAACTGTCCTAGCATGGACCAATAAGAAACCCACATGTCGGTTGGACCCACAACAATGTCGGTCAAAACACTTGGAGGATCGAACAGTTGTCGCATGATCGCATGGGATCGGAAGATCCCATGAGATCATGTGCCAGCCGTTGATCTTGGATCAACTGACACCTTTGCAGAGCCACATGAGATCATGCGCCAGCCGTTGATCTTGGATCAACTAGCGCCTCTGCAGAGCCACTGACCATCGGACCCACCAATAGTCCTGTCATCACCCAGCCGGCCACTGAAAAATAGACATGTCACCACTCGAGGACCCACCGCTGGAGGCTTGGCAGTAAAGCAGATCTAACGACCATTGCATGATTGCATGGAATCAGAAGATTCCATGCGAACATGCGACCACCATAGATCTTCGATCGACTAGGGCCTACCTTATACTTCGAGTCCACTGCAAATCTTCATTGATACTGCATCAATGGTTGTCGCATGATCACATGGGATCAGAAGATCCCATGAGATCATGTGATAACCGTTGGATCTAATTGTGAACGAAAACTGGGCCCGAGGGAAATATTAAAGGCTGGGACATAAGAAACTTAGGAAAATAGGTAGTAGGACCTTAGGAAAATAATAGCACGTGGGTTTTTGGAGACAAGGGGCCCGAAAGGGTAAAATATTAAATTAGAAAGGGCCAAGGCTTAATAAAGGGTTTTATGGGGGTTTAAACATTCACATATGAATTTTTAATGGCCTTCAACTAGAGAACTAAACAACTGCAGAGGCCAAGGAAAAGGCACAGACTTCATAAAAATTCTCAGGGGGCTAACATAGGATTAAAAATGCCAAATAGAGTAGACCAGGCCAAATTGCATAGGATAGGAAATTTTGGGGAACAGTAACCAACAACATAATCAAAATATGTGCCCAAATGGTGTGATCAGTCAAGCATTGATGGTTCAAGGAACATCAACATCGCAACAAGACTCATCTCCTCCTGAAATTTCACAGCAACAAGATCAGTTGCAAAATGAGACTGGCCTTCTAAACTGGCAAAGGGAGGAATTATGTGGTGTAAACATGGATGATACTCCAACTGTAGTTTATACTAGAACAAAGAAGAGATCTTTTGAGCTCGATAAAGTAGCTGATAAAGAACAAACAACTGATAAAGGACAGGCAATTGTAGGAGCATCCATGCCACCACCTCAACAAATCCATGTGTTACAAAGAACTCTTTCCATTGCAAGCAAAGGAAAATAGCATTTTCAAGTTGATCGTGATGCTAGGAAGATCCATCAGAAGGCGAGTCTTGTTGCATCTTTCAACATTGTGGACAACATGAAAAGATTGAATGTCAACATATTGGTATGGGATACCTTGACTATTCTGGGGCAAAAAGATATGGTACAAATTACTTGAAGGAGCTGAAAGATGAAAATGAGTCTACAACATCAAGGAGCGGCAATGTTCTTACCAATCACCTGCAAGATGGAAGCATGTCCGCCAAAGAGCTATCTAAGGATCCAAGACCTCCTCCTTTTTATCTAACTTTGATTATAGGAGATAAGCTAGTTCACAATTGCATGGTAGATAGCGGTGCTCGTTGTTCTGTCATCCCTAGAGAAGTGGTTGATAAATTAGGCCTTCAGTATCATCCTTTAGAGAAGGGAGTTATTCAATTACAAGGGACAACCGTTAATACCTTGGAAATCATAAAAGGTTTAGATCTTACACTTCATGCTTGCCCAGATTTTTTTGTTCCTCAAGACATTAGCATCATTGACTTGCCTCCACATTTTTCCATGTGTCTTTCAAGAGATTTCATAGCTAAGGTAGGAGGGTATTTATCAGATGATTGGTCACATATGATATTTAGGACCGGGTATGGGACAAAAGTCAATATTAAATTTGAAAGGTTAGCCAAAGACCATATAGAGCCCTATCATCCTATCACAATAAATATGTTATTAGATTTAGGACCGTCAAGTCAAGCTGTTGTTTTCAATCACAACCATGGTGATGATTATGATTCAGATATTTTATTAAAAGGGTAGGCAGAAGAAAACATTGTTGACAGTCCTGCAAATATGGTTCATGAGGCTAGCATGGGAAATTACATCATTCATGAGGCTGATGCATAAATTCATAACTTAGAAAAAAGTGAAGAGGGGCTAGTTTATCAACAAATTGAATTGTGGAACTTGTTTTTTGATTGGTCTCGTAGTAAGAATGGTGCTGGTGGAGGTGCCATGCTCGTGTCACCTCAAGGAGATGAGTATTTTTCAGCTTTCTATTTTTCTTTATCATGTACAAATAATATTGCAGAATATGAAGGCTTGATAGCATGTCTTGAATGGGCAAGAAAGCATGGAATCACTTGTATCAAAGTACATGGTGACAATGAGCTTGTGGAAAATTAGGTTAGAGGGCTGAATGTTACTAAAAATAATGCACTAAAGTGCACAGGAATAGAGTGTGGGATTTAATTGAAGAGTTCAACACTTTTAATATTGTTTCAATCCCAAGAATCCAAAACAAACATGCAGATCAGTTGGCTGCCATTGGTGCATCGTTTGATCCTATTAATGATCTTAATAAAGATAAGGTACAACAGTATATCAAACTGGTTACTCGGTCTTCCATTTCGAATAATGATGTCAATTGGTAGGTTTTTGATAGTGACAAGCATATATTAAATTTCTTGCTAGAAGAAGAGCAGTTTGCTATCACAAATTAGGATAAAATAAAACAACAGTATGGTGACCAGCTTATCCAGTTGAGAACAAAAAAAATTCCTAATGGGCTAGTTGCTTTAGAATCCACTTTCGATAGTGATGATCAGCTCAAGAAGGGAAAGGTTGGAATTCAGGTCAAAGAAGACCATTATGAGGAGCTGGAAATAGTAGAAGGAAATTTCCTCAAAATCAGAAAGGTATGTTCTAAAGAGGAAAAGCAACAATTTAAAGATTTATGTCAAGAATTTCTTGAGGTTTTCGCTTGGCAATATCTTGATTTAGTGGGTTTTGATCCAAGCATTGTTGAACATACAATTGATTTAGATCCAAGTTCTAAACTTGTTAGACAGAAACAAAGGCCCTTGAATCCAAGATTAGAACCCTTAATGATCAAGGAATTGACAAAGTTGGTAGAAGAAGGTATTATCTTTCCTATCAAACATATGTCATGGGTTTCTAATTTGGTACCGGTAAGGGAAAAGAATGGTGAAATCTGATTGTGTGTGGATTTTAGAGACCTTAATAGGACATCATTGAAAGATCACCACCCGCTGCCTTTTATGGAGTAAATTTTGTAGTTAGTGGCTGGTTTAGAGAGGTTTTCTCTTCTTGATGGTTATTTAGGTTATAACCAAGTGCATGTTAATGAGTTTGATCAGTTCAAAACAATGTTTACAACAAAGTGGGGAACCATGGCCTACAAATAGATGCCTTTTGGGCTATCCAATGCTAGTGCTACATTTCAGAAGGCAATGGAGCATGCATTTTAAGGTCTGATTTATAAATTTTTGTTAGTTTATCTTGATGATGTGATAATTTATAGTAAAACTATAGCTGAGCATTTTCAACATTTGAAACAAGTATTTGAAAGATGCAAGGAATTTGGCATCTCTCTCAATCCAAAGAAGAGCATATTCATAGTGCATGAAGGAAAAATTCTTGGACAAGTTATGTCTAAAGCTGGTATTACTATTGATCCTGAGAGGATACAAGCTATTCTTGAGCTACCATTACCCAACCATAAGAAAGGACTATAGAGCTTCTTAGGGAGAATCAATTTTGTAAGAAGATTTATCCCTGATATTGCAAATTTACAATAGCCTTTAACTACAATGTTAAGGAAAAATATAGCTTTTAAATGGACTAAAGAAGGAAAGGATAGTTTCCAAGCTATCAAGGAGGCATTATCATCAACCCCTACTCTAGTAAATCTAGATTTCTCACAATATTTCATCCTATATGCTTTTGGCAACATTGACAATATATCTGCTATGTTGGTGCAAAAGAACAAAGACAACTATGAGCAACCAATTACTTTTTTCAGCCAGTCTTTAATTGATTATGAAACCAAATATACTTTTGTGGAGAAGCACGTACTTGAAGTAGTATGTAGTTTAAAGAAATTCAAGCCTTTAATTTCTGGTAATAAAGTACATATTCTCGTGACCCATCCAAGTGTGAAAGAGTTTCTATTGAGAAAAGATTTAAATGACAAAAGGGCTGGTTGGATCACAAAAGTCATGGAGTTTGATGTAGATATCAATATTACAAAGCTGCTAAGAGGTAGGGGGTTATGTGAGGAGATGGCTGCAACTCCATAAAATAATGCGAGTGAAGATTCAGTTGCTGTTTTGTTCAACAACAATGATGTTCAGGTTGATGAAGCACCAAGAGATGAATGTTGGGTGCATGACATGACCCATTTCTTGAAGACTGGAGAATGTCCACTACATTTAGACAACACAAAGAGAAGGTATTTCCTGTTGCAGTTTATTCCTTATGTTTTTCTAAATGATGTTTTATTTAGGAAAGATGTCAATGGGATGTTGTTGAGATGTATTGACTTTGTTCAAGTGGAAAGAGTCTTAAAAGAATTTCATGATGGAGATTCAGGGGGTTACTCTGCCCCATAGACAACTGCATGGAAAATCATGCGTGATGGTTATTACTGGCCAAATTTATTTAAGGATTGTTATGCCTGGTCCAAAACGTGTGTGAAGTGTGCACTCTTTGCGGGCAAGGAGAAACTCTCAGCCATGCCTTTATAACCAGTTCAAGTGGACCAGCCTTTCATGAAGTGGGGTCTTGATTTCATAGGACCTATTAATCCGCCATCTAATGTTGGTCACAGGTGGGTGCTTACAAAAACAAATTATTTTAGAAGGTGGACATAGGCGGTTTCTTTAAGGGACTCAAATGAATCTGTTGTTCTAAATTTTTATGAGGAGACAGCTACCAGATTTAGTGTCCCAGAATCTATAATATCTGATAATGCATTGGAGTTTGTTGGTTTTAAAATAACTGACTGGGCTGTTAGGCATGGTATCTATTTGAGTACGTCTTCAAACTACTACCATCAGGGAAATGGTTTGGCTGAAAGCACAAATAATAATTTAATATGGATCATTAAGAGGACAATGGAAGAGAATTAGAGGGTTTGGCATTCTCCTTTGAAGACTGCATTATGGGCAAACTGTATAACTCCAAAGCGGTCAATTGGTAATTCTCCATATATGCTGGTGTATGGGAGAGAAGCGAGGTTACTATTATCAGTTAAGCTTCCATCTTTGGATGTCATTCATCAGTTACAAATGTTTGAAGAGGAAGATCCTATGGTAGTCATGTATGCTGAATTAATGGAATTGGATGAAGTTAGAAGAAAAGCTATGCAAACTTTGGAATATCAACAACTTCAGACTAAAAGAGCATTTGATAAGAAGTCTACTCCTAAGTTTTTCAATGAGGGATATGTGGTGTTGAAGTGGGACATGTTGAAAAGTAGGCCAAGCAAGCATTCAAAGTTTGACAACTTCTGGAGTGGCCCTTTTGTTATTACTCAATGGAAGGAGCATAATGCGTTCTAGTTATCTACTATGGATGACAAAGTTCTACTGATTCTAGTCAATGGAATCCACCTCAAGCGTTGCTTTGAGGTATGATTTTCTGAGGAAGCGTTGTTTCAGTTTTCATTAAGGTGTTGTTGCACCATGTTTTGTGTGTTTCTTTTTGCTAAGTGTTGTTATGCACTGTTTCCTTAGGTTTTCCTAGTGTTTCCCTGCTTTCAATAAAGGTTTCCAAGTCTTCATAAGAATTGTAGAAAATAGAACAGTCCTACTTGCATGCAAATACAATAGCCAATTAGGCACATTCATACATGTGTTTATAAAAAGAAAGTTGAACAAATTCATGTGTCCTAATGCAACACATATATAAATGTGACTACCTGGTTACAATGCCTGCATACACCTAGCATTTCTCTACTTTGCACAATCCTGATGTTTAGGTGTTTTACAACCATGAGATTAGTCATCCTTGTTTTCAGCCAAGAGTCATGTACACTATTCATAATGATGAAGGAGATCCTACTTCATCATTCTGAATCATGAAAATCAAACGGGGCTGAAAATAACAATCACCCATTCAGGGAGAGTTTAAAAAATAAATCTAATGTTGACTCCAAGCCCAATGGAATGTTTTAGGCTATTGGTTTTTTATGTCTAGCAGGCAGACACCCGTCGAAGGTCACCAATTTTGTTACCAATTTATTTTGGACTTAAATTGGTACAACCATGTTGGTTGGGACTATTTTGTTATCTGAAAATTATGATTAATGCCTATGATAACCATTTGATTTATTCTATGAATATACGTTTACATTTTATGATGAAAAGTAAACCATAACATATGAAAGAAGAATGAATTACATCTTATGCTTTTCTAAAAATGTAAATTTTGTTTATTCATCAAAGTGCTCATTACATTTCACACAGGCCGTGAAACTAACCTTTAATAAATCAAAATGCTTAAACTTGGAAACATGAATGCAAAAAGTACATAAAGCATGCAATAGAGGGAGATTCATAGGAGCCGACCATTGCTTGATAGTGGAATGACTAGCCATGCTGCTAGTCTTTTAGTTTCTATGTGTCCTGTTACCCCGTTGTGTCCTGTCTCCATGCTAGATCCTGCAAATGTGATAAAAGAGGGAGTTAGATCTAATGATCTAATAAATAATGTAACTAGCTAACTCGCCATCCAAATCCATACATACATTCATGTTCCTAAGTTAATCACCAAATCTATTCATATGCTAATGAGTTTGTTTCCTGTGCAGTGTCACACCTACCACTGACACGTGGATGTAAATGCGTCTCCCACAAGGGTTTGAGCCTAGCATGTCAGTGGTAGGAGTGATTCAGATCAAGTGATAAAATAAATACAGTATTAAAGGGGCATGTTTAATCTTTCATGGAACCTTTTATGGTATTCTGAATGTAAATATAAATAGTAAAGAGGTTGATTATCTGTTTAGGGACGATACTTTGTATTTGAAACCTTACAGGTCATTAAAAATGGCATAATTCTAATTAGTAAATTGTTGTTTATTATTGTAAAGGTTAATAGGAAGTAAGCTGTTGCTATAGTGGTATCAAAGACAAAGTCAAAGATAAGAATTTAGAGGATCTATGAGAAGAATACTAGAGGAAGCCACTGAATAGTTCCAGTTTAGCCAAGAAAATAATCTGAAAGAAATCATGAGCATATCTTCAAAACAAAATAAACTCAAGTTCAACATGATCAAGCTTATGAATTAAGTTTAGTCACCTTCAGACAAATGCAGGAAAATTATTTCTTTGTGATAGCCTAGTAAAGGAGTGTCGTTTTGCATACTGATGTCATGAATTCTAATGCATAATTTGCCTAGTTGCATAATGGTTTGTAAAAATAAGCTAGCAACATTTGAATTTACATGTTAAAATAAGTAATGCTTAGGCTGTTATCATGAATGATAGAGAAACGATAATTATCTTTTCAATAAATGCATGCTGCTGGATTAAAAAAAATGCAAATCCTATAATCAGATGCACATCATGCTGCCCAGATTATCAGAGTTATTATAGCAAGGGTTGCAAGGCTTCTGAAGCATCTAGCAGGGCCTAGAAATCAATTTCTTTCTGATTTATTCTCAACTAGGTTAGTGTTGCAATAAATTTATCCAGTAAAAGTGATAGTGGTATGAACAAATCTGAGATAAAAGAGTATGAAGAAGATCATGGACGGATCTAGTGAAGGGAGATCATATTATAAAGATCATGGATGGAGTTTTGAGATGCCCATTCTGTGAAAAATGGGATTGCAGATGTAATAACCTGCTTCAACATGTAAATGGTGTTGGAACTAGAAAGAGAAACAAAAGATTAGCCTTTAACCGAATCTAGAAAAGGATAGTTTTATGAGACTTTGTACCAGTGACATACTCATATATGATGAAAACGCAGAGAGAAAAATTGTGTGTTGTTATCTTTATTAAAAATGTATGCAATGCTTTCATTAAAAACAAGACAACAGTCCCAGATCTAAACTGGAGGTGAGCATTAGTCATGAGAAGCACATACAAAATATTTTTATGTTGCTAGGTATGAAGAATGGAAAAAATCACTTTCGAAAAATTGCATAGAGAAAGGAAAAAGGGTGACAAAGCATCAAGTTCTTAAACCCTTAATGGAGAATTCATCACATAACAAATTACAATCAAGCTTAGAATGATGGATACCATATAAATGAAAACCCTCATTCACATTTCAAATTTGCTTTCAAAATTATGGTGTTTTGGCGTGATGTGTAACCTAGAAGGGAAAATCTTCAAACCTTCAAGTTAAGGTTGTAAAAAATGTTTAAGCTGCTCACGTTTATTTGCTATTGTTAAATAAAAAATAGAGATGGTATTTTTTTTTCTTCCTACAAAAAGAGACAAGACAACAACTCCCAACAAAGAGAAATGCAAGGAAGAGAACTAGTTTTTAGAATAAATGAGGGGGGTGAATTAGTTATCCATAGTCCCAATCACAAAATGTATAGCCAAAAAAAAATTACTAAAACTTCTGCAGCTCAGTAACATAAAGTAATACTTTGTCTGTGTATTTACCTATTGCTAGTTAAGACTTCTAATGATTATCGATCAAATCAGATATGCAACATGTAAAGTATGACAACAACCAATCATCACAATCAACACATAACACAAAAGATTTAACGTGGAAACCCTGTTAAGGGAAAAACCACCTGGGACCAACAACCCAAAAATATTCACTCTTCTGAAGTGAGGTCGGTGAAGACCAAACCCTATTAAAGGTTACAAAGACACTATTAGGTGTGACCTTGTTAGAGGATTTAACACTAACCGTTATCATCCAACCAACATTCACTATGGGGTTGAAAGGATAACAAATGTACATTCTATGAATGACATTGCAAGACTTTCCAAGTCTACTCTGTTTACAATGGTTAAACTGTAACAATAATTTAATTTGAATACAACACAACTTCAATTGCAGATTTTTAGATCCATTCTTAAGCTCATTAAAATCCTTTGATCAATGTATCTATTCTATTTCAATCAATTTCCATTAACTTACTGTCACTCGGTTATAGCTTCCTGATGCTCAGTTAACTCTGCAGTTCAGTTCTCCTTAACCAGTTTAATCAGACTTGCATGAAAATTATTCACGCGATATCACTATAGTATCCTCCTTCCGACATTAGTTTCATTATGAAAATTTAGTCTCTTAAATAGACATGTAAACCATTTTAATTATATCCATCAGATTTGCCTCTTAATCTCCTTTGTTGATTTTGCTACTTTAACCTTCCTCGAATGATGTGTCACTAATACATTTTAGTTTTGGCCTTTAGATCTTCCTTGAATTTTACTAGTCCTAGATCCTTTATAACAAACTTTATCCATTACTGAATTTGAGGTGCTTTCTAGCTCATCAATCCGCGTCGGCTAAACTAATCATTTAGTTCTTTTCTTCTTCTCAGTTAACAAAGAAATGTGTCGGTGAACACAAGCTCGGTTAATACTATTGTCAGTATACACTGCACTCTGTCGGTGTATACTAAAATGCTAATTTAATCGACCACACTGCTTTTTGCTCTTTTCTCTCACCATAGATGAATGCAACATAACCAAGTCAATAATGTAATACCCCTCGCAGCTTATTACTGTTGAGACTATGTTTTAGCTGATACTATTTTACCTTAGCTGATTAGACCAGACATATTTCATATTTATATTATGGTGTGTAATTAAATAGTTATACTTTGATGCTGATTATCATGTTTAGATCTGAACCAAAAACATTATGTGATGGTTAAATTTAGTAATGATGGATTTTATATGATGTTTCATATGCATGTATTAATTGATGTAATTTAGATGATTATTCATATCTGGTACTTACCCCATACCCGCATGTGTATGGTATCATGTTTGTTCTCATGTATGTCTTCTTTTCTATTTGACGTGCATGTATGGTAGTGGAGGAGGCGTAGTTACTGCATTGAGTCGGGTCCACACATCCCAGCCATCCCTACCATTGTCTGCTATTATGTTTATATATGCACATGTACATGCAGTGGTTTTATGCAGGTTGCAGGTACCGGGCATCGACTTCCCTAGCTTGACAGGATGAGCGTGCCCTCATTATGTCTCAATGGCGGAGAAGGGGAGTTAGCACTTAGGCCAATTCCCTAGCCCAACCTAATCGTCCTATAGGAATGGACGGAAACCTACTTGACTTACCCGATTCAAATTCATTCTAGCAGAATGAATTCGATACCTTTCCTCTATTGAGCATGATATTGATCCTAGGATTATTCCTTGCATGTGTCGTATCTAGTTGTTGGTGATTGATATGTTAATCATGTTAGCAGTTTATGTTATGTTATGTATTAGTAAGTATATTGTTATTAGTATGATAAAATATGATTAGATATATATAGGTATACCCTATGTCACTTTTAGTAATTTGAATTTACACTAATATAGATACTACATACCTATTTTATAAATTGAGAAAATAAAGTGAGATATTCTAGTTGTTAAGATAAATAGAAATAAAAAGGAAATAAAGTGAAAGGAAATTTACAATTTAAAATTGTTTTATTTTATTCCCATAAAATGGGAAGTTGACTTGAATAGTAGGGGGGAAATAATAAAATATTTCTCCCCCACTTTTCAAGCCAATTTGGAGGAAATAGAGAGAGGACTTGTCATTACTTTTCTTATGAAAATTTAGAGAGAAAATAGAGAGGGAAGTGAAGAGTGAAGGAAGAGAAGAAAGGAAGAGGAGAAGGGAAATTGGGAGCAGATCTGTTAGTAGCTGAGGGACTGAGCTTGTGGGTTTGAAAGGTGATCTTGGCTGGACTTCATCAGCCTGTTGTTGGACCAGGTAGGTTTTGAGTTTCCTTAATATGCTCTAAATTAGTTTTTAATTCTTCCAACAAATGAGAGCATACACTTATCTTCTCAAAATGTAGAGTGAAGCAATAAATCAATGAGAATTTAGTTTGCAATGTGGAATTTTAACATCACAAACATACAACCCCCTCTAATTCAACCATTAGTGAATCCAAGTTTGAAATAGAAAAGAACTTGTTATTCCATAACACAATGGAACTTAGTTATGTTTTGATCCAATGTTTGCCATATTATTCATTTAATAGATCACATAATTATTCTAAAAATTGAAAGAATTAGTGTATCATCTTGACAATCAAATTTGGAAACAAATCATCATTTGCATGGGATAGCAAAATAAACCAAGTCTTGGAGGAGAAACAAAGCACAAAAAAAACAAAACTAAGTCTTTGAACAAAATAGACATTTCCAGCTCTCTGAAAAATGTATGGGAAATAATTCCCATACACTTTCAAAAAAAAAAACACAGTCATTATTATAATATTTCTTTTGCCACCTAATTTCAAAAAATGTATATAATATAGTTCAAAGTACTAAAACCACAACCATCCCATAAAATGGAGAATATATTAAATAACAAAAATAGATAAAAGCAACACTTACCTTTCCAAATGAGACCCACGCCATCTTGAAGGATCGGAATTTCAATTTACAATAAATAAATAAATATTATAAGTTTTAAAACAAGCTATGAGTGTCCTAGACTGACTTAATTTATTAGGGGATGGGGATGGGTCAAATCCTATGTCCCCTCACCCACTTAAACACCCCAACTTCTTCCAAGTTCACACTCCCCCATGCCAAGTAATTAATGGCATTGAAAATGGTTGCTTTTTCCACTTTTTAGGTGATGATATCACCCTACCAACTCCATGTATTTCTCAGGCTTTGGGGAGGCACTGTATATTGTTTGAAATAAACAATGGAAATGCATTTAATTTTTGTTTGGGAACAATCTCCCAAATTTTCCAACGCCTCCTTCATGCACTTTATCACATGACCTTTACCCATGACATGGCAGGTACTTGTCAGGTCTTAATAACTTGTGGGGTGGCGTGAGTTTCTAGCACCATGCCTTTTCATTGATTATTTTCTTTTCTTGTTCAAACAACTTGCCATCTTTGGGCGCCACCTTTGAGCTTGGTACTTGTATGAAGTACTTGGGATTTGGTGGGCCCCTATGTATCCTCACTATGTCTTGCTTTCCCTTAAATTTCTAAGCAAATCTTTTTGGGCTTGTATAGTGGCGTGGGTTTTGGGCCCAATTGACTTAACATTATTATATTTGGAAGCCCACTTGTTGACTCATGATGTTAGGTGATGGGATGTTTCTAATGAGGGTAATTATAGGGGTTGTTTAGATGTTAATGGGTGTTAGTGATTTATTGCAATAATCTTTATTTTGTGTTTTATTTATTTTGCTTTTGAGTTTTGTTTTCATGTAAAATGATATTTCTTATCTAGGGAGCCACTACTAAGATGTTAAATAAGAAATTTGAAAGCATTGGGGTGTTTTAATTTACTATTTGTTTTGGTAATTAATTGAGCCTTGTAAATTTAGCCTTGGTAATTGAATGTTATCAATAGGTGTTATAGTATTATTACTAGTAAACTTATGTTTTTTTTTATCCTTTAATTGTACTTTATGAGTGCATATCTGAGATTAGTAGAATATAATCTTTTCATTAGTTAATAAATGTTCTCATTAATCAAGTTATAATAGGCATTAGTTAGTGTTAACAATGTGGTCATTTTATTGTAGACGTGGATACTCTGATTAGTGTGATTAATTAGTGTGAGAAAAAAAATTACTTGTTATATGATCCTTATGACTTTGTTTTCCTTACGACATGTTAATTTCTCGTGATACGATATTCTCTTATTGCGTATATTGTTTGTGCATGTAAAATATACTGTTGATGTAGTTGATTTACATACGAGATTAGATAATCGACTAGGGGGTGAAATCTAGAGGTCGGGTATGTGATGTGGATATAAGTTTATCTATTAAGATTGTTGATGTTCATGGTGATTTGCATATCTCTGTTCTATTGGTTGTTTCGGTTTTGAGATGTTTCGATGGGAGACTTTGATTTGGATGTCAAACTGATCCTTGTTATTATTTCCTCCCGGTGGATTACATTTTGAGTTAGTGGCCAAGTGGATATATGGTTTGGAATGGGAATATGTTTTACTTGTTTATCTATTTACTTGGAACTTAACATGATATATGAGGCCACAAACCAGGATGGGGATCGATTGGGAAACTAGGGTAGGTTATCTAGATGTGATGTAGGGGGTGGCTTGCAATGGATCACCGAGGCCCACAAGTGGCTGACGAATCATCCATTGACAAGTTCCTTAATTCCAGTGATAACATTATAAAAATTGATCTAGTTAGGAGAACATTAAAAAAATAATTTTGTGATACCTCGCCCATGCCTTGAGTGCTAGTATAGGCTAAGGATGGTTGCGGGAAGATGCTAGATGCATCATTGATATACTTGTCTTCATGAGAGATATTGATGCCACGTATGATCACTTGAGTGTCGTCGGTTCAGTGAGGAACCTTCAGGACTAAACTCAAGGGTGGATCTACGTGATGACACCTTCCTACTCACGCCTTAGATATCCTACATAGGTCAGTGCCTCTGGTAACCCGTTTACCCTCTTGTTCTAGAGATATCTTTCTAGGTGGTGATTGGGATTGGTCCTTAGTATGTGTGTGGGCCTGGTGTTATCTCCCTAGCACGGTGGGGTGGACCTCTGGGTTCCACATGGTCGAGAGGTAGTGTACTTCTCCATTGAGACTATTGTGGATATCCTCCATCACCTAATTGTTACTTGGACCAGATTACCACCATTGTTGCAGATTCATGTATCAGATGTCAGATGTTATTATCTTGTACTTGTAGGAGATTTATTTGATTATTTATGATCCCTGCATGGATCCATGTTGCATTTGATAATTGTAATTGTATTAAATATCACCACATACCCTACGACATGTGTAGTGGATGTAGGTGATCATATGATGTAATGTAATTTGATTTAGAGAGATGTACTTACTTTCATTATGTACTTAAAATTTCTTTAGCATTTGATCATGTTAGCGTAGTGTTAGTTAGACAACGTAATACTGTGTCAGGGACCCTTGAGAATGAAAATGAGAAGATGTGTTTATTCAAACTCATGTATGTAAATCATTGTGATACTATGTTCAATGTGCTTGTTAACATTAGTAAACAAAAAAAAATTGTTGCATAACTTAGGCATAATTTTAGTGTAATTCTCTTGGGTCCCCTGGCGGGACGTTACAAATAACATAAGGTCATAGAATCATTCATAAGTTATTCAATGTATTCCTTATTCTCATCTGACATGTTCATCTTCCTCCATGTAGATATATCTATTCTTCCATCTCTTTTCTTCCTTTCTACAGATGTTTAGATATAGTAACTTACAAGATAAGTACTGTCAAGACTAGTTGACATCAATGACAACATAATACTGATTTAGTCATCTTCCATATCTAATCAAAAACTCAGTGATATCAAATCATAGATCTTCAATGTATTCAAATAAGTTGTAGTTCATCAATCTCTCCCTTTGGCATTGATGGCAACACCAACAATATGAAATATGCCATATACCAAACATGTATTCTACTAATATATGAACAAATGTTGTAGTATTGTAAGCTCTCCCTCAGCTTGATATTTAATATGTTTAATCACAACATTACTCAGCAACATTATCAGTGTAGCATTGACAGTCTGCAGATATGATCTTTTCATCTCATTCAAATTCTCTTTTGTTCTTTAGTAATTGATCTTCAGTGCTCTCCTTTTTCTTTCAGCTTGTCTCTCCCTTAGATGGATGTTTCAATGTTCTTAATTGTGTATATTGGCTCGTTTGGATTCTCTTTTTTTCTTCAGTAACTAATCTTTAGTGCTCTCCTTTTTCTTTCAGCTTGTCTCTCCCTTAGATGGATGTTTCAATGTTCTCAATTGTGTATATTGTTTCATATTGTTTATCTCTCCCTTTGACAAAAATGCCAAAGAAAAAAATAAACATACAGCTCTGTAGTAGCCATGTAACTCTATTATCTGGTTCATTCTCTATATCTTTGTATACTGATATGCCAATCTATTCCAGTTCTTCAATCTTTCACAACTCTAGACAGAGATCTAAAGTGTGAACTCTACTTGCATCAACATGTACGATATTTTGATAAGATTAGGTTGATGCAACCTCCCGATCACCTTAGTGACCGATAGATAGGGGATGGACCCCTAGTCTAGTCCTCAAATATTCATATGTATCCTTTAGTAGAGGCTTTGTAAATATGTCAGCAAGTTGTTCTTTTGATGTAACAAACTCTAGCTTCACTTGCTTTTCCTATACTTGTTCTCTCAAATAGTGATACTTGATAGATATATGCTTTGTTTTAGAGTGCATCACTAGATTCTTTGAAATATTAATTGCACTAGTGTTGGCACAGTATATGATCACCATCTCAGTGATTACCTAATTCATTCCTTCCAACACTTGCTTGATATAAGCAATATTTGAATAGTTAGTAGTAGTAGCAACATACTCTGCTTCAGCTATAGACTGAGAAATACAAGATCATTTCTTACTTGTCCATGTAACAAGTCTTTCACCAAAGAAAAATGCTCCTCCGACGCTACTTTTTCTATCATCCACATTTCCAGCCCAATCAACATCGGTGTATACCTTAAGTTCAAATTTTCCTTCCTTAGGATACCATAATCCATAATCTTTAGTTTTCTTCAGGTATCTTAAGATTCTCTTTGTAGAAACCATGCGTGATTCTCTAGGGTTTGCAAAGAATCTAGCAACTATTCCAACAACATGTGCTATATCTAGCCTACTATGAACTACATACATTAATTTTCCAATCATGGATCGGTAGAGTGTCTAGTTTACCTTAGTAGTTCCATCATCTTTAGTCAGTTTACATCCAGTAGCCATCGGTGTTCCCACAGGTTTAGCATCTTCCATGCTAAATGTCTTCAATACTTCCTTTATGTATTTGGATTCTGTAATGAATATACCATCATTATGTTGAATCACTTGTAAACCTAGAAAGAACTTAATTTCTCCAAACATAGACATTGCAAATTCACTTCTCATATCATTAGCAAATGACTTATAGATTTGGTCTTGTCCTCCAAATATTATGTCATCCACAAATATCTCAGCAATCAAGATATTATCATCAGAATTCCCTTTCATGTACAGATTGTTGTTTTAACTAGTTCTAACAAATCCAATGCTCAATAAATAGTTATGCAGCCTTTCATACCATGCTCGCGGTGCTTGCTTCAAACCATATAAAGCTTTATGTAATCTACATACCATGTCTTTTCTATCTGGATCATTGAACCCTTCAGGTTGTTCTATGTAGACTTCTTCTTCAAGTATTCCATTCAGAAAAGCAGATTTAACATCCATTTGGTATACTCTGAACTTCTTATGAGAAGCATATGCAAGTAACATTATGAATCCTAATCTTGCAATAGGTGCAAAGGTTTCACCATAATCTATTCCTTCCTTCTGTGCATATCCCTTACATACTAATCTAGCTTTGTTCCTTGTTACCTCTCCATTCTTATTTAGCTTGTTTCTGAATATCCACTTAGTACTGATAACATTTTTCTGATTAGGTCTGGGTACTATTCTCCAGGTTTTGTTCTTCTCTATTTTCTCTATTTCTTCTTTCATTGCATTAACCCATTCATCATTTTCCAATGCAACTTTCACATTCTTCGGTTCATATTCACAAACTAGACATGTACCTTGTCTTGTTTTACTCCTTGTCTATCTCCAATAATTTGTGTTTCAGGATGATGTCTTCTGACAAATCTTGCCAGTATCCGATCTCTTCTTTCTTGTTCATCCTATGCAGGTTTATTTTCTTGCTCGGTAGGTCCTTCCTACTCGTCGGTGTTGTTTTCCTGTTCCTCAATATTATTTTCCTATTGACCGGTTGACACAGTCTGCAACTTTGGTAGATACTCAGGTTGTTCAATATAGGTGAATCTATCATAGTCTTCCAATTCCTTTGAGCTTCCCTTTGTATTCTTGTCATCAAACTCATCAACTCGAATGTTAGTACTTTCAATTATTTTTTTAGTTACTTTATTAAGACACTTGTATGCTTTTCTTTTAGTAGAATATCCCAAAAATATCCCTTCATCACCTTTTGAGTCAAACTTTCCATTTCTTTCATCTTTCAGAATAAAGCATTTACTTCTAAAATTTTTGAAATAACTTACAGTGGGTTTGTGACCAAATCATAACTCATAGGGTGTCTTATTAGTGTCCTTCAGTTGTACTCAGTTTAGCACATAAACAACAGTGCTAACAGCTTCTCTCTAGTATGTTTGTGCAACGTTCTTTTGTAACATCAGTGTTCTAGCACAATCAACAATTGACCTATTTCTCCTTTCAGCTATTTCATTTTGTTGAGGTGTCCTCGATACTGAGACCTATCTTTTAATACCATTCTCATTACAAAATTTAGTAAATTCATCAGAAATAAATTCACCACCTCTATTAGATCTCAAACATTTCAATTCTTTACTAGTTTCCTTCTCAGCTTTTTCTTTATACCACTTGAACATCTTAAATGCCTCTGACTTTTCCTTCAAGAACATGAATGTCATCAATCTAGTATAGTCATCAAAAAAAAGAATAAAATATCTATCTCCATAATAACTTTGAGTTCTCATAGGACCACATAGGTCGGTATGCACTAACTCAAAAATTTTCCTTGTTGAGTAGTCTTTTCTTTTGAAACTAGATTTAGTCATTTTATCTTTTTAACATTCATGACACATAACATGATCGGGCTTAGATGGGGTAGGCAAACCTCTAACCTTTTTCTTTTTACTGATCTTAATCATGTTATCAAAATTCACATGACATAACTTTTTATGCTGCAACCATGCATCTTCATCTTTCATTATCAAACAAGAAGACTGATCATTATCAAGATAAAATAGATTATCTTTGGATTGTGTACCAGTTCCAACAAGTCTTCCTCCATCATCAAATATCTTCACTTTCTTCCTCTCAAAAGCAATTTGGTGGCCTGAATTGTTCAGTTGTGCCACACTTAGAAAATTATAGTTCAATCCTTTTACCCAGTAAATATTTTCACACTTTATTCTATCATTTATCATCAGAGTTCCTTTTCCTTTAACCATACAGGGTGCATCATTACCCATTCTTATAGAACCTCCATTGTATTCTTCAAGATGATCAAATTTTTCTTCATCACCAGCCATGTGATGTGTACAACCACTATCTATGATCCATGTATCATTTTTATTAACCTTAGAGATAAGTGTTGTCTCTACATACCTTTCATCTTCTTCAGAATCATCCTTCATTGCAACAAATACTACTTCCACATCCTCATCAGTGTCGATATCAGTGATATCTTCTTCCTCAACAATGTAGCACACCTTTTTGCGTTTATCACTTTTGTCTTGGTTATCTTTATTGTAATGTCAGTAACCTCTATCTCCTCTTCTCCCATAGCTTCCTTCACTAGATCGATCTTTGTTTCTGTCATCATCTTTCCTATGTGGACATCTAGCAGCAATATGACCAACCTCTTTATAGTTAAAACATGCTAAAGGTATTTTACCTCTATATCTACCTTTCCCTTTAGGTATCCTTCTGGCCATAAGAGCTTCAAGTTCATCAACCTCATCATTTGTATTACTATCACTGTTATCATTCTTATTTCTACTACTAGACTTACTAATCTTCAGAGAAGTCATTAGAAAAGTCATCTTTCTTGTGTGGACATCTAGCAGCGATATGACCAACCTCTTTATAGTTAAAATATGCTAAAGGTAATTTACCTCTATATCTACCTTTCCCTTTAGGTATCCTTCTGGCCATAAGAGCTTCAAGTTCATCAAGCTCATCATTTGTATTACTATCATTATTATCATTCTTATTTCTACTACTAGACTTACCGATCTTTAGAGAAGTCATGAAGGCAGACTCAACAGATGGTACAACACTACTATTAAAATTGTTTAGTTCAAAAGTAGTGAGTTTACCGATTAGATTATCAAGAGTAAGTGTGTTACCAGTTGTAGACCTTGTCTCATGTATTGCAAATGTTTTGATTGCATAGACCGGCAATAAGGTTCTCAAAGCTTTTCTTACCACAGTCTCTTCATCAATTACACCATCAAATCCTCTTATAGTGTGAACTACATCTTTTATCCTATTTGTGTACTATACAATGTTCTCACCTTCTTTCATCTTCATATCATCAAATCTTCCCCTCAAGCTTTTAGCTCTAGCTCTTTTGACATTCACATCACCATTATAAACTTGAGCAAGTTTATCCCACGTCTCTTTAGTAGTAGTACAGGTCTTGATATCTTCAAATTCAGCATCTAAACATGCATCAGCAATATCCATCATAGTAACATTATGTTCATGCCGGTCTCTTAGTTGATCAAGGGTCAGGGGACCAGTGGGCGGTGCAAGGTATCCATTCTCCATCAAGTCTAGGGTAGAATTCCCAATTCCAGATATATGAAGCTTCATTCGACTTTGCCATATTGTAAAGTTATCTTTGTTAAGCTTTGACACTTCCCTCTTGTACATTTTGAAATCTTTGTGCTGAAGTCCTTAAAACTTTGTTCCAAGCAACTAGTGAGCTCTGATACCAATTGTTAGAATAACTAAGAGGGGGTGAATCAATTATCCATAGTCCCAATCACAAAATGTATAGCCAAAAACAAATTACTAAAACTTCTGCAACTTGGTAACATAAAGTAATACTCTGTCTATGTATTTATCGAATGCTAGTTAAGACTTCTAATGATTACCGATCAAATCAGATATGTAACATGTAAAGTATGACAACAACCAATCATCACAATCAACACATAACACAAAATATTTAACGTGGAAACCTTGTTAAGGGAAAAACCACCTGGGACCGGTAACCCAAAAATATTCACTCTTCTGAAGTGAGGTTGGTGAAGACCAAACCCTGTTAAAGGTTACAAACACATCGTTAGGTGTGACCTTGTTAGAGGATTTAACACTAACTGTTATTGTCCAACCAACATTCACTATGGGGTTGATAGGATAACAAATGTACATTCTATGAATGACATTGCAAGACTTTCCAAGTCTACTCTGTTAAGAGATTTCTCTATTTACAATGGTTAAACTGTAACAACAATTTGATCTGAATACATGATCCAGGTGGATCTACCACTAAAAATTGAAGTGTTCCAAAATCCCTTAGAAGTAGTGCCAGAGTGGAGAACTCATCAAGATGAACCCGATGCAACTTGAACAGGCTCGAAAAGAGTTTGTTTGCTCAAGTTATGATTGGTCAAATTTTGGTCAAACCAAGTACAGAGGCCATCAAAAAGTTGAAAAGTTGACTATCTCAAAAGTTGTCAACAATGGGTTTCAAATTGAAGATCCGATTGAGAACTTTCCAATGACATTCGTTTCATCGAAAACGGAGTCCAGATGTGGAAGATATCATCATTTGAAATTATGAAAAAAAAGAGACTTTTACTTTAAGTTTTATTTAGAAGTATTGTATTCGTTATTCTGGATTTAAGGTCTGTATTTCTTCGGTGTTCTATTTGGGTTGTTGCATGAAGTAAGTCCTCTTGTTGAGCCGTGTGAAGGTGTTTAGAGGCAGGGAAGGTAGCGCTCTCTTATACCCCGCGTGATAGAACAAACCAAGATGGCAGGACTCCAGAATACTCAGAATGAAAGCAATACTGAAGAAGAAGAACTTGTAAGTTTAAGTTCTATTTTTGATACTTCTAAAAATATCAATCTAGATAATCCTTTTCAGTCTGATCAGAATAGTTTAGATCTTCCAAGTGAGCGTTTCAAATTGCCTACTAAGAAGTGGAATGAAATATATGGTGATTTAGGTTTCTTGTCTTATAAGTCTAAGTCCGTCTATAAATTGATTGAAATGCAAGTAGTTGTTAAAAATGATCAGCCATATATAAATCTTCTGTCCAGTAAGGAGATTCAAAATTTGGTCCATCAGGCCAAGCAAAAAAATGGTTTCAAGTATCTGCATATAGGAAACATTATAGCTGGTGTTGAACCACTATATAGAAAAGGTATCCCAGCCACAGTTATGATGACTTTGCTTGATGCACGTCACAATAGATACTCAGATATGATAATGGGAGGTATTTCTTCTCCTATGGCTGCTGGTGCTACCGTTTTCGATGTTGTCCCTAATTTTGCTGTTAGTCTTCTAGATGACCATTTAGATAAAGTTCTCATGTTTCAATTTGGTACTCTATCTTGACATGAAGACAGGATCAAGAACACATGCCTTGTTCTTTGCTTTATATGGTTGGTTGTTTAATGCAACTATACCTATTGTGAAAGATCCTAGAGGAGATAAGGCTCAAGAAAAATATTCTTTGCTAT
Source organism: Chamaecyparis obtusa (assembly GCA_027943335.1). Taxonomy (NCBI): domain Eukaryota; kingdom Viridiplantae; phylum Streptophyta; class Pinopsida; order Cupressales; family Cupressaceae; genus Chamaecyparis; species Chamaecyparis obtusa. Next base: position 149,887 of record BSBK01001786.1, read on the forward strand.
GGCAAACTGAGAAAAAAGGAGCTCAATTAACTGTCCCCAAGATGGTTAATCTATCTGATATAAAGGTTCCCAAGGAATGGATCATTGATGTTCAAACCCTTAAACAGTTAGATATTCCTCGTAATCTTACTGTGATATCAGATGTTCAGGAAAGTGCTACTAAAGCACGTATCTCTTTTGCTAGTGAAAAGCTTTCAGCTTCCAGTTCTGCTAGTTCGTCATTTTCATATAAAGACCATCCTTTAACTAGATCAGGATCTACCTTATCCAGGAAAACTTTGTGTTCCCATCCTGATGCTGTTCCTAATCCTCATGGTCCTTTATATTGTACTGTATGTCATCAGTCCTTTGATGAAAGAAAACCAGTGTCAAACCCTTTGACACAACAACTTCCACAATGTTCACATCCTCAATTCACAGAATTAGATGATGGCAGTATGCAGTGTAATCATTGCCCTTTTGTCCAACCCGTATTTCATATACGTATGCTCATGTCTGGACAATCCAAAGGTTTTACTGAATCCAGTTTTACTGAACCTGTTGTTCCACCTTTGCGTGATTTCATATTGCAAGATGATAAGTTCTCTATTCCATTTTGGCCACATCATGTTATTGCTTCTGGGCAAACAGATGCTACTACCCAGACAAAGATGCTCAATTATGCTAACCTTTGCATTTGCAAAGCCTTAGTCATCCAAGCTGATATGCAAATTAAGTCTGTTCAAGCTAAGCTTGGTCATCAATGCACTGAAGCCAGTATGAATTCCAATTTTCATAATATCCTCGCTACTTTGCATACTATTGAAGCCCGTTTGAGCACCCATTTGAATACTAATTTGGCCACTGATCTTGCTGCTTTACGCTGTGACTATGCTACTTTCAAAAAATCTGTGAAAATGTGGTGGGCCAATTATCATGACCCTGCACATCAAATGCAAACCATAACTCAAACCATAGCCCATATAGAACAAACGACTACTCAGATCCGTAGTCAGCAACTTGCCGATAGTCATGGGATTTCCCAAATTCCTCCCACTGTCACTACTAATGTCCAACAAGTCCTTGACAATCAAACTCCTAAGGCCTCAGTTCCTGTATGTAACTTCCCTGACTCATCTCACAATGTAGCCAGACTCCGAAGTCAATTTCAAGGTAAATCTTTATCCTTGAATGTACCAAAACCCAAGTTACAAGAGTTTGATCCTGCAACAGGATAGTGGAAGAATGTGAATATGGTCCAACATAATATTCAACAGGTGCATGATCCCTTACAAGTCATTTCTGAACATGTTCCACCATTATTAAATTTTGATACATATGATCCCACTAAAAACAAAGCTACTATTGATGCTTTCAAAACATGGGTTGATAATGCTATTTATACACAATCTCTATCAATAGAGCAAGCTTTGAGAAAAGCTTTAAATGCTATCACTGGTATTGCCAGGTCTGCATGGGATTCTCTGAAATCAGAATATAAAGATGATTTGATCAATGATGGTGTTAACAGTGTTTGTCAGGCACTTTACAGAATGTTTGTAGGTCAACATGACAATGAGCAAAGAGCTGCTCATACAAGATTTTGTGAAAATCATCTGTGTGACATGAAACAGTTGGATGCATATTGCAATGAACAATATCTCAATTTTTATCAGTCAGGTCAAACCAACAATAATCAATGGATGTATAATACTTTTCTTGAAGGATTCCCTAGTCAAGTTCAGTTTATCAAAGAAATTAATAGTCAACTGTGTAGTGAAAGGTTGAATAGGAAGAAGAAGAAAGAGGTTCTTCCTTTTGTTAAAAAAGATTTGTGTCAATTCAGTCATTCTTATGGTTGTTCTGGACACAAGAAGAGTTTCAAATCAGGTAAGAAATATTCTAAGAAGTTTGATCATTTCTCTAAGCCTTTCAGGAGAAAGAAAAAGACTTACCTGAGAAATAGGAAAAAAGTGCATCATAAGAAGTTTACACCTGTATGTTACATTTGTAAAGGTGCACATTATGCAAACAAATGTCTAGATAAGACTAAGAGAAATTCCAAGAGAGTTAGATGACTAACTCAAGATGCTCTGGACACCCTTCCTTTGACAGAAGTCAAAGAAGCTTCTGATTCTGATGATTTTAGTATCACTGATGTTTCCAGTGAAGATGAAGATGATCTTCAAGTGATGAATGTTCAACAAGGTTCAGAATCAAATTATCAAGATGTGAAGTATGAAGAATCATCATCTTCAGATTCTGATATTTCATTCATGTGTAATATGTTTAATTCAGATTATGGCCGACTTCGTGGACAGTCTCTCACTCAAGTGAATCCTAATTGGCTCAAGCCAAGTCCCGAACAGAAATTGCAACAGATTAGAGTAAAAGCACAACAGATAGAAAGTAGAAGGAAACAATTTCTAACACCCTATCAACATCAAAATTTGATGATTGAACTTCAGAAGTTAGAATCAGATAGATAGCAATTGTTTGAAACTCATCCCAAGTTATCCGATGACCCTGATCTTTAGTGTTATGAATCTCTGCCTGAACCAGGAGAAAGTTCCAAGCCTTCTCATGGATATATTCCTTTCCCTGCTGCAGAAAAAGCTTTTGCTAAAAGTTCTAGAAAAATTTGGTTGCAAAATTGTCTAGCATTTCTTTATACTGTTAGAGCTGATGTCGTGAAAGAAATTGCTAGTGTGCAGAATGAACTTCAAGAGGAGAGGTATACTTCTCTTGATAACTATTTAGTTCAAAATGAGCAAGCCCAAGAGCCTCCACCAGATGAACTAGTTGAAGCCTCTGAAAAGAAAGCCTTTTCCTATTTGAAAGGTATTTCCAATCCTTGTCCTGCTTTTCTGCTTACCATTAAACTCCCCGGTATCAAGCCATATACTTTATGTGCTCTGTTAGACTCTGGTGCTGATTGTAACATTGCTCGACCCCAGTGTTTTCCTCTTGATTGTTGGTTACCTACCACTACTACCATTCATTCAGTAACCCATAAACACAATCCTATTAAGTCTCAGGCTTCCATTCCCATACAATTTTCCAATGCTGTTTACCACACTACCTTTTTACAATATCCAGTACACCAGTATGATTGTATCATTGGTAGTTAGACTTTGCAAGAATGGAGTCCTTACACTGTTGGTGTCCCTGGTACAACGATCACCTTTTCCTTTGGCAGTGTTCCTCAGATCAATGAACGTCGTGCCTACAGCCCTAAATTGTCTTTGCCTGTACCTCCTAAAGTTGTGTTACCCGGTTCATGACACTAACTTGGCAGAGGGTGACGTCACATGCAACAAGTTGAAGTTGCCATAAAAATTTGTATTGTGGGATTCAAACCCACAACCTCCTCCTCACTACTCTTCCTTCTCACCACTACACCACAACACACTTGTGGTTGTTCATCTGGGTGGGTCTTATAAAACCTTTACCAACCTGCCTATCTTGGATAAAAGATACCTGCGGGAATTGATCCCTCACCACCGACATGTGAGAAAGTCTCATAACCGCAATCCCATTAAATAGCGATTGAGATGTTATCGGGATAAGTGGATTTTATCCTAATCTTTTTCTGCCTATCCTTGGTTATTTAAGGATATATGCATAAAACTAACCCCTAAAAATCAAATAAGATCAAATCCGTCAAGTGATAAAGGTTTATTTTTGGGTCTTTAATTATTTTAAGGGGTTTATCAAAGATTTTTATGGGATAGATTTTTTCTTATCAAGATAAAAGAGTTATCTCATAATTAATTGGCCTAAGCCCATTTTTGGCTAATTCTTTTGTATAAAAGGGGGTTATGAAGCCTTTGTAAGGGGAAATTCAGAGAGAATTTTCTCTTGTAATGAGAATTCAAGTGTATTCCTTTTGCTTGTAAAAGAGGTCTTATGAGAGGATTTCTTGCAAAAGGGAAAAATGAATCTATGATGTATTAATGCTCTCGTTTTGTAGCAAAGCCTTTTAGGCAAAGTCTTTTCTTGCTCTTTTAGAAACCAATCTTGCAGCTTTGAGAGCTTGTATGCAAGGTGGTTCGAGTAATGATTTTGTATGACGACTTTGTGGATGGGCTACAAAGCATTGTAAAGCAGTATCCAAGAGGCCCTGTCTAGAGATTGTACTACATTTGGAGCATTATTAATAGATTGGTCACTCAGTTGAGCTAGATTCAGAGACGTAGTCCACTTGGACGAACTCCATAATCAAATTGGTTCTCTTCTCTCTCTTCCTTATCTCCGGTGATATAACTCCCTCTTTCTATTGTTCATGTTATTTTAAAATTTAATGTCTTTTCAGTTATACATTAGGCATTAAATATTTGTTCACCTTTATGCATTTCCACTTAGCAACTATTGTCTAGATCCTAAAATCAGATCAAGTGGTATCAGAGCCGAGTTTGGAAAATTTTGCAAGAAGTGGTTGCAGGTGTACTTTCCAAAATGACATCAGAAAAGGGGGAATCATCCAAGATGGAATTGACTCCATCTATGGTGGCAACCATCCACTCTATTAAAGAGAAGGTGGAATTACTCTTTCAAGACCATAAGGAGGAAGATGAGAGATACCAGAAGTTGGAAGAAGATAATCAATGCCTTCGATTAGAGAATGCAAATCTCCAAAGGCTTTTGGAAGAGGCCAATAGGGAGAAGTAGAGCTTGCACGAGATGTTGCAAAGGGAGCATACGGGAAGAAGTCCTCTTCATTCAGAGAGTGTTGGCATGTGTGCATTGAGCCCACGATCAGAAGGAACTTCTTCGTACTCTCCGCTCACCTCACTTGGGAGTATGGATGCATCATCAACTGCAAAGTCATTACCCAATCCATGATTCCCTTGTGGTCATGGAAAATGGGCTAACTATGGCTCAAATGAGAATGCTAGCCATTGTGCTTTCTGCAAACATATGGAGTATTTGAGACAGTTCCAAGCCCCTAGCAACCAAAGTGGTTGGATAGAGGCATCTTCTGCATCAGAGCAAAAGCAGGAAACTGATCATCACTCTATTGGGAGCTTTGAGAAGCACACCAAAGGCATTGGTACAAAGCTAATGTCTAAAATGGGATATAGTGGCAAGGGGTTGGGCATCCATGAGAAAGGCATTACCCATCCTATTGAGGCAAAGCAGAGGCCTCGAAGACAAGGACTAGGTTTTGGAGGAACTGGTGAGACCTCGAAAGCCTTGTTGAATACAAATTCTCCTGACCATGTTGGTGGTCCTATAGTTGACTCTTCTCCAAAGGGGAAGGTAAATAAGTAAGAGAGGATTCATAACTTTTGCACCCACTGCCAAATCAGTGGGCATTGGATTGAGCGGTGTTGGAAGTTGCACCCAGAACTCTGATGCTTCCCTAGATTTGTTCTAGAATCTAGTCAGCTAGAAGTTGCTGAAGCAAAGGACAAGGTGGTTCTTGAAGCAACCATACAGAAAGCAGAGACACCTGGGGTTTCCACCATCCCTAAGGTAGTCCAAGGGGAAATGGAGAAAAAAGCAGAGGAACTTGTCAAGGGAGGTTCCTTTGAACAACTCTGTAAGAGTTGGGAGCATCTCTCCTTTAACTAGTAATTTCAACTTTTGTGTATTACCTTCTTCTTAGAATAGGGTATTTGTTGATCTTAGCTAGTGTGGTTTGGAGTAATATATCTCTAAAAAAAAATAAAAAATTGTTTGCAAATTTCTATAGGAAGTTTATAATGGATGAGAAATTGTAAGGCTATTGAAAGCTAGTTCTCTTGTAATCCAGTATGGATATATACTTCATAACTTCTTATTGCAGACTTCCTTTGGTGCGAGGCTCTTTCAAGCAAAAGCACCTTTTCCAATTAAGGGTTGTAGAGAATGGCTTTGTAATGCCTTAGTTCTCCACTTCAAGACTCTCTCCAAAATGGTCACGTGATGACCGATGTTCCTGTAGGTCTTTTGTCATGACCTTGGCGCATACGCGAACATTTGGAGCTTTATGGAGTAGCCTTTTAATCAGCCATTCTGAAGTACAAAGGTGAAGGAATGTATTCAAGCTGAGGCGTAATTTCCATTGCTCGTGCAATTTGCTAGCAAGGAGGAGCATTTGAACAAGGCCTAAGAAGTGACTAGGTTGGAATGCAGACATGAACCACCATCGTAAGAAGCACTAAGTGACAAGTTCATCATACTTGGTTTCTCCTTCTTACTTTATGGTTTTTCAAGTTTCGTTTGAACTGCATCCCTTTTTGAAGTCCTAGTTATGGCTGAAGTACAAGTCCCCTCGAGGGCAGATATGACTATGCATGTTTTTTTGGATATTGTCAAAATGTAAGACTGTGACAAGGCAAAATGGACAATATCGAGGCATAGTCGAATTGGACCAAGACCAAAAATCAATTGTCATAGGTGGAGCCAACAGTGACACTACAGTGAAGCTTTGAAGGTGGCAACAGAGCTAAGATCTACAATAAGGGAGATAAAGGTTCTACTGTATACGCTTTTAGAGAACCAAAAGCCTTTTTAGTGGGGAGACTTGATCCAGGTGGATCTACCACTAAAAATTGAAGTGTTCCAAAATCCCTTAGAAGTAGTGCCAGAGTGGAGAACTCATCAAGATGAACCTGATGCAACTTGAACAGGCTTGAAAGGAGTTTGTTTGCTCAAGTTATGATTGGTCAAACTTTGGTCAAACCAAGTACAGAGGCCATCAAAAAGGTAAAAAGTTGACTATCTCAAAAGTGGTCAACAATGGGTTTCAAATTGAAGATCTGATTAAGAGCTTTCCAATGACATTCGTTTCATCGAAAATGGAGTCCAGATGTGGAAGATATCATCATTTGAAGTTACGAAAAAAAGGGGGAAATGATGACATCAGCATGACACTGACTTGGCAGAGGTGACATCACAAAAAAGGAAATGATGACATCAGCATGACACTAACTTGGCACAGGGTGACATCACATGCAACAAGTTGAAGTTGCAAGAATAATTTGTATTGTAGGATTCGAACCCACAACCTCCTCTTTACTACACTTAAAACGTTTACCAGCCCGCCTAGCTTGGATAAAAGATACCTGCGGGAATTGAACCCTCACCACCGACGTGTGAGAAATATAAGTGGATTTTATCCTAATCTTTTTCTGCCTATCCTTGGTTATTTAAGGATATATGCATAAAACTAACCCCTAAAAATCAAATAAGATCAAATCCGTTAAGTAATAAAGGTTTATTTTTGGGTCTTTAATTATTTTAAGGGGTTTATCAAAGATTTTTATGGGATAGATTTTATCTTATCAAGATAAAAGAGTTATCTCATAATTAATTGGGCTAAGCCCATTTTTGGCTAATTCTTTTGTATAAAAGGGGGTTATGAAGCCTTTGTAAGGGGAAATTCAGAGAGAATTTTCTTTTGTAATGAGAATTTGAGTGTATTCCTTTTGCTTGTAAAAGAGGTCTTATGAGAGGATTTTTTGCAAAAGGGAAAAATGAATCTATGTTGTATTAATGCTCTCATTTTGTAGCAAAGTCTTTTAGGCAAAGTCTTTTCTTGCTCTTTTAGAAACCAATCTTGCAGCTTTGAGAGCTTGTATGCAAGGTGGTTTGAGTAATGATTTTGTATGACGACTTTGTGGATGGGCTACAGAACATTGTAAAGCAGTATCCAAGAGGCCCTGTCTAGAGATTGTACTACATTTGGAGCATTATTAATAGATTGGTCACTCAGTTGAGCTAGACCCGGAGACGTAGTCCACTTGGACGAACTCCGTAATCAAATTGGTTCTCTTCTCTCTCTTCCTTATCTCCGGTGATATAACTCCCTCTTTCTATTGTTCATGTTATTTTAAAATTTAATGTCTTTTCAGTTATACATTAGGCATTAAATATTTGTTCACCTTTATGCATTTCCACTTAGCAACTATTGTCTAGATCCTAAAATTAGATCAATACAACACAACTACAATTGTAGATTATCAGATCTATTCTTAAGCTCATTAAAACCCTCTGATCAATGTATCTATTCTGTTTCAATCAATTTCCATTAACTTACTGTCACTCGGTTATAGCTTCCTGATGCTCGATTAACTCTACAGTTCGGTTCTCCTTAACCAGTTTGACCAGACTTGCATTAAAATTATTCACGTGATATCACTGTAGTATCCTCCTTTCGACATTAGTTTCATTGTGAAACTTTGGTCTCTTAAATAGACATGTAAACTATTTTAATTCTATCCATCAGATTTTGCCTCTTAATCTCCTTTGTTGATTTTGCCGCTTTAACCTTCCTCGGCTGATGTGTTACTAATACATTTTAGTTTTGACCTTTAGATCTTCCTTGAATTTTGCTAGTCATGGATCCTTTATAACAAAATTTATCCATTACTAAATTCGAGGTGCTTTCCAACTCATCAATCCGCGTTGGCTAAACTAATCATTTAGTTATTTTCTTCTTCTTGGTTAACAAAGAAATGTGTCAGTGAACACAAGCTTGATTAATACTATTGTTGGTATACACTGCACTCCATCGGTGTATACTGAAATGCTTCTTTAACCGACCACACTGCTTTGTACATTTTTCTCTTTTCTCTCACCATAGATGAATGCAACATAACCAAGTCAATAACATAAGGTCATAGACTCGTTCATAAGTTACTCAATGTATTCCTTATTCTCATCTGACATGTTCATCTTCCTCCATGTCGATATATCTATTCTTCCATCTCTTTTCTTCCTTTCTATAGATGTTTAGATATAATAACTTACAAGATAAGTACTGTCAAGACTAGTTGACATCAATGACAACATATTACTGATTTAGTCATCTTACATATCTAATCAGCAACTTAGTGATCTCAAATCACAGATCTTCAATGTATTCAAATCAATTCTAGTTCATCACCAGTTTCAAACCCTCATGCAAGGAAAAGAACTAGGAAATGATGCAAATAGCACTGCAAAAAGGAAACAAGAAGAATAATGCCAAGAAATGCCATTTAGAGCTTTGTATTTCAACATTAAAAACTTTTAGAAATATTTTCCAAGTTGATAGTAGAGTCTTCAGAAATACGCAATGTAAAAATAAGGAAAAAGCCAGAATGATGGATACCTGATAAAAAAAAACCCATGAATCTAGAAATCCTTGGTCGGTGGCAACCGATTAAGAGAAAATTTAGAGAATCTTCCAGTTTAGCTCTATTGTAGACCTTCAAACCCTTGGTGGTAGCAGTCAAAGAAGATTTTTGAAAAGATGTTGAAACCCTTGGTGGCCCTTTCCTCATGATTCGAGAATCTTCTAAAATGAGAAGATGAAATGATATACATTTAGGCTTATGTTTTGATGTATACCCTTAAATCTTTTAGGTTTTCGCATGAGGTCACGACAACGAGATTTTGACCTTTGATTGTTTAGTTGACTTTTTATTTTTTGCATAAAGATATGCTATGTGCTTATCGTTATTATTTTCAAATCCGTCTCTTGTAATTTATTCTTATTAAGAGATAATATAAAATTAATTAACAAATATAAGTTCTCATTTATATTTGTTAATTTAATTTTCTTATCTTTTAATACTAATAGATATAAAGATGTAGTTTTGATAATAATAATGATATTATTATTCTTTTATGCATTTTATATCTTTTGTGATTTGAATTTGATATTTGGTGTCTTATGAACCGATTATTGAATATCTTAATGAGATGTAAGTGGCATGTGTGGAAATGGTCAAGTCTTCATGACTTATTCATAAGTATTAATGGATTTGAGAGTGTTTAGGGAGATGGTTTAAGTCTCTAGACATCTTGAGGGTATATAGGGTTTGTTGAGTCCTTTTAGGAGAGTGGAGAAGATTTAGGGGGTTAGATTGAACTCTTCAAGGAGGTTTTAAAGGTCATTTATTGGTAGTTTGAGGTTTTTGGGGGCAGTTTTGGTGAGTCACCAAGGTTGTTAGTGACTTGGTTGGACTTTTTCAGTGTGTTGATATTTTTTGGAGGGAGTTTCAGGTCCTATTTTCCAGGCTTTATTGTTGCATCCAAAAATGGGTTGTGGGTTGTACTTAGTGAGTTTTGGACTCATTTGTTTTCTTTAGTTCTGATTAGTGATTTGGGAGACTTAGTATTTTTGTAGATCTTGGTCTTTTTCCTCATCTTTTCTATAACTTAGATTATTGGAAAGTGAATACATTACAAGTTTCATATCTTATTTACAGAGTGCTTTTCTTCAATCCAACTGGTTATTATAGTTCAGTGTGATGTTTTTTTAGTGATTGATAAGGTGAAAGTAAGTGTTGTTTGAGCCTTCCTTTACAACTTTTGTCTCACAAATATTTACATTTTTTTTTCCTATAAGTGATTACTTGTGCTGGCTGTTGGTTGTGTTGTTTAATGTTCAAGGACTTGGGTGTGAAATTATTTTTTTCCTGCTTAATGTTTGTGTCATTTTATCCAGTCAATGAAATATTTATGCATGGGAAACCATAATAGGTTGTGATACCAGTGTTTCTCTGTATTTGAGTTAAAGGTGTAACCTGAAATTGTCTCCAGTTTCATTTAGATGGTATCCACTTTAGTTTAAGTGTAGTTTTCAGGTTCAGAACTTCATTTCAGTTTCTTTCTTTTCAAGTCTTCCTCCCTTTTCCTGAGATAAGTAGTTTAAGTGCAATAACCAGCTAGGATCCGACCTTATTTGGAGATTCACTCCATTCTTTAAGTATCAAGTTACCCTGAAGTATCAAGTTTCTAAGGATTTGAAAGGGTACAATTTCAGGTGATAACACTCCTTCCTGATATATATTTACATGTGTTTTCCAGTGTTGGACTTTGATGATGACATGCACAACATTTGTGTTGATTATGGTATTATGGTTATGTAGGTACATGTTCTACATTAACACAACATAACCTGGTTTGTGGTGACTAGTGATGTTAAGAGGATGTTACTTATCTCCTAGATGCTTATTTGGTTCCTTGACTATGTTACTTGGTTGTAGACATCTTTAGCAAATTGGATTAGATGTTGATTTAGTGTTTGAGTCATTTGGTCTATAGGATTTTTTTCTTTAATATCTTGGTTTGTAGTTTGCTAATGTGATGACAAGTTTTCATTTTTAGTGTTTGGATCTATGAACTATGTGATTGGTAGGTTCTATAGCCTATTTGATTAGCGTGAGATGAATTAGATATAGATTGTATATATTCACTAGGTTTACTTCAATGATTATTCAAACTTTATTATTTGTGGTCATTTGTGCATTGATATGTTTTCTTTGAGATGAGAGGGTGGATTATTAGAGTTCTTAGATATTTGTGTGGAGACTTGTAGTATATGTTGTATTGTCCTAAATTATAAGCACCTACTATTAGATGCTTAATTAGGCCCCATTTTGTTATTTTCAAGATTTCATGTCCATTATGCCTCGTCCAGCCCCACATTCCCTACATTTCCATCTTTCTCTCCACCTTTCCAACTCCCAAATGAAATTTCATCATCTTTTGGTAGGAAGAGGTCACTTGGCCCAATCTCTTCCTTGGGTTTTTCCTTGAAATTTGAACCAGGGGCCCATCTCATTAATTCTACAGGATTTCCAGATTCCTATTGGCCTCCTTCATATTTTGAGCTCTGAAATATTGTGAGAGGTATAAAAGAAATTTCTCTTCACAATCAGTAGCTGCACCTCCCAAGAAGGAATGTACAATAGTACAAGAATCAACTTTCAAGAGTGTGATTGAAGACCCCTCCAAGATATGGCATTTAAGGTATGAACATCTTGGCTATGTTGGTTTAAAATTATTGTCCAAGAAAAGAATGGTAGATAATTTGTGATGTATTAAAGAGTTCAATAGCAAGTGTGAGGCTTGTATTTTGGGTATGCAACATAGGCTTCCCTTTAATTTTGGAAACTCTAGAAGGGCAAGAGCACCATTAGAGCTAGTACATATTAATTTAGTTGGCCCTATGCAAATCACTTCCATTGGGGGAGTACTTATTTTATGACCTTCATAGATGATTTCAGTCATAGAACATGGGTTTATTTTATGAAAAATAAATTTGAAGATTTTGATAAGTTTTTAGAATTTAAAGCCCAGGCTGGAAATGAAAGTAGACAAAATCTTAAAGTACTAAGGTCAGATAGAGGGGGGGAATATACCTCCAATATTTTTGTAAAGTTTTACAGGCAAAATGGCATAAGGAAGGAGCTAACAACTAGTTATACTTCGCAGAAAAATGGAGTGATTGAAAGAAAAAATAGAACCATCGTTGAGATGGAAAGGAGCATGATGAAAGAAAAGGGACTCCCAATTGAATATTGGGGAGAAGTTGTAGCAACCACACTCTATTTAATAAATAGAAGTCCTAAAAAAGCTATCTGTGACAAGATTCCACTGGAATCATGGGCCAAGAATAGATGGACGGTTGAACACTTGAGAGTGTTTGGGTGTGTAGCATATGCAGACATGCCAAAGGAGCAAAGAAAAAAGTTGGATGACAAGGGCGTGAAGTGTATCTTTGTGGGATATAGTCTTGAATAAAAAACATATAGATTGTATAATCCAGTCACCAAAAAGATCATCACTTCAAGAGATGTGGAGTTCATTGAGAATGAGTCATGGGATGGCTTGGTGGACATATTTTCAAGCACTTCAAGTAAAGTGCCTATTATTGTTGAAGATGATGAGTTTAATGATAAAAAAAATGATATAACAACAGATATAAAAGGCTCTAGAAGGCTGCAAATTGGCCCCAAAGAGAAAAACAACAATACTGAGAGCTATGATCCCACTCTCGCCTCCCTAGTGCCAAGAAAGACCAAGAGTCTAACAGAGATATACCAAGATGAAAGGTATGAAAATGAATTTTATGAAAATATCAATTTTGCATTATTTTCTCATAGTGATCCAATTTATTTTGAGGATGCTAAAAAAGAAGAAAAATGGTGTAAGGCCATGGATGAGGAAATGGATGCAATAAAAAGAAATGAAACTTGGGAGCTCACTAATTTACCTCCTAAAAAGAAAATTATTGGAGTTAAATGGGTTTACCAGACCAAGAGCAATGTTGAAGGAAAAATAGATAGGCATAAGGATCGATTGGTGGTCAAGGGGTACAAACAACAGTTTGGTAGAGATTATGATGAGACCTATGCCCTTTTTGCTAGAATGGAAACCGTACGTGCTATCATAGCAATTGCAGCCCAACACAAATGAAAGGTATATATCAAATGGATGTGAAGTTCGCCTTCTTGAATGGAGTATTGAAAGAAGAGGTTTATGTGGAGCATCCACCTGGTTATGAAGTTTCGGGCCATGAAAGTAAATTGTATAGGCTGAAGAAGGCTCTTTATGGGCTTAAGCAAGGTCCACGGGCATGGTATAGTAGAATTGACTCATATTTGATGAGCAATGACTTTTGCAAAAGCAATGGTGAGACCACTCTTTACATCAAGGCAACTAATGGTAATATTTTAATTGTTGTCTTGTATGTTGATGATTTAATCTTTACTAGGGATAATGATTTCCTCATTGTTGATTTTAAAGAGGCCATGAAAAGTGAGTTTAAAATGTCAGACTTAGGCCTCTTGAGATATTTTCTAGGCATAGAAGTAAAACAAATGCATGATGGTATTTTTATCTCTCAAGATATATATGCAAATTAGATCTTGGAGAGATTTAAAATGCAAATTAGCAAGCCTACCCCAACACCAACTTTGGTAGGTTTAAAGTTAAGTAAGCAAGATTGCAACAACAATGTGAATCCAACTCTATATAAAAGTTTGGTTAGAAGTTTGATATATTTAACTGCTACTAGGCCAGACATTATGTATGCAGTAAGTTTAATTACTAGATTTATGGAGACTCCAAAGGACTCCCATTGGCAAGCGAGAAAGAGAATATTAAGGTATGTGAATGGCACCAAGGGATATGGTATTTTGTATACTGCATCAAATGGTTTTGATCTTATTGGCTACATAGATAGTGATTGGGCATAGAGTTTGGATGATACGAAGAGAACTTCCAGATATGTCTTTCACATGGGTTCAGGTGTAATCTCATAGGCTTCTAAGAGGCAGCCCATAGTTGCTCAATCTACAGTAGAGATTGAATATATAGTAGCAAATGCAACAACATGTCAAGCTATTTGGTTGAGAAGAATCTTGACAGATTTGAAGGAAGAACAAGAGGATGGAACCACATTATTTTGTGACAATATTTTCTCAATAGCTTTGTCGAAGAATCTGGAGTGTTTCATAGAAGAAGCAAGCACATTGAAATCAGATATCATTTTATTAGAGAATTAGTTGAGAATGGTGAAATAAAAACTAGAGTTTTGCAAGTTATGTTAGAAGTAGTAGTTGTCGTTGCACCAAAAGATTGACCTATTAATGCCCGATACAACCACTAGACTTATAGAATCCACAAGAGGCGGTTAAACCATGTCATAAATCTCGAGGGGAGTGCTGACCATTTTGCCAACAATCTCCCCCTCAGCATTACCCAAGGGGATTCAAACTTGTGACCAAGATCTGATACCACTTGTTACAAGTAGTAGTAGTTGTTGCACCAAAAGATTGACCTGTTAATGCTCGATACAACCAATAGACTTATAAAATCCACAAGAGGTGGTTAAACCATGTCACGAATCCTGAGGGGAGTGTTGACCATTTTGCCAATAGGTCAGAGCAGTAGCTAGCAGACATTTTCACCAAGGTATTCAGCATTGCAAGTTTTGAGTGCCTAAGGAAAAATCTAGGAGTAGTTAGTTTGGATCAAGCATGATCTTGTTTATCGGTTCAAGACAATGGGGGCGTGTTGGATTTTTAGAATAAAATCTGATTGTCTTAGCCTCCTTATTTGACTTTTAAAATGATAAAGTTTAATTCTAATTTTTTGTGTGGACTTTGAGAGATAAGTTCAAATCAGATTTTGGGAAAATCTAATTTCTTCTTTAGACTTCTCATTTCTTCCTTTGGACAGAAATTTTTTTATAAAGGGAAGAATGTCTTTATTCTTCCATATGAATGTAAGAAGTTCTTTTTTGTATGCAACACCAAGAGATAAAGTTTTTTGTAATACTCTATTTTTATCAAAGAAGTTTTGTAACAACAGTTGTAAATGCAATATTATTCTATTAAGCAGTGATTGCTTCAAATAATCTTGTAAGAGTTTTGATAAGCTCTAAGAAGTCTGTATGCAGCCTTAGATAGCTACAAGTTTTTTTTTCTTATTGTAGAAGTAATTTTAGATTAAACAGAAGCAAGAAGAAGTTTGCATATTTCTCCAACTCTTTGTTTATGTTTTTACTCTTCCCTATTTTAGAGATTTTGAATTTATTCATTGCTAAAATAGAACATCATTCATGTGTGTTTCTAGAATATAGTTTTACTCTATATTCTTTACATCCACTCCGTTAACTCTTCATTCTTGACAACTAAAAATAAATAAAAAGGTATGAACGAAAAAAGATGACTGTACCATATAGATATGAAAGGCTATGAAATATTACGATTATGTGATGAGGGTTTGTCTCTGTATCCAGAGAAGAAAGATAATTAAAAATTATATATATTATGTATTATTTGAAGACCATGCCTATAGAAGCTGCTGATAGAATCAATGAAAAGTGCTTGAATGTATAAATTAGGGTTTCTCATGGTGCGACATGTGAGCCACTAGTTGTTTACAAAAAATCCATGGTTCTCGTCCAGTGGCCTGCATTGAGTGGCATTAGCATTGATGTGACTTTGTCAAAACTTTGAGCAACACCGACCTCAAACAATATAATTTATTTCTTTCATCATTTATTTGGAAAAATTTATAGGTATTTCTTTGTAAGCAATATTTTTCAAAAACAAATCCATCTCGTAGAGGCTTTAATTTTTCTTTTCATTTTTCTATGACAATAATTTAAAGAAAAAAATCATTCAACAATAAAAATTTTGTTCATTAATAGCCTCAAGTTCACAATTTTCTTATGTATTTAAAACCCATGACAATATTTTAAAAAACAAATTACAAATAAATTTATATTTTATAAATCATTGAATCTATTTCAAAGAAAATTGTAGAGAATTACAATAAGACACACTCTACAAACGTTTTCTTCCACCAATAGTAATAGGGGATGCTTCTAGTGTAGTTTGTAGACTGAGGCTACCATTTCATGTTCAAGAAAACCATAACAAAATTTTGAGAGAAAGTTTTGATCAATCAAACAAAATATTTCAAATCCTTAAAACTTTGATCAATCAAGAAATTTACAGAATCTTAGACAATTACAACTTACAATTCTAACAAATAGTGATCTGAGAAAGATAAAAGCTAACACACATCAAAATTAGAAACCTACAATCATAGCAACTTGAAATTATATTGGATCTGATGCAAAATTAAATTTTAAAATAATTATATTAGGTTTGATAGAGAATGATATTATAATTGAGGAATCAGTTACAAAGAAACAATTTCATATATATTAGGTTTAAAAAATGGTTGAGTGGATATGCAAAGCTATAATATGTGGAAATAAAAAAACTTTACATAAATGACGTGGGTGACTATAGTTATATAAATGATTATAGTTATATCATATAAAACAAGTGTCACGTAGTGGCTAAGTACTTGTCTTTATTAGTTAAATTATAGAAATAAAGGAGAAGTAATAGTGTATTGATTTTTTAATTATTATATTTTTTAAAGTTATAATAGAAGTAATAACTTTTTTAATAATTAAGAAATTGTAATGTAGAATCATATTGATAGCATTAATGATAGTTGAAATTTTAAGAATAGAAACCTAATTATAATGTTAAAAATATTATGTGTTCTTTTTGACCATAATTTTAATTTTAATTAAATGTATTTTAATTACTGATTAAATTACATAATTATAATGATCTATTTTAATATAGTTGTAACAATAATTTTTTTATTTTTAATTATAATTATTTCAACAATTATAACTTATAAATTACAATTAATTTTGATACTAATTTTATTTTTATTTTTATTATTTCTTAATCTTAATTTTATTTTATTAATATATTTTTAATTTATATATGATCAATACCGTTACCTTATTATAATATGTGGTATATTGTAATATTATATATTTTATATAATTTTTCACAATTTTATAAGGATATATATATATATAATTTAAAAATATATAATTTTATATTTATTTATAAAAATATATTTATAGTTCTTTATATTTCTATTTACACTTTTAGTAAAGTATATGGAAATTTTTTAACTTAAAATAACAAATATGGTAAATTTTAATTGGTTCATTCATGTAATAAGACTTCAAATGCATTCATCCAATGAGATGATTAAAAATTAATTTCTAGCTACTATAAAGTTAAATAATTATTTTACAAATGAGAAAACTTAGCCTACTAGAAGTACTAATAATAAAAATATTATATATTTTACATTAATCGTTGAGATTGAAACAAATTCTACAATTCAGGCAGATTGTAAGAAATGATTTGGGGTCTTAAGAGCCTTTAGGCTAAGAAGAACAAGTGCCATGTAGTGGCAAAGTACTTGCCTTAAGAATAATAATAATAATAAAATTCTTAACTGATTAGGAGTTTGATATGAAGTTAATAATGATAAGTTAAAGTATAATTGGTATTAATCACAATGTAATTAATATTATAGCTATTTGATATAATAGTGAAGTCTTATATTAATTTAGAATTATAAATATATAATATTGCCTCAAAAATTGTAATAGAGATAGTGCAAAAAATGTGCATGTATACTATACAAATTATTAATTTTGTAACAAATTTGTTAAAATAATAATTTTAATTGGTAGAAGTGTGATTTTTTAATCACTAGTTAATGGAAGAAATCCAAAAATGGATGGAATAGTACTTGCCTAGCCTATCAGCAAGTACTAATAAAGTGTATATATTAGATTATAATTTAATCTTAACAATTTTATTAAAAAATAGATTAAATTTTAATTAAACAATCATATATAAAGTCAATTGTTTTGGTGTTATGCCTCATATATATCATCTTATATATGTGAAATAAATTAGCATATTTATATTTTAAAAAATTTATGTTATATTTAGCTAAACGATAACATTAGAACAATTTATACTCTACATATTTAAAAAGATAAAATATCACAAGAATATTGAAAAGGTTGTATGTATAAATCAAGAAATAATATGATAAAATATCACATAAACATTGAAAAGATTGTATGTATAGATTAAGAAATTAATTATTCAAAGTAAAAAATTATAAAAGCCTTCAAAATCAAAATGCATCCTAAATAATATAAAAAATAGAGATGAGAGTCTACTACTAAGGAAATCATTGAAATATTGTAAATAAAGCTAACATACAAATGTGGAAAACAGGAAACTTAAAAAGTTATGTAATTTCACTGCATACAATTACAGGAAACTTAAAAAGTTATGAAATTTCACTGCATACAATTTTAGTGATATGCTTCCTCATAGAAGCTCTTTATGTTGATAGGCCTTTCCTCTTTTAAAACTGTAAATCTTCTTTTAAAACTGTAAATCTGCCTCATTTTTGTTAGTTCTTGATATTTATTTTCATGAAAAATACCAAATAGAAATGTTTATTTGTTGATTCTCACTTAGATTCATAATCTGGACACCATTTAGTCACTTTAAGGTCAGATACATTCTTCTCTGAATATATCTGTACATGAACTCTGGTCTCAATTATATAATCTCCCCATTTTGCATACATATTGTTCACAAGATTACAATATCCTTACCTGAAAGGAAAGGAATGAACCCAATTATGAAAAATAATACATTGATGAAGTAAAAAATTTAGAGGTTTTTTTGGGTTTCTTTTTCAATAACAATTACCCTCTCTCCCTTGCCATCTATGGTGGTGTGATTAAAGACATGCAACATTTTTACCAGTCTAATTATTGTCATGTCATGGGAGAAGGTGATCCATACTTGTTTAGGGTTGGTAGCAAAGAGACTCATCGCATAATGCAATGTATATGGAGCAGGATTGTTAGGGTTATCATCAGATTGGTGACTGTGTAGAACAAGGATTTTAGCCCACCTTTAACACCTCTTGCAAATCTGAAATTGCTGAAAATATGTCAAAAAGATGCCCAAAAAGAACACTAAATTGCAAAAGACAATATTCAAAAAATGTAAAACTTATCAATAAATAAAAGCTTGAAAGGAAAAAAATCTAGTAGAAATAAATGTACGAATAAATGGATGGAAGAAGAAGAGCATTGCATGGGATCTGTAACGTTCACAGACCATTGAAACCGCCCCCTCTTCCCTGCCTCTTCCACTTCATTTGTAACTGCTAATCATTAATTGCTAACCGTACAAAGCATTTTTTTATATACTTTAGGCGTAAATAGAAAATTAAATATACATAAGATATATCATAATTCAATAAATCAGTATTTATAGATAGAAAAAGATGTAGTTTTTAGAATTAGAGTATAGAAAAAGATGGAGTTTTTAGAATTAGAGTGTTAGGAAGATAATGTTTGAATTGGAACAAATCTAAATATAAATATTTAAAATTCAATTTTGAAATAATTGAAACATTTGAATTTGTCAAATTTATAAATTTAATAAAAATATAATTTTTCATAATATTTTTTACATAGTATTTAAAATTCAATTTCAAAATATGAAATAATTAAAAACTTGAATTTTTTAAATTTATAAATTTAATAGAAAATATAATTTCTTATACCTTTATTTACATAGATTTTCATTTTGATACATTAAGTAATAAATTGGAAGACATACAAAGGGAAAATATATTTTAAATAGATCAAGTTTTTAGAAAACTAAACAATAGAATCTATGATAGATATAGTTGACAACCAAATATTGATTTATGCCTATAAAATTTGTTGACTAAGTCAGATTCTACTGCTGACAAACTACTTGGTATTACTATACTCACCTATGAGACACAAAAATTCTCATGCATGAGAGTATGAAACTCCAAAATAGGTTGCCAATCCAACTTAAGTGTTCACCTTTATGAATTTACGGCACATATCAGAAGACATTCTTGTCATCTCTTACCAGTTCAATATTGACCTCTCCTCCTTCCTACAAAAACATAGCTCGCTATGTATGAGTTTGAGTCGAACTCTAGATATTATAGAGCAAATCAAATCAGATGGGGCAAACTCGAAATTCAAACTCAATTTTTACAATTTTATTACAAATAGGTCATGTGGGAGTTAGATTGAACAGAAGAAAAAGATTTAAAAAAAAAACTTGCTATGGTGACATTGCATGAGGAGAGCTTAGACGAGTAGAATGGAAAACAAAACAACACACAGAAAAATTAAAACAGAAAATGGCTTACCATCTGTTTTTAATTAGATCATGAGGAAAAAAGGAAAACATGAAGAAACTCTCCAACGCCATCAACCTCCATTTTGATTTCTTACAGAATCACATAATTTAATTATCTGCTACATCAAACCACCATTTATAAAGACATGTTTGGTGCAACCGTGTAGATATTTGCATAAGAATGAAGCCAAGTTTGGTTAAGCCAAGTTACCAAACAGTCATGCCACCTGTAAATCTATATATGCCATCTTTCCACACCATATTGTTTCATTGCAATTATTTGGCCAATTGAGTTAGGCCCACGTATATTCGTACAGTTTTCCTGAATCAGCTTCATTTGAATGGATAAACCTTGTTACTTATTTACGTGTCAGATTAGTCCCCTTTATTATGCTGGATGCTTGGAATTCACCCAATATGATGTTGAATCGTGACATTTTTTTAACCCGTATGGATTTCATTTTTACCTAACTCGACTTATGAAAACATAGATCAAGAATTTTGACTCAAAAAATACTTAGTTGAATTCAATCAGTAATATTACAATTTGACTTATTCTGGAACATATTTCTTAGTGAACTAAAGGGACTATATAATGAATGGTTCATAATGCAAAACACTTTTTAAAGGTTTTGCAAATAGAGCAGCAAGCTAAGTGGATTTTTCATGGCCAATTCATTTTTTTTGTAAGGCTATCTATTTGGTCATTGACAAACTGTTCTTCTAACTTGTCTCCGCCTTTCAGTTTTAACATGTTGCCGAACTTGAACTATTTTTTCCTCTCTTTTTGTCAAGATTTTTTGCTTGCCATTTTGTCTATGTTTTGATGGTATTTTAATGACATGTATTTTAAGATTTTAATGAATTAAGAAAGTGTTCTTTGTTTTGGTAGCATCTTTATGGCACCCCAACAAAGTTTGCAAAAGAGGCAGACCTTAAATGACACTATGGATGATGTTCAAATAATATGCTACATTAGAAATTGTAATACATATAAATTTTAAATAAAAGAGGTTGAAATTACAGGAGAGCAATACTACATTAAGATATAACATATCATGATATTAATATGTAGCTTTAAAATATTCAAAGAGTAATATGTTTTTTTGTTATATAAATTTATGAAATCTAAGTTATTGATTTATGGAATTGGTGATTTTTTTACTTTCGATTTTTTTATTATTTATAAATATTAAATATTGTGATATTTCTATCAGAATTTAAATGTGTAGTTTTGCAATTAAATTCATTGACTTATATTTTATAAGTAGTGGCTCACAAAAATCTATGTAGCATTTAGCACTTATTGCATCTAGGTGATGCCCATAGGGGATCTGGTCTTCCCAGTATTACTCCAATTCAAACACACTTAACCATCAAGTTTCTTCCAGAGGTAAGTCCACTTAGCTTGCTACCTTATTTGCAAAATAGAAATGAAATAAAACTCTTATTCTTCCAAACTAAGAAATAAAGCTCTTGTTCTTCCAAACCAAAAAAAAAAACAGAAAGAAAAAGAATTGGCCAAGATAGCTCATATTTCATTTTATTGGACAAGCACAAACACATGCTGGCATGCTCTAATTAATACCCATGACAAAACCCATAAGAAGAGGGGAGGAGAATGAGGAACATTACCTCGAATGTTAAGGGATTTAATGCACCTAAAAAAGCCGTTTATTAATTGTCAACTTGATTTCATGAATTTTGATATTTTATTACTTCAAGAAACTAAGCTTAATCTTGAAAATGCATCCTTTCTATTTAAGTCTTAGAAGTTGTGGAACTTCACACTTCTTTTCTCGGCGCCTCAGGTAGTCTAGGGATTCTTGTCATAACCCAAATTTTATAAAAACTTTAATTATTGATGTGTGAAAAAAAATGTAGAAAGAAAATATGTTTTAAAATCTTATTTTATTGCAAACCAAAATATCTGGCATTCTAAATCAGTTGCTAAGTAGGAGTGGAGAATTAAAACACTAAACAATATAATTACCACTCTTCCTAAATCATTGTTAACTGAGATATAGGCAAAAATTTTAGCAAAATTCTTGGCTTTGAGAGTGTCAACTAGGAGACAAATTTTAAAAAAACGACAGAAACTTTGGAGGCTCGTGGATGACATAAATGACATGCAGGAGCTTCCAACCATTAAGGTTAAAATATTTTCAAAGTTTTGCGTACAAGTCCCATGTGGCCCATTCTTTCATTACAAAACAAAAAGTGAGCAGTCTCCTTTTCGGAGGGCCGTTTGGCGTGAACCCCAACGTCTTTGAATGGTGGTTCAGCTCTGTGCGCAACAACAAATATCTTCTCTCAAACAGTACCACATGAAATTTGGGAAATTTATGGATAGAGAATATGCTGAAATTAAATTGCTTACACGGAACCTGAGGCCATCTTCTTTAGTTGCATTTTGAGAGAGTGAAATTTGACCGCATCTGCAACTGCCAGCGTGGATTAAAGGGAGACGAAGAAAAGTTATCCTGGAGTTTATAAAAGTAAATGAATGCAATGGATAAAAAAAAATGAAAAAAATGTATGCTGAAAGGAGGAGACACAAAATAGGAAGCTGGTGCTGGAGAATTTGGTGAATGCTTGCATAGATTTTTAGTCCAGAATCTCCTATTTTCCAGGTTTTGTTGTATATTTTCAATTTCTCAAACTGTTTGATAGGGAGAAAATCATAATATTGAAATGGTGCTTCTTTTTCTATCATGTTTTTATCTTATAATCGTGTCTATCAATTTTTCCTTTCAAAAAGAAAAAAATAAATAAAACTTATTTCAGAGACCGTAAGCCTTGTCTAATAAATTCACAACGCTGGGAAATCACATGTTACTATTCTTCTTTACTATCAGACTTTAGGCAATATTTTCTGCTCAGAAAAATGTCTCTTGGAAAATGAATAGGAAATTTGTATGTTTCCGGTTTAATATGGCTGATCTATTGAATCCTAGCGGAGTCAAAGCACTTCCTTGTTTCATTAGAAATCAAGGTAGCTCAGGTAGTGTCTCAACTAGCCAAGAAATCCACATTGCTCTCCAGACTTGCCAATAGTTAGAAAATTCTTGTATCCCTATAAACACAACAAAAATAGGGTTTAATCTTTTCCAATGTTCTCTGAGGTTGTATAATGACACCGACTTTCCTGTGAGCATGCATTAGGTATTCATAGTTTTATTTAGGAAATTAGAACATTGACAAATGTTGACTAGTTATGTTGACAACACGAGGTAGCGGTTGTGCAGTGATTGTAGAATACAGTACCAGATATTAGAGGAAAAAAAAAGAAATGAATTTTTAATCAGATGAGCATAATTTATTATGCTAAACATAAAAATTTAGTCTTAAGTTTCATTGTTTGACCATAGCTGGATGTGAAGTTTATTTATCATGGATTTGAGATTGGATTCATTTTTACTTCTTAAATGAATTTCTTTGACTCTTCTAAATTATCCAATACCCTCGCTTAAACATATGAGCTATATGGTCAAGTTATGAGGACATTTAAACTTGATTCTCCAAAAAGATTTCGATTTGTAATAGTTTCAGCCGCTGGTTATAGTTGACTTATTGTCATGAATTTTTATTTTACTCTACTCATTTTTTAATTTTGTAGTTCACTATATTACATGTTCTCTACAATTCCATTATAGTTCAAACTCTTGAATGCTACTCACATAATTTTACTAGATATGTTAGTGGTTCTAGATAAGAGTTTGGAAAAGTAAAGAAAAAAAATATTCTTGAGCTATAAGTACTAATATTTTGAACGAATGGGCACTAATATGTTTTAAATAAAATTTGGTACTTCACATCCTTAAACGTTCTTTAGAAAAGTATTGATAGTGATGGGAATGTACATATAGATTCCACCAAGGAGTTAATAGTTTATGAGGTGTGGGTGGGTGAGTCTATTAAAAAAAATAAAATTTAAGAATTTATGGAAAGAAATAATATAAATATGCATAAGTGTCTGTTATGAGGTTTATAAAGAGCTATATATTTTACTCAGATGCATGGGTTGTCATATTTTTGGAAATAAACAATGTCTTGAATGTTTTTATTTATTTATATTTGTTTTGGAAGCTTATGTGGTGTGTTGTAAGTTATTAAAGAATATATGAGTAAAATAAACATTAATACTTTTGAACCGGTCTCTTTGCATATATTGGAGTACGTGGACAATTCTAAACTAATATCTTGAAATATTCTTCATACCAACTCATTGGGTGCTAATGATAAATATACATAATTTAGTAAGGGGCATAATGAATCATGGAATATTATAGTAGATAATAATGCTTTTATATAGATTTTGTCTACTCTGTGTGCATGATTAAATATCATCAAGAATTTCCCTTAATCTAATAGTGTGGCAGAAAGATTAAATTTTGTGCTATGTCAAATCATTTCATATGAGTTAGAATTATGAAAATGAAATATTTTATCATAGATTGATGAGGAAGATCATTATTAATGCATAACTATGCTTGAGAATTATGTATTAGCATTTGAAAATTAATTATATCTTTGTTCACGATTCTATTTCTTCAGTTATATTTTACATTGTTAGACTTTCTTGAGCTGGGCTGGGTATCTTTCATGTCAGGAAAGATTCCGGGGAAGTGTTAATGCTTCGTGGTAGGGTGGAAACGCACTCCCACAATATTCCCACCCTAGATGACTTTTGTGAATAGGTTTCTGAAGCATTTATGATGAAGAACTTTACCTTATAGTGCTATACGCATCTGGTATTCGACATGGTGGTATTTCTTGACTTTGAGGTTTAACTTTAATTTATGAAATGAAAGATCATTATTGAAACTAATCTTAATATTTTACTATATGTTTCGATAGTTGGTCAAAAATCTGTTGATTTGTTATCTTGACATGTTAGTTTGTTCTTGCTTGTATTTGATGTGACATCTCTTATTGTGATTTCTTTAGGAAACTCGATAGACGATCGACTTTCTTATTTTCTTTGAACATAGGTATGCTTTAACATTTTGAAAGTTATAGTCGTTATAATTGTACTTCTTTTATTCCTATATTATAAGGAATCTTTTTGTATCTAGTCAACTTCTGCATTCAAATTTTGACTTGTTGACTGACTCTTAGTCTTTATTATTTTTTTGATGATGTGACATTTGTGTCAAAATTATAGCCTTTACAATTCTTCAGAGGGACCAATGTGTCTAGCTTTCTATGGTTTCTATTTCTTCTAATTGGCTTCTTGCTTTAGTGTCAAGTAGGATCTCTATTGTGAGACTCTGGCTATTTAATATATATAGGCCAATGAGTATCTTTGAGAAGAAAGTTCTTTGGGACTGTCTTTCCAATTTTTTTTCCTCTATATGCTATGAAATTATTGTTTTTGGTGGGGAATTTAATGCTATCCTTGATGAGTTTGAAACAAAAGGTAGAATATTTCCTAACAAAAGAATCATGGAGGATTTTAACTCTTTATGAATAGTCTAATCACCTTGTTGATTGCACAACCCACAAGGATCCTTTTACTTGGATGAACATGCGTAAGGATTTCTATCATATTGTTGAAAGGTTGGATATATTTCTTATATTTTAAAAAAATGATTGTCCTTAGATCTTGATGTTTATACCATTATTTTGGTTATCTCAGGCTCAAACTAGTTTCCTGTCAGGTGTCCCATCCTTGAAGACAATCCCTTAATTAATCCCTCTCAAATTTGAGCTAATGTGGAACTTAGGGATAGGGATTTTCAACCCTCATTAAAAGAATGGTGGTTGGATACCCCATTTATTCAAGGCTCTAAAATGTATCAGTTCGTCAAGAGGTTGAGGGATTTGAAAGAGAAAATGTCTGGAACCATTATCATTTTAGAAATATATTTGTTGAGAAGATCAAAATTCAACATGAATTTGATGTAGCCCAATTTTAACCATGAACAAGAACCATAAAGAAGATAGAAAAACAAGCTAGAATATTTCATAATTCACTACTCTTCACTACTAATTCAAGTTCTCTACCCTTACAGTGAAAGAAAACACTAATTTAACCAAATTCAAAATTTATGTTTTTTGATAGATTTTCAAACAATCCATTTTTTGGTAATTTTTAAAACAACTCCTAAAAAGATGACTTTTTCTGTAAATATTCCCTAAACTAAGATAAGAATAATTGCCAATTATCCTTTGAAATTGGAAACATGATTTCAAAGTTATTAAAAAAAAAACTTTATAAAAACTAAAAAAAACACTAAAATTTGATTTTGGAGGCCCCCTTAATTTGAGAATTATTTCTTTGTTCATATAATATATATTCAAACTATAACTACACCACGACTATTCCATAATAAGTTCTCTTTCCTCATTTATTATCCATCAAACCCTAGTTAGCATTTCTGATAGAAACAATACCATTCATTCATTCTACTTGGCTTTTTTTGCATTTATCCAAATTTACCAAAAAATTCATAAGCTAGTAAGTTGCATTTAGCTATAAAACATCATTTTATTATGTTATGAAATCATCTACATACCAACATCCACTATATTACCCATGTAGTTATATCCATGTATTGTATATGGCATTAAAACTAGAGAGGAAATCAAATTTTATTTACTATAACTATATATAACTATCCCATAAAGTCCTTTTTCCACTATCGAGTTAATCATTTTGAGTCTGAACTTGTAATTAACGGTCAATTCCAGAATTAACTTTTATATTGCAATATCTTAAGATTAGAGTTTCCTGTGTTACTTATGATGAATCATCTCATTGTTTTGCGACTGTAGAAAATATTATTTTCTAACTTGCATAAAATTGCACTACCTCTATTAATTAGAGAAGGAATCCCTTTACAACATGCCTTATTTTAATAAAATATTCTTATAGATTGTTGATAGTTGGAATAGTAAATTTTTATTTGATTCAAAGGCAGAAAGAAACCACAATTCCCATGAAAACTATAATTAATATAATAAAATATTTATATTTTATTGATAAAATGGTCTTAAAACATGTGATCTTTAGAGTTGTGAGGTACCATAACACTAAGAAATATAGATATAATCCAAAATTGGGCTAACTTTATCCTGTATAATTGGCCAACCTTTTCCATAAATATACTAGTATTTGGATACGTGCTACTATAAGTAGGCTATTACTACATTCCCAGCTCAAAAATAAGGAAGGTAGCCCTATATTTAAACTATAGTAAGCTTAACAATACATTTAATGTGCTTCTAGTCTTCTGTACCACGGGCCAACACCCTCTTGCTGCTTTTTATATAAAAAACAATACATTTATAAGGATATTATTAATAGAATACAAAACTCTCTAAATCCCTTTCTTGGAGCACAAGGGATTTTTGTGGGAGACTTCAACATGATGGAGAAGAAAGAGGATAAATGTGGGGGCATTACTCATAACTAGAAGGGTAATGAATACTTTTTTTGGGCCATTTTTAAGAGGAGGTTTAATCTAAAAGACTGTATGGACACGATGAAACCAGAGGGTAAAGGCATCTGGTATACTTGGTGTAACAATTAGTTAGGAAAAAAGAGGGTCTATTGTAGATTGGATAGAATTTATCTTGATTCTTCTTTCTTTGGTGCTATTCATGACTTTGAAAACTACCTCTCAAAGTTTCTCCAGATAGTATCTCTGATCACTCCCCTATATATTGTGAGGTATCTATTTATGGCTTCCAAAATGAAAACTCTAGAAATCGAAAAGGCAATTTTTGTAAACTTAATGTTTCCCTACTACAAGACAAAGACACTAATGATGCCATTAGTATGATCACTTTCTTATCCAAATTCAGTAGTAGATCCTCTTCTCCAGGAGAAAAATGGGGACAGTTGGTGGAAGTTTGGAAGAAGATATTTCAGACCATTGGTAGGAAGATGACTATGGACAAAAGAAAGGATGAAACCAAATGTCAGAAGAAACTCTGAGATTGATGAGATATTATAGAAAGGGGGGCATAATGCTCATTTAGAGAAAGAATTAATTAACACTAAGAATGAGCTGAGAAGATATCAGAACTATGACATTCAAGGGAAAAAAGTGAGAGCTAGAATGAATTGGCTTAAGGAATGTGATAGGGGTACCAAATAATTCTTCAATATTATTAGATCCAAACAAAAGAGGGAGCTCATTTAAGAAATTCAAACCAGCTCAGGCTTATCCAAGGACAATAAAGATATAATGAGAGAATTCTATAGTTTTTACAAAGAGCTACTTGTACACTCAAATGGTGCACTTCTCTAAGTCATTATATCCAAGGGAATCCATGAATGGGATACCTTAGAAAGTGACCTAGAGCTCTTTATGCATGGAGTTGCAAGATTATTTGATTGCTCTCAGCTAGAGCTATTAAGCTTATGACCTTGCTAGTCAACCACACAATGAGAGATTCAAATGAAGACAAGGGAAAGAATGCCAATATCCCCAAGAATCCAAATGAAATGCAATTCAAGTAAGCTAAGAATGAAGATGCAAGCTAGTCTATGGAAATGAAAGTACAAGCTATGCTATGAAAAAGAAAGTACAAGTATTACCAAGCCTTCCTAGTTAAACTAGATGAGTTATTCTAAAGCTTGAAAGAAAATCTAAACTATGAAAGCATAAACATGAAGCTATTATGAAAGAATGAAACTAGGAATGGAATGTAGATGCAAAAGCCAAGAATGCTCCAAATCTTCAAAAGCTCCAAAGTGACCTAGAAAACTTGTAACATAACATTAGTATTCAAAAATGCATATGCAAGTGAGGAAGATAGCTCTCCTTTTATAAGAAATGAGAAAGAATGGACCATTGAGATTAAGAGGCAAAAGATTTAATCAAGGGTGGAGCATCAAAGAGGAGAAATCCATGTGCACAAGTATCCTCCAATGAGAAAATAAGAGTTGTCTTTTGTGTCCATATGAGACAAAAAGTGCTTTTCTTCTTTTTATAAAATAAGAATAATGCTTTATTTGTGCAACTTAGGATAAGAGGAAAAGTAGGGGATTTTTATTTATTAAAGGGGTGGAAATATTCTTTTTAAATAAATAAAGACCTAGGATAAAATGGTTAGCCCAAGGAAAATAATAAAAAATGATAAAATAGGACTTGATCAAGGAAATTGATATAATGTTGAAAAATGATGATTTTTGAAAATATTGATTCAGGGATTTGATAAATTGCTGAATGGGGGCCCAAAGTCTAGGTGACCATTTTAGGGTGCATACATTTGCCCCTCTTTGACTAATGTGAGATTGATTTGGGATCACATGTGGTCAAAGAATGAAATTGAAGTGTGAGATCGATTTGGGATCATAAAACAATCCAGACATGTGTTCGATAGATGGGAACATATCAGGACAAGCATAAGCATAAGCTGAAAGATAAGGCCAATCACCATTGTATATAAGTAATTGTCAAGTCTGAAATAAGAGATAAGAATCTCAAGCAAAGCTAATTGATAAGCTGAATCAAAGATTAAAGCTGATAGGTACTGCCCCCTCGGAATCAAAATCAAAATTAGGTAGAGGAGAAGCAGCAGATTGATAAACTTGATCAAGTCACTAGAAATCATAATCAAAGGTGAAACATGATAGGATAACCATCAAGTAGTGAAGATATGCCCTGGTTTGACTGGGAAAGATATAGGATAAAGAAAATGAAAATGAATGAAAGACTAGGAGTTTGGAAGAGATGGGGGGGAAGAAATGAAGATGCTCCAGCGAAGATCAAAGGATCAGGCCCCAAATGGTCAGCCAACTGCGCAGAAGAGGGTGAAATTTTGAAATGTGATTTTCAATATCAAGATTAACTTGGATTTCTATTTTGAGTCCAAAAATAGATCCAGGACGTTGAAATTAGCTAGGGGTGCAATTTTCACGCAATTCTAAGGTGTTTTAAAAATTAGGTCAAAAAGTCAAAATGCTATAAAAGGGGTGAAAAGGTCATTTTCAAAAATCATTTGTCTTTTAGCGATTTGAGAATTTCAAGAGCTTAGATAGAGAAAATGGCCCAGCAAGCAGTAGTTTCAGTTCATAGGCATCGATTTGAGCACTCCCGGTTACACAACCGGCCTCCACAGTATGGTGCCCCGATATGTTTTCAGAAAAACTTGCCTATTTTTGAGTCATTATGATCATTTAATGTATTTAAAACATGTTTTCAAGATTTTTAAATTTTCAAATTTTAGACTTAGGTGAAAAGTCACGCGATACTTTACAAGTATCACCCCCTTTGAGAGTATCTATCGCGTGATACTTCATGGGTCCATATAGTATCGCGTGGATATGTAAGCCAGTATCACATGATAATTGGTGAAGTATCGCATGATCCTATGCGAAGTATCACCTGAAAATATATTATCGCACTGTTATTAAAGAAAGTATCGCGCAATACTTTAGCAAAAAAATAGTATCACCCAATGTAAAATTTTGACATGTTTTAGTGTTTTTTTGAGCAAAATGACATGGGTCTAGACAATGTTTACTTTTTAAGATGTTTTGTACTAATTTTTAGACATCCATCATGATATGTGCTGACACTTGGCTGGGGTTTATGGTTTCCAGGAGCACTTTCTGACACTACACATTAGAGCACCGAAGGTGACAGGGTTATGATTTGTCTGAGATCTAGATGATCCAGGCAAGGTAGATCTGAGGGCTATGGGCTTCGGGTAGTTGCTACAGTTACCCTACATTAGAGCTGATCATGGGTTGTTGACTGCACTTGCTAAGAGATGGCATAGCGAGCACAAGACCTTCCATCTGCCTACTGGAGAGGCATCGATCACCCTGGAGGATGTGTATTAGATATTCTGAGTACCGAGCCATGGTGATCCTATAAGTATAATCATGTTTATAGATAGTCATAAATGCAAAGTTTCCATATAATAGAAACTGACATGATTGTTTGATGATACAGGTATACTATGATCAGGATGCTACCGAGGGATGACGGGCTATCCAGGGCATGTTCCAGGATGTCACCATTATAGATAGACATGTTAGCTAAGATTGATTGATGGATGATTTTGGCAGGGACTTCCCAGTACCTTGCATTGTCGCTTCTATTATCGCACAGGCCCTTATCACTGATAGGAGTCATAAGGGTTTTCCACTGGGATGGGGCAAGTTGTTAGTGGATCTAGTAGCACACCCACGTCGAATGGCATGGGGCCCGACCATACTAGCAGACATGTACCATGAGTTACATGAGATCATCTACTGTGACAATAGGACATGGACATGCAGTGTTATCTTAGCACAGGTTTGGGCATGGGAGCACATCGCTGTGGTGCACCCCCAAGTACAGTTGAGGGAGAGGAGACATCCCTTCATTTATAGGTATGCAAGATTCTTATCATAGCCTCATAGTGGGGATGTGACGTACTATAGGAGGATACTGGATGAGCTGACTTCATTCTAGTGGAGGCCGTACAGGGCTATGGAGGTATGGGGAGATGTAGAGGATGAGCTTAGTTATATGCTATGTAGCTGGCCATTGGTAGGGCGGCATCTAGAGATCATTGAGAGATTTGTCATCACTCGGGTATGGCGGCAATTTGGGTGGTAGCAATGAGTGTCTACAAAGACTACCACATATGCCCGAGCTAGGGATGAGGAGCGTCAGGGTTGGCTGCCGATGCTAGATTACCAGTAGGCAGTACAGGATATAGCCGTGATTAGGAGACAGCCCTGGGAGTACCTCCCAGACATGGTGGATGCAGGGGCTGATGCAACCTATAGAGCAGAGTGGTGGAGGGTTCCATTCCCTTGATTCATAGTTCCAGATGCACATCCAGTAGCTTAGGGGGATGATGATGATGGCGGGGATGGAGGAGATGGTGGAGGGAGAGGGAGAGGGAGAGTGAGGGAGACAGGGGAGGGATCTTGATCAGGTGGCCAGAAATGGTCACGAGGATGGAGCTCTACTGATGAGAGCAAGGATGTAGTGAGATCAGTTCACTGAGAGGTAGAGGCTAGGTAGGATCAGCCTGTAGGAGGAGAGGACCTGAGAGCCAGGATATAGGCTCTAGAGATAGAGATGTAGCAGCTTAGGATCATGATATCTATTAGAGAGTAGTATTTGACTGATTTGAGAGTAGAGAGAGATCAACAGCTATTGAATCTCAGGGCAGAGATAGCACGCCAGAAGAGATTAGCACAGGTAGAGGCACTAGAGATCTGATGGGAGGCAGTGAGAGCTGCGTACTATCATGGGCTCTATCTTCAGACTATCCCAGAGGGTCAGAGAGCACTGACCTACTCTCAGAGGGTAGGGATATTAAATATGGTACCAAATAGGGTAGTGGCACCACCACCTCCTCCACCAGCTCCAAATGACGGTGCTAGCGAGTCTTAGGTTTAGGGCTTAGGTGTTAGATGTTTGACACATATCATGAGACTTTGATCTAGATTTTGGGATCTCATTTTGTATATTGTACTATGACATTCATATATATATGAGATTATTGGATTTATGATGTATCTATGTTATTTGTCTCACTTGTGATGGATGTTTCAGTTTTGATATTGTCTTGTCATATTGCTCAAAATGTATGCTTATACAATCATGTATATTCTCTCTCATAGATGTATGTTTAATTCTCATGTGTATGATATAGACTCATGTTTCTGAAAATGATCTCTTTTTGATATAGATATGATGATAAGATTAACCCCTTGTGATGATAGGAACAGGATGCGATGTGCAAGACAAGGAGCGA
Organism: Chamaecyparis obtusa; assembly: GCA_027943335.1. Taxonomy (NCBI): domain Eukaryota; kingdom Viridiplantae; phylum Streptophyta; class Pinopsida; order Cupressales; family Cupressaceae; genus Chamaecyparis; species Chamaecyparis obtusa. The sequence continues at coordinate 182,916 of BSBK01001786.1, forward strand.
AAGACATGATCAAGAAAAGGAAAGGTGAGCACAGTTGACCTACTACTCCATGAAAGATAAAAGGAGAGCTCTCTCCATATGCAAAGAGAAAAAATTAATCTAACAAGAACCTAAGAATGTAAGCTACTATGAAAAGTGGTTGACTTGCAAGGTCACAATGCCAATAGACATCTAATAATCATCATCGAGCTTTATTGGTAGCATCATAAGATCATACAATACACACTAGTATGACTATGAATATATGAATATGATCTATATCAAATAGGAATGTGGGAATCCCACCTAGGCACCAAAGACATGTAGGTCAAGATGACTATTGCAGTGAGATTACCTAAGTTTAATATGGAAAGATTATACTCTCATCGAGACACAAGGAAAGTCAAGATGACTATAAGTATGCACTTGTGTAAAACAGTCAAGGATAATACCTTGTAGATCCCTACTATCAAGTGGAACAAGCATAAATGCTAATGATAGTTAGGACTAACAAAATATACCCACAAGGAGAAAAAGCAATAAAACATGTCCTAATGCCCTCAGTCTTCTAGCTATGCATCATTGAAAACTTCTTAGGGAAAGAACACTCCTCAAAGAAATCATCATAGACAGCACACAAAGAAATAAAGTCAAATAAGTCTCCACAAGTCGAGCATTTAAGTGTGTGTGTGTAGGTCATAGAGTCAAAATTTGAGTATCAAATCTGCCAATGAGAGATATCATATCATGCTAGACTATGGGGTGGGATATCTGATAAGTGTTGAGAAACACTTGATGCTAGGGTAGTGTTGAAAAACACTGTTTGGGGTGGTGTTAAAAAAAACACTGTTTGCAAGATGTCCTAAAGACCAATGCATCCTAGAGACCAAAGCTAACATAGTTATGCCCCCTAGACAAAGACAAAGACCAATTCCAAACCAAGGCAATAAGGCCAAGGCATGATGGAGAGAGGCTAAGTGTTGAGGACGCATGCTAAAAGATAAGGGTGCAAAGGCCTCAAGTAGCGCCTATTTCTAGGTTTTCACCACTTGGAGAATTTTTTTTATTTTTTCAATTTTTTTGTATTTTTTCTACCAAGGCACCTGTTTCCAGCTTTTCACCAAGGCACTTTTTCTATTTTTTTGAATTTTTTGCATTTTTGATTGTTTTGTATTTTTTCAGGACTTTATATGCTTTTTAGGATTTTTTTTAGCATCATATATGATTTTTTTTGGAATTTCTTAGGATCAATAAGATATGTACAAAGGATGCCCCTGGACATAATAGGCATCATGGATAGAACTTCTTGAGGTGCAAAACATTGATAGGGTCAGGGAACTGTTCCCCCTCTGGATCAGATAGTAAATAAGCACCTGTACCAAAAGCAACAGTAATAATGTATGGTCCAAGTCAATTAGGTTCAAACTTCCCTTTTTGTTCTCTATGCTGTTGGTTCTTAGGGTTTTCTCAGAAGACAAGATCCCCCACTTGAAATTCTCTAGGAAAAACCTTCTTGTTGAATGCTTTGGACATACACTTTTGGTAAACTCTCACGTGATCAAAAGATGCTTTATGCTTTTCATCTAGAAGTTCTAATTCCTGCAACCTCATGGCATGATAGTCTTCATCTGTCACTAAACCTTTGAGAGAGACTCTAAGTGAAGGGATCTCTACCTCTAAAGGTAATACTGCTTCAACACCATAAGTGAGGGCAAAAGGTGTAGCCCTTGTTGGAGTATGAATACTCATTCTGTAGGCCACAAGGCTAGATTTATCTGTAGATGCCAATCTCTACCATTCTTGTGAACTGTTCTATGGAGAATCTTAAGAATGGTTTTATTCAAAGCTTCTGCTTGTCCATTTCCTTGCAGGAAGTAAATGGAGGACCAATGCTATTTTATCTTAAATTTCTTGCAAAGATGTTTAAGGTCCTTATTTTTAAATTGATGCCCACTGTCAGTGATTATCTCAGAAGGCACTCCATACCAACAGATGATATGATTTAAAATAAACAAAGAAACTATCTTGCTTGAGGCAACAGAAAGTGGGACAACTTCTACCCATTTGGTAAAGTAATCAGTAGTAGTAATAATGAATTTGTGTCCACCTGATGAGTTGGGATGAATATTCCCAACAAAGCCAAAGGCCCAATGTTGAAATGGCCAATGAGAAATAGAAGTAATAAGCTCCCTTCCTGGAGCATGTATTAGGTTTCCATGTTTCTGACACTTTTCACAAGATTTACCAAAAGCTACTGCATCTGTCTGCATGGTAGGCCAATAGTACCCCACCCTAAGCAACTGCCGGGCCATGGCAAGACCATTAGAATGTCCTCCACAAATTCCCTCATGAATGTCAACTATCACTTGGTTGGACTCATCCTTTGCTAAACACCTAAGAAGTGTCCCATCTATACCCCTCCTATACAGATCACTAAAGATAAGGGTATGGCGAGAGGCATTACGAACAAGGTTTCTTCTTTCAGAATGATTGAAGGTTTCAGGAATAATGCCATCACAGAGATATGAATGAATGGCATAGTAGTGGGATGACTCATGGCTAACCAAGGTACAAATGACATGGCTTTCTAAGGAGTCAAAAATAGGGTAACGTAGCTCTTCCACCAAGAATTAAAATCTAGACTCATGCTATTCTAGCTAAAGAAGTGAAGCTAATGTAGCCATAGCATCAGCTGCTTTATTCTTTGCTGTAGGGATTTGTTGAAATGTAAAAAAGGTAAAGTATCAGTGCAATGAATCAACCATCTTCTTATAGGGTATCAGTTTGTCATCCTTTGTTTGATATTCTTCATTAACTTGGTTGATAATCAATTGCGAATCCCCATAAATGTGCAGCTTTGTAATTCCCTATTCTATGGCCATTTTCAATCCATTTGTCAAGGCCTCATATTCAACAATGTTGTTTGTGCATGGGAACAATAACTTATAGGACTTAGGAATAGTATATCCATGAGGAGAGACAAACAACACTCCAACGCCTGAACCATTTTTCATGAAAGAACCATCAAAGAACATCTTCCATGTTCTTGTAGTCATATACATGATGTGCTCATCTAGAAATTCAACTTGAATTGGTACTTTGTCTTGAATGGGAAAATTAGCTAGTTGATCAACGATAGCTTGTCTTTTTATGGCTTTACACTCAACATACTCGATGTAAAATTTTGAAAGAATCATCATTCATTTAGCAAGTCTACCCATGAGAGAAGCCTTACCGAGCAAGTATTTTAGAGGATCAATTTTTGCAATGAGGTGTATTTTATGTGCAAGCATGTAATGTCACAAATTTTGGGAAGAAAAAATCACCGCTAGGCAAGATTTTTCAATACTAGTGTAGTTAACCTCATATGACACAAGAGTACAGCTGATATAATATATGGCTCTTTCTTTTCCAGTATCATCAAGTTGAGCCAATAATGCCCCCAGGGAAGATTCTGTTGCTGAGACATATAATATAAGTGGTTTTCCTAGGATAGGAGGTATTAAGATTGGAGGATTAGCCAAGTACTGTTTGATTTGATCCATGCTTTGCTGACATTCCTCATTCTAGACACATTTAACCCCTTTATGCAAAGTCTTATTAAAGGGTTGAGCTCTATCAGCCAGTTGTGAAATAAACCTCTGTATAGACTAAAGGCATCCTTGAAGACTCCTCATTTGACTAATGTTTGTGTGAGGTGACATATCCATTATTGCTTGAACTTTTTCTGGGTCCACCTCTATTCCTTTAGCTGAAATGATAAATCCTAGGAGTTTGCTAGAGGTGACTCCAAATGCACACTTTTTAGGATTTAATCTAAGTTGAAACTATTCCATACGATCTAGAATTACTTCCAAATTGAAAAGGTGTGTATCCCTTTTCTTGGACTTCACCAAGGTGTCATCCACATATTATTCCATGTTCTTATGCATCATGTCATGGAAAATAGTAGTCATAGCTCTTTGATATGTAGCTTTGGCATTTTTTAATCCAAATGGCATGACATTCCAGCAATAGGTTCCCCATGCACAAGTGAATGCAATTTTCTCTTGGTCTTCAGGAGCTATTTTGATTTGATTATACCCAGAAAAGCCATCCATTAAAGAATAGATCTCATAGCCCAGAGTCATGTCCACTATCATGTCTATGTTTGGAAGTGGAAAATCATCCTTTGGGCATGCTTTATTAAGATCTTTAAAGTCTGTACAAACACGAATGGACTTGTCATGTTTTAAAACTGGTACAATATTGGATATCCATTCAGCATAATCAATGGATCTTATAAATCCTGCACTGAGGAGCTTCTCTAATTTAGCTTTGACAAGGAGAGTTATGTGAGGATGCATTTTCCTCAATTTTTGTTTTACTAGTTTGATTCTTGTAGCTATGGACAAATGATACATAATGAGACTAGTGTCCATTCCTGGCATGTCTGAGTAAGTCCAAGAAAAATTAATTTTCTTCCTTTGTAGGAACTTGGTATATGCCTCTTTTTCTTGTGTTGATAGAGACTGAGCCAAATGCACAATTTGTGGAGCCTTTGGTGTATTTAGATTAACTGGCTGTGTAGGCTCAACAATCACTGATGACTTATCTTGAAAATAACTAGGAAGATGATCAAGTACCCCATCCTTAGGTGCCTCAGGGAGGTTTTCACCTTTGGATACGTCTTTTATTTTTACTTTTTTCGGTTCTGACACTGCCACATAGTGGTTTGCGCCATCAGAACTCCTATTTTTTGTTTCTTTTCTTTTTATTTTTTTACTAAGGTCCTTGATATTTGGTTCTGTCATACTTGTAGTTGGTTCACTGGTGGAAGAGACTATAGGTTCAAGGACATTTAGGTAGCACGCTATTTCATAGTCATTTTGAAAGGTTAGGGGCTGAGGCTCTTGATAGCGCTGAGACTAATCAATTAAATGAGGATTGGCAAGGGGTAGGTCAATGAATGGTTCAATATTGTGTATGCAAATGGTATCATCTCTGGTGATTGCAGAGTTAGGATCCGTCAAGTATCCCTCTAAGGTACCTGAATTAGGACTTATCCTACTAAGTGAAGCATCATCCACTAAAGCAACTCGTGGATTCCAATCCTCTAATCCTACACTAGAATTGTTAGCTACCTCAGATTGGGAACTATATGTATGGACAACAACAATGTCCATCTCAACTGTAGAACAATCAGAAAGAGTCTCCCACTCATACTCATGTGAGTCCATATCTGAATCCCTGCTGGGATGTTTACACCAACCATATTTTTTAGGCCTTGACATAGAAGTGTTGATGTCACCAAGGGTAACACCCTCTTGAATGCCATTTGTGTACTGAATAGGATCCTCAACATGATCTTCAATAGTGGATTGTTCTTGTTCTAGTTCTTAAACTATTGGATTGTCAACTGTAGTATCTAAATCTCCCCAAAGGAGATTGGTGGAAGGGACCCAATCTTCACACCTATCTTGTTGATTTTGCACATTGGGTATGTATTCATTATCACTATCCATCGCAGCTAGGATAGGGGTAAATTTCTTGTTCTGACCTTCAAAACCTAGGCCAACTATTGTCTTAGATCTACGTCCAAAAAGAGCATGATTGAGTCGTTCAGCCTTAGCATCTAGTCTATGACTGAGAGGACCATAACTTGAGTAACGCATGTTTTTTACCAAAGTATATCCTCTCCCATAAGCCTTAGGAGATGGAGAAAATTTTTCATTGTGCTTGTATTTTTCCTCTTTGTAAATCCAGTCTCTAACAGCTACTTCCTCTTTTTCATCCTGAATGGGTATTGAAGACTCTACAAATGTATCAAACAAAGTCATTGCTAAGGATGAGGGACACATCTCCTGTGAGGGTTTACCATAGGACCTAGGTGAGACTGGAAACTTTGTGAAGGAGTCAATGTGATAACCACCCATACCAAGGTCTATGGTTTTGAACTTATTCTGACATTGTGCCAAAGTTGCATCAAAATTTTCTACTTCCTGATTAAGAGGAACATGGGTCTCTGCTAAAATTGCATTAACAGATAATGTGCTATCCCCGAGTATACAAACTTCTACTCCATTATAAGGGAACTTGACACATTGGTGGTAGGTGGATGACACTACTTGCATGTCATGGATCCATGGTCTACCAAGTAGAATATTATAGGCTAAAGGACCAGCATCAACAATTTGGAACAAGATGTCCTTTTCAATGGGGCCAATCCTAATAGGAAGGACAGCTAGGCCTTTGGAGCTTCTCTCCACCTCATCATAGGCTTTGATGGTTATTTTCTTGTGAGTATCAATAACTTGCTCTAAGTAACCCAGTATTTTCAACAAACTCAAGGAACACATATTGAGCCCAGCACACCCATCAATCAACACACGCTTGACACGGGTCTTGTGAATCATGACTTCAATGTGAAGGGCAAGATTATGCAGATGGCTCAAGGCTTTGTCATCTTCTTCTAAGAATGTGAGGTAATGTGGGCTGGCAAGGTAATTTACCATGTTTTGGAATTGATCAATGTCTATGTTGTTAGGGACATTGGCTGTATGCAAAGCATATACAAGGACACGCTTATGTCTTGGAGACAACTCTAGGATCTCAAAAATTGAGATTTGAGCTGGTGTTCTTTGTAACTGATCAACAAGATTGTAGCTCATTTCTGGATTAACTGCTAACTTGGTGGTGACATTCTTGGATGTCACTTGCTTTGGTTTGCTAGACTGGTTAGAATTAGGACCTCTAATGACCACAGGACCTTGACCTTGGCTTCTGGTGACAACATTAAGAGCTTGAGATGACCTTCAAAAGTGAGGACCTCTAAGCATCACCATGGGTTCTTCATCAAACATAGGAGGAGAATCCACACCATGACTATAAGAATCTTTGTTTCACAACATGTTGACATTTTCATCCACAAGTTCAAGCATATTGATAACATTCTCTGCAGACGTATAGGTGTAGTTAATTGCAGCTTTGCCATCTTTGGGTTTAGAGGTCTCCCCCTTATCATATTTAGGCAAAGGTTCTTGTTACCCAAAATTCCCTATTCTATGCATTTTGGTCACAAGTTGAGCTAAAGATTCATTTTACCCTGTTGAGCACCATCAAAAAAATTTATGAGCTTCTACCTTGTCTTCTAGTCTCTGCAAATGTTTTAAGCCCTTTGGCCTGAAAGTACATTTGAAAATCTAGCCATTGCTGCAAAACCCTAAAAAACCCCTTTGGCCGATTCTAATTCTTCATTACCTTTTCGGGCCACTTAAATCTTTAAAACACATGTGCTAAAAATTTTGACCGACTTCATGTGTTAAGTCTCTAGGTTGTCAGGCGGGGTCACTTTTAATTTTTCCTACCAAAGCCTAAGTTTTCGACAAATATTTCCTCTCGACCTTCCCTTTTAACTTGTGGTTGTCACATGTTTGCAAGGAATATTTTAAGCCCTTGCGATCATGCGATAGGATGACACCTGTATCAGCAGGCCCATTCTTCATCTGCAAAGGTTAAAGCTTGGCAAAATCTTATGGTTGTCACTATGTCGCTAAGGAAAGATGTTGCCTATTTAAGCGCGCAGTGTAACGATGACCGTTGACCTTCCTTTCGATACAATGTTGTGGGTCCATTTCCACGTAGTTTGAGGTGTCTGCTTCTGGTTGGCCACAAGTTTGGTGACATGGAGAGGTGTCAGTGGGGCCCGGTGGATGTCTTTCCTCAAGGATCTGATGGTTGTCACGTGTTTACAAGGAATATTCCTTGCCCTTGAGATCATGCGACAGCCATTGATGCTACTTTATTGCCACAACTCTGACAGTGGGTCCTCTTTTCTAATGTGCTCGCTCCTCATTGGCTAGGGTTTTGAACAGGTGGAAGTTTGTCAGTGGGGTCGGCTTCCTCAAAGGATTAAGTTCTGAGCAGGATCGATGATCGTTGTTATACCGCCAAGGTAAGATGCACACTATTTAAGCTGGTGGTATAACGACAACCATCTGATGAAGATAAAGAAGGCCGTGGGTCCACGTTGTCAGATGGGCTGATGTGTAAAGCTTTTGATTGGTCACGAGCTGCTGATGTGGAGATTTGTCAGTAGGGTTGAGTATCTTAGCGAGATAGTAGGGAAGAAAGATCTACGGTGGTCGCGTGATCGCATGGAATCTTTTGAGCCCATGTGATCATGCGACCACTATTCGATGTAGGGTCTAGGTTCCTTTGACTTCTGAGGTGTCAGTCTTCTCTAACGTGCTCATTTTCTATTGGGCACTGTTGATGATGTGGTCTTTTGACTTTTCAAGGGGCCCGTGACTGTTGTAAAATTGATATGAGCTACCTGATTTGTCAGGAAATAAAAGGATCGACGATCATGTTTTAAACCAAACTTGGTAACTGTTTATTTTCAAATTTAAATATCTTTCTATGAGGGTTTTGCCAGCGTTTGATCTAGCAAGATATGAATGATAGGGGTAGCTCAGAATAAATTCTTCAGGACATTTGCAGTTGGGAGGTTGATGATAAAGGTCTGGATAGCCATCATGGGTCTATTCTTGTTTCCCAGGTACCATAACATTGATTTTGAGGCCGAGTTGCTAAGAAGTAGATGGATCAAGGTGACTTGTCTGCAGGTGGATAGGGCATGAAATGGACACGCAAATGTAGATTTTTTTTTTTGATCATTTAGGATATTTGCAAAGATGTATTTATGATGAGAGGTGACAAAATTAGGGTTTGTTTATTCCATGCAAAATTATGTAACCCTAATTAGGTTTTTGCTCCTGCTGGTGTGCATTAGAGGAGATGTATATAATGTTTTTTAGAGCTTTTGAAGCTCAGAGTTTACCTTTTGTAAAAAGAGAGGTTTCCTTTCTCAGGAGTTATCTAAGGCATCCTTTCTGCCCTCTAGCTTTTGCAACCTGTAATCTTTTATTGATGCTTAGATATTGCAAAGGTATTTTGTGGCATTCTTTTTGTCCTTGTGCTTTCTTATCTAAGTTTTCTCTTATTGAATGTGATATATTGGCTTTGTTAGAGAAGTCTCAGAGTTCAAGAGCCCTTCTTCTTTTTAGCTTATATGTGTACTATTGTTTTTGATCTGATTGGAGTGAGTTTATGAGTATACTTCAGCCCCTTGTCATTTTGTCTCATCTCTGTACCCTTTTGCTGAAAAGAACGTCTGCTTGCAGGTCACAGTTTGTGTCTCTTGTCTAGACCCCTCTGTGAAATACTTATGCAAGCTTGTTTAGGAAGATTATGTTCTACTAGATCTGAGGCCCCTTCATGTTGATTTGGCCAATGTATTGTGTTCTTTTCATTTCGATGTATCACCTAGTAGGTAGTTTGCTTTCAGTCATTTCCCTTTCATGCATTCCTTCTATCCCTTTCCCTCAAAAGTTTTTACTTTTCAGCTCAAGAGAAAATTAAGGTGATTATCCAAGAGGAACCAGCCTAGAATCTGGAGGTCTCATCTTAGTTAGCATAGTTCCCACACCTGGAGATGATTCCCATGTTATACTAGGTTATCAAGACTACGAGAGCTTGAGACAAGGGTGCAAACTTAGTGTATAACAGTTCCTTAAATGCTTTGTGATATGCATTGGTTTTCAATCCATCAATCTCAAGCTTTCCATTTTCAATAAGATCTTGAATGAGATGTTTAAGTTTCCAGCAGTGTTCTATGTCATGTCCAATGCCATTATGAAATATGTAGTAAGCTTTCTCATTCCACCAATATGGCTTAATGTTAGGTATGTTAAATTTTGCTGGATCTTGTGGTTGTGCAAGATTGTTATCAATAAGCATTTTGAAAACATCCTCATAAGAATCCCCAAGCTTATAGAATTGTCGCTTCTCCTTTTTAGGTCTTTCTTGATATCTTTGTTTATGCTCTTGTTGGTTAGAGGATGTGTTAAGCTTCATAGCTTGAACTGCACTAGATAAATGAAGGACACCCTGATCCTTTGGTTGGTTAGAGTCAACAACTCCGTCATTGACTACTTGATTATTTTTATTCCAGTGTGAGTTCTTGCTTTTGTCCTTATGAGAGTTGTTATTATTTTGACTGTTGTTGTTATTATGTTGTTTAGTCAAAATACCTTGCTCTTTTAAGACATCCTCTATTCTACATGCGGTTTTGACCATGGTGTCAAATGAATCAAAGACCATCTTCTGAACCTCATACCGCATCTCAGGTATTAAATTGCTCATAATGATATCAATTCTCTCCTATTCAAGAATCGTCCTAGAATACCGGGAGCATAATTGTCTCCACCTTTGTAAAAATGTAATGAAAGATTCCCCTTGATTCTGTTTCAAATTACACAAATCGAGCATGGTGACTGATCTTGATAAATTGTAGGCAAAATGTTGCACAAATCTGTGGACCAGTTCTTTAAAAGTTTTGATGGGAGGGATTATGTTGGTAAACCACTCCATAGCTTGACCTTTTAGACTCCTTGGAAATAATCTCATCAAATAAGAATCTTCATGGTGAAGTTCAAAACTCATATTATAAAACTGATGCACATGATCATGTCGGTCACCATTACCATCATATTTTTCATATTGTGGAAATTCAATTTTCCTAGGAAAATCTGTCATGCTCACACTCCTATCAAAAGGATTAGGATAGAATCAAGGTTGAAGGAACTCTTAGGAGCCATCATTTTCTCCATCATCTTCTTGATTTTCTTAATCTCCTCTTCTTGTGAGGGACTCTATTTCTTTATTCTCCTATCCACATCAAAGTTATAAGGGACCCTCGCACCCTTGTTGATTAATCTCTCTAGGAACTTATCTTTATTTTGCTCAACATATTTCTCGACATATTGTTGGAAAAGTGGTTCTTGTTGCATTCTCATAAAGTCTCGAGCCTCATAATTTTCACTAGCTCCTCCATGTTGAGTGCCATGATGAGCTCATTGGGAGGGTTTTCTTGAGTTCCTAGGAGGCCTCTATCTCCTATGGTGAGCATGTTGTAAAGTCCTTCCTCTAGGACTAGGAGATCTTGATGGTGACCTTGAATATTTTCTGCCTCATGGGGTGCCCAAGGGAGTAGATGGTGGGGAGTTGGTCCCACTATTGGTACCCCTATTGTTGAATTGTGCATTAAGTTGTTGGGCTAGGAGCCTATCTTGTTCTTCTTGTGTGGCCCTTCTCTCTATGTCCAACAAGGCTCATTGTTCCTCCTCTAGGAGCCTAAACCTTTCTTCTTTTGCCGCTTGTTCATTTAAGAAGGCTTGTTTTTCTCACTCAATACTTTTTAGTCTCTCACTTGTATATCTTGCGGTTGTTTTTAGTGGAGAGCTTGGCCTTGAATGATTGAAAAAGTTAGCTACATTCACATGAGCATCACAAGATTGGTTGTTTTGGTTTTCATGTTGTGACTGTGCATCTTGATGAGCTTGTGCATAGTGTCTTTCAGCTCATTGATGAGCATCCAGATATCTTGAATTAATAGGAGGTGATTCAGGTTGATTGTCATCATTGAACGACATGTTACTCCTATGTCTCTGAAAAATGTCATCAAGAGTTTGATCTATTGCTTCTCTGTCTCCTAGTCAAAGTGTAGCTCATGTCCATATTTTATTGAGAGGATCGTAAATAAGTACTTAGCCGACTAAGGCTACTCTTGGGCTCAAACCAAACTTTAGAAGCACTCCTAGGAGATTGATTGAAGATGGGTTCCTTCCCCTTTCACTTTTGATGAGTTTGGACTAAAAGTAATTGTTCAAAAACTACTTGAGATTGTTTTTGTTGACCCACTTGGTATCTTGTTGTAACTAGCATGAAAGAAAAGACCATTAGTGAGAAGATAACCTTATGAATCACTAATTGTCAAACTTAGGATAGTGAAAATATTCAATTGTCCAAAAAGAGATATGGTAAGATAGAAAGCTGACAAAAGGTATAAATCAACACTACCACAGTGGTGCATAAAAAAAGGATTCCAGTATCCTAGCACATATGGATCAGGAGGATGATTTAACCAAAATATATTGAAATTGAATTTATATGAAAGTGGATTTGGACAAAAGAGTACTCAAACTCTCCAAGTGCGCAATCAAGGAATCTAAAGGTGAATCTTGCCAACAAGGATGATTCCTAACTTACTAATGACAAGCAAAATCTTTGGTGAAGTCAAAGGTTACTAACTCAAGATGTCTAGAGCCAAAAACCTGAGGTACAAACAAGCTTTCATTTGTAGGGTATGAAACTTACTAAAATCTGGTCAACTAAGAGAAGACTGAAAATTGCATAAATTAGGTAGGTAGCAAAAAGATTCTAGGTGATAGTTTCCAAGCTAACTGGGTGACAGTTTCAGACTAGGTGATACTTCACATTAAGCAGGGCAATAATTTCCAGGCAGCCCGGGCGATACTTTCCAGGCAAGCGGGGCGATAGTCTTCTAGGGGTGAACTATCGCGTGATATTTTCCAGGACAGAGAGCGATACTATTCCAGTGTCATATGATTCTTGACCAGTGAGTGTCAAAATCTTAGTTTTTAAGGCAATTCGATCCAAAGTTTTAGTTTGATGGTTGGATTTTTCAATTTCAAGCACAGTTCTAGCAGTAATCAAACAAGTTTGCAAATAGTAGGTGATCAAACATGTCATAAAACACTTGCACAAGGGCAAAAGCAACCTTGCCAAGACAAGCAATTATGATATCAAAGCATTAAAATCCTATGAATGCTACCATGATGTTTGAATGTTTGAGAACATTTACACGGGTAGATCACAATGAGAACACTTCAAGCACTTACTAGCCTAAAAAGAAAAAGGCTCAATACTTAACAACTTGGCCCACACTTGATGTCCCATTGCCTCACACAAAGTGGTTACCCATAATAGATATTGGCTTTGTCGTGGAAATGTCAATGACACAACCAAAGGAACACAGACAGTGAGTAATCTTGGGGTGATTCGGGTTATTCCACTTGGATCAATCCTTGCACCAAGAAGCTAAGCCAAAAAATAGGGTGGCCTCTATATATGGTTCTTAATAAGGGCTTCCATTTGTAATACCCCTCTTGCTCCCCAAAGGGACTCCTTACCTTGCAGCAAGTAACGGACCTTGCAACCACAAGAGTACCTTAAGCATTCTTGCTCAACATTTTCCTTGTGGTCACAATCCCACAAGTACTCACATCAAGCGAAGACAAGTACTACGTCTACCAAAGTTTTGTGTCCTTGATAGCCTTGAGTTTATAGTGGGTTGGAATAGCTGGCAAAAGGCTTGTCCCCACTTGGGTTGTTCCTCTTGATTGCTCAAGAGCAGGCCCATTAAAGGATCCTAAAGATCTAAACAAAGAGTGGATCAACTTATGAGGTTCAAGGTTTTTGTTTCACCACAAGGGTGAAGAGCATACTCCCCTATCTCAAAGTTTTCTCCCAAACACACCAAGCAAATGTTCAATTACTCTCTTGCTTTCAAAATCCAAAGATGGGTCAAGATTTTCTAGTTCACCACAAGGATGAAGAGCATACATATCCTACCACCCAAGAATTCATACAACAAGATATTATGTTCCTATGAAATGAAACAACTAGTAATTGGCACACTTTAAAATGAAATAAACAACAAGCACTTGATTGGGTTTTTATGCTTTGGGCAGCCCTACAAAAACTGTTAGTAGCCCTTATGCATTTGAAGCTTTGACATGTGTTCTTTTAAGAAAATAATCAAGCAATGAGAGCACCTACAAGCACAACTTGTTAGCCCCACAAGGTTAGCAAAACCAAAATCCAAGTGAAATCTACAAATTAAATCTATCTAAACACAACAAACTAAACCAGCAAGCTAACTAGATCCAAATTCGGCAAGAAAGAACCAAGAAACAACTCACTGCCGAGAATAGGTGATAGTACAGTCACCAAAAATATTGCGTGATACTTTATAGTATACCGGGGCGATAATATATTTCTGGGTGATACTTCACTTTACTATAGGTGACAAAATGTCTCAAATAGCGCGACAAAATGTCTCAAATGGGGCAATACTTTAACTAGTAAAGTATCGCGTGACCATACGTGAACTATCGCACGATACTAGAAAACTATCGCGTGATAATCTGAGATTGAAAAACCTGAGAGCCGAAAATGAAGCTAAAAATTGATGAAAAATTTGATGGAAATGCAAAAAATTAAGGACAAAACAATAATGCTCTGCCCCACGGTGGACGCCAAAAATGTACACTCAAATGGTGCACTTCTCTAAGTCATTATATCCAAGGGAATCCATGAATGGGATATCTTAGAAAGAGACCTAGAGCTCTCTATGGATGGAGTTGCAAGATTATTTGATTTCTTTCAACTAGAGCTATTAAGCTTATGACCTTACTAGTCAACCACACAATGAGAGATTCAAATGAAGACAAGGGCAAGAATGCCAATATCCCCAAGAATCCAAATGAAATGCAATGCAAGTAAGCTAAGAATGAGGATGCAAGCTAGTCTATGGAAATGAAAGTACAAGCTATGCTATGAAAAGGAAAGTACAAGTATTACCAAGACATCCTAGTTAAACTAGATGAGTTATTCTAAAGCTTGAAAGGAAATCTAAACTATGAAAGCATAAACATGAAGCTATTATGCAAGAATGAAACTAGGAATGGAATGTAGATGCAAAAGTCAAGAATGCTCCAAATCTTCAAAAGCTCCAAACTAATCTAGAAAACTTGCAGCATAACATTTGTATTAAAAAATGCATATGTAAGTGAGGAAGAGAGCTCTCCTTTTATAAGAAATGAGAAAGAATGGACCATTGAGATTAAGAGGCAAAAGATTTAATCAAGGATGGAGCATCAAAGAGGAGAAATCCATGTGCACAAGTATCCTCCAATGAGAAAATAAGAGTTGAATTTTGTGTCCATATGAGACAAAAAGTGCTTTTCTTTTTTTTTTATAAAATAAGAATAATGCTTTATTTGTGCAACTTAGGATAAGAGAAAAAGTGGGGACTTTTTATTTATTAAAAGGGGAGGAAATATTCCTTTTAAATAAATAAAGACTTAGGATAAAATGGTTAGCCCAAGGCAAATAATCGAAAATGATAAAATAGGACTTGATCAAGGAAATTGATATAATGTTGAAAAATGCTGATTTTTGAAAATATTGATTTAGGGATTTGATAAATTGCTAAATGGGGGCCCAAAGTCTAGGTGACCATTTTAGGGTGCATACACTACTCAATTTTGAATATAACTCCAATAGTTGCAGTGCTCTGGATGAATGCATGAAAATTATCAAGGTAACAAGATTACTGGAGATGAATATAAGATGTTAGACCTATTGGAGATTTTCCAGCAAGCCAAATTGCTGACTATATGTTTTTCATTGATGACAACATATGGTAAGAAGTTCATGTGTGGAAGCCTGATGGAGAGAGCCTTGAGCATATGCTACATGGATATTTTATCAGCATGATATCATAGATGTGGAGGTTGATTCTGAGTGAAGACAGTAATACAGTAGTCTGCAGCAGTAAGTGTTCCTGACAGGTCCCAGGAAGAGTTTTGTATGTGATTTGCAGTGCAATTGCAGTAGAGCCTTGCACATTTATATTTATTTTTTAGACATGTATAATGTTATGTTCATGGAGGTAGAGTCAGATATGCAGTACAGGTTGAGTTATGTAGTCTCCAATTGACAGTCACAGTTTCCTGAGTTTATCTGGAAGAGCCAACAATGTTTATATGATTGCGGTAGTTGCACCTATCATCTCAGTATGTGCACTTGGATTTATGTTAAGAATAAAGTTAAGGATGTTTGGTTAAGAATGCATAACGTAATTTAGCATGAGAAGAACATTGGAGTTAATTTAGAAGAGCTGACTGTGTGTAGTGTTGCATCTACTCACATAAAATTGTGTAGTCCCAATTTATGTTGCGTGGTTAATAGAGCCGACTGAGATGTTATTGGAGAGTTTAATTGTTTCTCTAATATGATTTCAAGATGGTTCTAACAGGCTGACTTGATTATATCATTTAGAGGAAATATACTTATAGGTAGTCATTAGTGATTGCTAGGCATGGCTAATAGTTGAAAGAGATGAGCAGAGCAGAGAGTGCAAAGTGTTGAGCCATTAGTAGAAAGTCTATTTGACATAGTGGAGAGTTTATGCTATTCATTGGAACTGATCAAGACAATAGGTCTACATGCAGTTCACCAAGATCCAGATATAGTGTGTCTCTATTAAATAGAAGGTTGCAGCCTTCACCCCTTTGAGAAGTGTGCTCTCAGATAGTGCGTCCTGACCCCTAACATGGTTAATTGTAAAAGACTCCTAACAGGGTCTAACCCTTGACCAAGTCACTGTACTTATTGCATTGTAAAGATCAACTCCTAATAAGGTTGTAAGATCTTCTAACAGGGATCATAATACACTAGTGCAATTCTTAGTGGGTGTCAATTCCCATCGGGGTTTTTACCTATTTGGGTTTCCCCGTAACCAAAATTGTGGTGTTGTGCTACTTGTGTTCTTTCATTGTGTTTATGGTTAATGTTCTTATATACTTAATTGGATAAAGAATTGAATCTTGTAGATAACTGATTCACCCCCCCTCTCAGTTATCTCTTGGGACTATTCCTAACAAGATTAGAATATTAGCATTAAGGAAATTGAAGAGGCCATTGGAGCCATGGCTAATGGAAAATATCTTAGTCTGGATGGGCTTCCTATTGAATTCTGCAAAGAAAATAGAGAGTGGATTTGCCAAGAGTTATTAGAGGTATATCAAAAGGCTTTTGAAAGAGGTAATTTGGGAGAAAAGATTAATAGAGGCATAATTAAATTGCTACCTAAGAATGGGGATAGATCACAAGTTCAAAACTGGAGACCTATTACACTTTTAAATCTATCTTATAAAATTATTGCCAAATTTCTTGCAAGGAGAATTACTAATATAATGGGAAAAATCATCTCGGGTACCCAAACAGGATTCATTAAGGGTAGATTTATTCTTGAAAATCTTATCACTAGTTGGGAGGCCATGGATTGGGCTCAGAAGAATGGTCAGAATGCAGCTATGGTTCTTCTGGACTTTGAGAAAGCATATGATTATCATGCTACAAGCTACAAGCTTTTGGATTCCCCCCGTACTATTGCAGACGGATCTCATTATTGTTTAAAGATTCCTTTATAGTCATAGAAGTGAATGGAGATATTTATGAACCTATTTCACTTCAAAGATCTATAAGACAATGATGCCCCATTGTCCCATCCTTATTTTTCATAGTGGATGATGCTCTATTTTATATTCTTAGAGCCATTGAACTTAGGCCTCCTGTACGAGGTATAACCTTACCCAATGGAGATGAGTTGGTTAATGCTCAATTTGTAGATGATACTGCCCTCTTCCTTGATCTCTCCCTGGGGAATTTTGATAATACCATGGATAGATTGTAGTACTTCTATTTGGTTGTAGGGGCCAAGGTTGCTCCACATAAATCAACTATACTAGAATGGAATAAATATGCTCTAGATTGGCTAACTCAGAGAGGGCGGTTGTGGAATGGCCCTAACGACATTGTCAGATATCTTGGTAATCCCTTTGCAGTTGAGCCAACTCTCAAGGATATGTGGTAGTGGATTTAATCCAATATTGAGAGGAAACATTTGAAGCGGAAAACACACATGCTATCTCTAATTGGTAGAGTTCAAATTTTTTAGAAAGTGCTATATTCTCATGCTATTTACTATACCTCATCATGGCTATTTGCTAAGTATTAGAACAACAAACTTGAAAAAATTCTAAGAGACTTCATATGGTCAGATGGCATGGGGAATAATAAGAAGCATTGTGTTAGATGGGACTGGTGTTGCACCCTGAGGAAGTTTGGGTGATTGGTCCTGAAGAATTTATAGGTCCATGGGACAAACCTTGCTACTAAATGGATCTTGAATAGCTTGTATGGTGATGAGCCCTGGAAAATTTTGGTTAGAAATAACATCCAAAAATTTACCATTAAGAAAGGTAAGAGATGTAATAATGTGCCCCTTGCTGATATTTTTTTTGGTCAGTTTGGTATTAAATGCTTTGGTTCAAAGGTTTTTGCTTCTATTTGGAAGGCATGGACTTAGGTGAGAGGTTTTATTTTCTCTAAAAATGCTATTAGAAGCTCTCCTACATTCTTTGTTGTGGACAAATCTATTTGGTGGGGCATTTGTGTGAATAACAAGCCACTTGCACTCACCCAAGGCTGCTCTGCTAGGACCTGGAATAGTAGAGGCATTTCCTTCATTAAAGATGTTTTGGTTGACAACCGTTTGAGTGGCTAAGAGGAAATCAGAAATAACTTTGGGGTTCCTCACTCTCAAAATAAGATATATTCTATGACCAATAAAGCTATTGGTATACTCTTTCCTGGTAAAATTTTGGATTCTAAACATGTGCTGAATCAGATTAAGTGGTCTGATGGTGGTTCGTTACTTAGTGCCTCTACTAAGAATATTTACAATATGTTGAAAGATAAAATCTCCACCTTTGAGAATATTAACCATAGTTAGGGTTTTAATTGGTCAAATTCCAGATGACACCATGTGTTTGATACATTTTGGCACTCCCGAGTTGAACCATAAATTCTTTTCTTTAGATGGATTTTGATTCTTAAAAAGGTTTCTATGGGATCTTGTCTAGCCTCTGTTGGTATGGAGCCTATGATTTTCCTTGTTTGTGGTTGTCCTGAATCATTTGAGCTTTTTTTTTTAATGTAAATTTTCTTCCAAAGTTTGGTCTTTATTTCTTGGTAATCCTATTATTTGGAATAAAAGACCTAGATTGACTTGGCTAGAAGTCTTAACTGGTTTTGTTGTGCCTTTTGGTTTGCACTCACTGTTGAGATTTTATGGTTTCTTTGGAAAAGGAGAAATGAAGATGTTTTTTAACAAAAGAGGAGGGTGCTTAGTGAGTTTAATTGTAAACTCACCCATTTTCATATTATGTCTCAGGTGTCTGTAGTTCTAGATATTCCAAAGGACAAATTCATGATCCTAGTGCGAGAAGGAGCTATGATTATATATAAAGAAGACATTGTGTCAACCAACTACTTTGATAGATATGCTAATGAACTGAACAAGGAAAAGAATCAGGAGGGAAAAGAAATGAACTGAGAAGATGTAGCTAACATCCCAGTTGCTGTGGATCCACCGGTTGGGGCCTTTGAATGTGACAAGGTCGAATGCAGTAATAACATTATAGGGCAATGTGATTAGTTTTCGTAGTAATGGAATCCTCTTTGACATATGGCGAACTGTATCTATGTATATGGGTCTTTTTTTTTGATGTAAACTTGTAAAGGGAGGGGTTTAGTTACTAAGTACTGATGATAATACTTTTGCAATGATCCTACTTTCCAGTTTTATAAGCTATCTTAATAGAAAAAAAAAATATTACTTTTATCAGAGAAAACCCATGTCTCCACTAATGACATTAAATATATATTTCTATTTTTTTTTATCATTACGAATACAAATTTTATTTATTGTAATATTTTTATTAATATTTTATATTGAAAAATTAAACTTTAATTAGATTTGTAATGAACTTTTACATGAGCTTGATAAAACTTTATTTAAACTTTTATTTGGGCACACTCCTTGCAAATGTAAAATGATAAATACTTCTTATGCTTAATTAAACAATTAGTAAACCTTTTTGTATCATTCAAATCTAAAAAAAATAATTTAGTTTATTATCATGAATTCTAAACTTTATTTTAATTTTTAGATTGAACTTGTAATTTCATGTCTTGTACCTTTTCTCTTTTAGGTAAAGACTAAGTTCATATTTGAAGAAGAAGGTACATTTCCATTGAATAGGAGGGAAAGATGACCTTGTAATATAGATACAATAAATCTTATCTTACTAAAGATGGAAATATAAAGAAATAAAATAAAATAAATTTCTATTTTATTAAAAAAATTAAAAATAGATTTAATAAAATAGCTCCCTTTTCTATATTCATTGGTGGAAATAATGTTTCACCTCCACACAAGAAAATAAATAAATAAAATTATAATTATAATTAATTTACAAAATACAATGTAAATTTATTGGACTTATTTAAATAAAAAGCCTGTAGATACAAAATGTTTACTTTGCATTTTGGTGAACATATTTACATTACAAATTGAAAGAACATATTTTTTTTCATCCTTTAGTTCTTCTTTTCATCCATTTCAATGTCAAATGTTTTTGAGACCATCCTCTGCGTATGTATCGATGCCCTAACACTGGTTCTTCTTTCTTTATATCGATCGATCTTTCATGATTCTTCCTTATACAGAGTTTCACAAAGAATTTGAATAAGATTTCCACACCGTTAACTCTTCATTCTTGTGAACTAAAATACAATAAAAAGGAATGAAAAAAATGACTGTACCATATAGATATGAAAGGATATGGAATATTGCGATTATGTGATGAGGATTTGTCTCTGTATCAAAGAAGAAAAACAATTAAAAATTATATATATATATAATATATAATTTGAAGACCATGCCTGTAGAAGCCACCGATAGAATCAGTGAAAAGTTCTTGAATGTATAAATTAGGGTTTCTGGTGGTGCGACATGTGAGCTACTACTTATATTGAGTCGCATTAGCAACTATTGCAGCACCTGATGTGACATTGTCAAAACTTTGAGTAGCGCCGGCCTCAAACAATATAATTTATTTCTTTCATCATTTATTTGGAATTTTTTTTAGGTATTTCTTTTGGAGCAATATTTTTAAGCCAATAGGCTTATTCCCGGGGAGATGCCCGCCGGGTTGTTCAGATAATCCGACAGTCTTATGCCGTATAAAATAAGGAAAACAATGCCGAAAAAGTCTTATGCCAACAACATAAATGGTGTCTGGGAGTGGTGCCTCTGACAAAATAGCGTGAGGTGGATTGTGAAGATCGTAGCAGAGGTAAGGAATGCAACGCCTATGGAAAGCAATCTAAAACCCTAGAAAACCATTTTACATGTAGTATTAAATAGTATATGCAATTATAGTTTTGTTAATTAAATATTTTATATTCATGTTATTTAGATTTATTTAATGTTTTGTATTTCTTTTTTATTACTATTGTAGTGGGGTGCATGTAATAATTTAAGTCTTTTGAAAGTTATGATGCAATATATATTGATATTTTATATTTAGTTTATATATTTAATAGAATAAAATTTGATTTAATTTATGTAGAAGATTTTTATTATTTTATTTAATAGTTTTAGTTTTTTTTATAATATATGTTTTTGATAGATAAAAGCAGCAAAAGGGTGCTGGCCCGTAGAATAGAGGACTAGTAGCACATTAACAACATATTAATGTAACTAGTCAAGCAGCAGTAACAGTGTTCAACAGTTCTAAATCTGCCCCTATCAAAAACAAAAAACACCTTACTAGACATACGAATTAAACCATAGTATCTAGTACTAACAGTATCAAGTAAAGTATCAGTTAAAGTATCATTAAACAGCCACATAGGGCTAACCAAAGAGCAATAAAAACTAGTAAAAAGCCCATTCACAAAACAGGGGGACCCAGGGCTAAGACCTTTCAAAAATAACCAACACATAGGAAACTAAACTAATTATTTCCACCCAATTGCTTAGACAGTAGTGTAGTCGCCCATTCTTCCTGCAAGAACAGGAGGAGGTCCTTGTTGTCCTTATTCACTTCCAGAGCGCCACCCACCAACTTATCCTACAAATGACAAAGGGTCGTCACCGAAGCGTGCATGATCTTCAAGCCAAATTTGTTGGTTAGCCTACATTGGTTCATCAACTCCTGCATATTATTCTTTATCTCAGCAATCTCTTTGTCCAAATTCTCAAATCTCCTCTTAAGAGTCCCTCTGAGCTTGTTATTATCCTCCTGGGCTTCAGTGTTGTGAGCGGGGGGAAGGGGGGCTTCTCCAGAGTATTGTGAGCAGGGCTTAGGGCCGGGGTAGAGATGATGGGGGCCTCCATGGTAGGATTGAATTCAGGAGCAGGGTTATGAGGGGGGGCTCATGTTGTCATCTGAGGAATCATTTTGGGATTCAGTGGACTAGGAGTCCTTGTCAGACATGGAAAGCTCGTTAGTTGCCGTTTCCAGCAGTTTAGTTTTGCATTTCTCTTTGGCCAGTCTATTAGACCTCCTTCTACCTGACCCACTTAGGTCCACCTCTAGGCTGACCTGGTTAACTTTTTTATAGTTAAATATTTTAGTGCAATTATTTACATATATTTAAGACTAAATAGAGAAATAAATAGTTAGGTTTAATATAGAGGGAGATAGATTTTGAAATTAGAACAAAAAAATTATTTTAAAAAATTGTGAGATGTTTTGTTGAAAATGTTATGAACCAATTTATTAATGTGTTGGAATTAAGATTTTGGATAGGCAAACACTTCACAATCTATATAATGTTTTGTCTTTGCTTTGGTTTAACTTTTTGTCTTAAAAGTAAATTGGTGGACAAACTTGAACCTAGACTTGGAAAATAGAGAGAGAGAGAGAGAGAGAGAGAGAGAGAGAGAGAGAGAGAGAGAGAGAGAGGAGAGAGAGAGAGGAGAGAGAGAGAGAGAGAGAGAGAGAGAGAGAGAGTAGATCAAATACAAATAGAGGAAATGGGACATAGATAGAGAGAGGGGGAAAGGTAAAGAGGGGGTAAGATAAGATCAAGATAGGAGAGAGAATGAAGGAGTGTCTATGTGTGTGAGTGAGAAATATAAAGGCAGGGATAGGGATGTAGAAAGGGAGAGTGTGTGAGTTCTTTTTTCAATGGTGTGATTGATTTCGTTGCAAAGTTGAAAGCATATATGCCCACCAATTGCAAAAAATTATAGTTTTGGTTATGGAGATTGAGATGGAGATATGGGGAGGAAGAGATAAAAATATATGCATATATAGAGGAAGATGGAGAGGAAGAGATAGAAAAAGGGAAGAGAGTTGGAGAGGTGAAAATATTGATAGGGATAAAAATAGGGAGTGTGAGTGTGTGTGTGTGTGAGAGAGAGAGAGAAAGAGAGAGAGAGAGAGAGAGAGAGAGAGAGAGAGAGAGAGAGAGAGAGAGAGAGAGAGAGAGGAGAGAGAGAGAGAGGAGAGGAGAGAGAGAGAGAGAGAGAGAGAGAGAGAGAGAGAGAGGGGAGAGGGGAGAGATGAAGAGATCGAAAGATAAAAATATATCAGGTGATATCTAGAGAAATGTCTGTGTAGATAGAGAGGTGAAAGGTACAGGGGAGTAAGATAAGATAGAGATAGGCAGGGAGAATGAAGGAGTTTCTATGTGTGTGAATGACAAAGATATAAATGCGAGGATAGTCTGGAGAGTGTGTGAGTTCCCCTTTTCAATGGTGTGATTGATTTCATTGCCAAAGTTGAAAGCATAGACACCCAACAATTGAAATAAATTATACTTTGGATTTAGTTTATAACGTCTAATTTAACTTAGCAGAGTTGTCCAAACAAAATGTAATTATTTTGCACGTATCTAATAGTAAATATGAATTATTCTACCAAATGTTTTACTATTTAACAAAAATATTATGACCAAACTTTCCATATCACCTATAGAATAACATCATTTAACATATATAATACTATCGACGTAACCATTGCACCCCTCAAAGGTGCAAGTGTTAGTATAATTAAGTTGATAGGCTTACTCCTACGAGAGTTCCACTGATTGTTTGGATAATCCGATAGTCTTATGCCATAAAATGAAAAAACCAGTGTCGAGAAAGTTTGGAATGCATGTCAAGATAGGAATGAGATTGTAGATGGTGGATAAAGGGGATGAGAATACCAGTTTACAGTCTTACACTCGAAATAGTGGGCCAACATGATTTTCTGGAGTTGCGGGAAGAGACATGGTGTTAATGCATTGAGTTATCCAAACTTTGAGTACACTGAGCATTAACATGCAAAGCACAAAGATAGTGCGAGGTTTCTGTAATCTTCATGCATAACTACTCATTAACAATCACCTTGAGCACGTTGTCTGTAATATCTAAATTATTTTTGAGGGCCAAATATAGTGTGATTTTCCTATAATATCCATTCCAATACATTTGTGCAACTGAAAATATAGTTGTCACCTTAATACTTTCCCTAAGCACGTCCTCTATGCCTATAAATCTACCTTCACCTCCAACCATTTCATCAAACTCTTTCAACTAATTTTTTTCCTTTTGTGTAAGTTCAGTCTTTGCTTGTGTGTAGTAATGGCAAAAAGAAATGCAAGCGAACAACAAGCTAGTGAGATATTAGGTCTATGTGGAGAGAAAAATGTGAAGAAAGTAAATGAGCAGCAACATGTGTCTATGGAGGAGCCCAAAACATTCAAATGAAACTGAAGTGAAGGCATACAGAGAGGATTTTATGATAAATGAAGCCAAGCAGAAGGATTGTGTCTACCTAAGAAGAAGAATGAAGAGGAAAGAAGGAACGACACAATTCAAACTACTTCATATATTTATATAAAACAATTTATACAGTAGTTTATAGTGAAAAGTTTGGCAAAAAAATTATGTCGGTCGTAAAGGCACCAACAAAATCAAATCACCATTAATTAAAA
The DNA here is from genome assembly GCA_027943335.1 of Chamaecyparis obtusa. Lineage (NCBI taxonomy): Eukaryota > Viridiplantae > Streptophyta > Pinopsida > Cupressales > Cupressaceae > Chamaecyparis > Chamaecyparis obtusa. The sequence goes on from BSBK01001786.1 coordinate 207,426, forward strand.
TAATTAAGAAATATTTATCTCAATCATTTAAAATAATTCTTATTTATGTAATTTATTAATTATTAATGAGCTAATTAATTAATTAAGTAAATAACTATTAAGTAATTAATTATTGAGTTATTAAGTAATTAAATAACTATTAAATACATAATTAATAAATTAACTAATCATATATATGATTAATTCTTTAATGATTAAGTAATTAATTAACTAATTAAGGAAATAATTAATTACTTCACCAAGTAATGAATAAAGTAATAAATAAAGTAACGAATTAAGTAATTAAATATGTAATTAATTAGTCACTTAAATAAGAATTTAAGTTAATTGTTAATAACTTTAATTTTAATTAAGAAATTAAGTAATCAAGTAATTAATTCATTATTAATTATGTAATTATATAATTAAGTAATTAATATCATAGAGTGTAAATAAAGTAGATATGAAAAAACATGAGAACAATTATGCCAATCGATTTTAAATTGGCATGACAAAATAGACATCACAACTTGAACTTGTATTTTAAACTCTAAGATCCTATTATTATTAGGTAAAGTAGACAATTGTAAATCCCATCATCGAGTGCCAATAAAAATTCTAAAAACTTTCCTGATCCCCTTACCCTAATTTTCATTCAACCTATGAAGAGTAAGATTCAAAGCGAAGGAAATTTCTTTTGTAATTTCTCCTGTAATTTCTTCTACAACATTAATGTCTTCAAATAGAGTATGTGACAAAGGCAATGGTGTGAAATCAATTCCTGGTCATAAAAGGTGAACCTACAATTTCTCGTGGGAAGAATCGACTGAGATCTGAAAAATGGTATGTGTGCTAAGTGAGTCGATGACAGGGTTCCTTTCTATCTTGCAGTCGTAATGGAGTATCTTGCAGTCGAGATCCTCTTTACATTTGGAAATCATGACGCACAACTCAATATGAAAATAGGTTCCTATTGCGCTTGGTAAATATTTTTACCCCTTCCCAAAACCTAGTGCGAGATTCATATGACATTTCATATCTATTATAGAGAAAATGTATGATGATAAGCCCAGGCCAGACTACAAATGCTCTCCTCACAACCAATTGAAAACACCAAGAAAATACTACATAGCTAGCAGAGCATACACATACTACATGTGTCCGCCAGAGCTTTCTTCTGGAAGAACTCCCGCCTAGTTTTTAAGACTATCGAACAGTCTTACACCGGGAAAGGTGGAAGCGGTGCTGGGAAAAAGTGACGGTAAAGGCATTGGCCACTCCGCATTCATATGTCCATCTTCATGCCACGTCCGATCATAATACATCAAGAATCATAGCATCGAACAAAAAACCTCGTCATCACCACATAGGTGAAGAATGGGTTGTGCGTGGAGTCCATATTAGGTAAAATAAAACCAGTTTCTCCCCATACAAATAAAATCGGTCACAACAATGACAATACACTCGGTAGAAACAAAATTAATCCCGCCATTCAAAAAGATGGAAAAGCCGAATGCCAAAGAAATATAATGAAGATTTTTCCTAGGAAATGTGTTTGAAACTGTGATAAGAGAGCTGACTGTGCAAAGTTACTAGGAATGGAGAGAATTTGAGATGGGAGTCATTTAGGTTGGGGTAGGAGTTTTCCAGCATGTCTAACTTTTATCCTCTTACAAATCTCACAAGGATAAAATTAAAACTAAAGATAGAAAGAATTTATCTTTATGACTTGGTATTAAGATTTATTATTTTTCTCCATTCTTAGTACAATTTAGAGAGAGGAATACATAATTTGAGAGAGAGATTATATAATTATGGCATGTCAAAATTGACAGTTGGCTACGTGAGGCCTTTCCCAATTGATAAAATGCATATTTTGGTGGATTATCACTAATACTATTCGGGGACTTGGCGCAACTACCACCTGTTATGGATAAATTGATTTATATGTCACACTCTAATGCCAAGTTGTTGTGGAACCGATTCATAATAGTTGTTACTTTACAAACAATGCTCCAACAAGAAGGTGAGAGAAACACACAAGTAGAATTCCGCCAACAGTTGCAGAATATACGAGATGCAAACCCAATAGAAGATGATTAGAAGATTCTAATGACCTATACAAACATGCACCTTTCAATGGCTAAAAACAAAGCATTTAACAGTTCTACAGACTTGTTTGCTACTAATGGTTCAATAAAGCTACACAATAGAAAGATGTTGAAGTTATTAAATCTCATGATCACAATAAGTACAACATCATCATTTTATATACATACATAGATACATATATACATGTGTGTGTGTGTGTATGTATATATATAACACTATCGGCATAACCCTTGCACCCTTCAAAGGTGCAAGTGCTAGTTTTAAAAAAAATTCATCCTGCTGAAGCTTTAATTTTCCTTTTCATTTTTCTCCTGTATTTTAAATGTATGACGATAATTTAAAGAAAAAAACCGTTCAACAACAACGTTCAGTTTTCATTATATCTACTTCCTATAGTCTAAATGCATGACAATATTTTGAAGAATTTTTTTGTTCATTAATAGCCTCAAGTTCACACTTTGCATGAGTATTTTAAAACCATGGCAATATTTTAAATAACAAATTTATTCAGAAAAAACCTCAAGTTCTATTTACATTTTGTTTCTATAATTTAAATTTTACAATCTAATTTGTGAAAGATTTGTATATACAAATAAATTCAGATTTTATAAATCATTGAATCTATTTCAATGAAAATTGCAGAAAATTACAATAAGACACCCTCTACAAAAAAACTTTTCTTCCACTAATAGTAATAGGGGATGCCTTCAGTGATTGAGGCTGTCATTTCATATTCAAGAAAACCATAACAAAATTTTGAGAGAATTCTTTGATCAATCAAACAAAATATTTCAAAATCCTAAAACTTTGATCAATCAAAAAGTTTATAGAATCTTTGACAAATTACAACTTACAATTCTGACAAATAGTGATCTCAGAAAGCTAAAAGCTAAGGCACATCAAAATCAAAAACCTGCAGTCATAGCAATTTGAAATTATATCGGGAAATAAAACAACTTAAATACACAAATGACATGAATGATTATAGTTATATAAATTATTATAGTTATATCATAAAATAATAGAAATATTATATATTTTACATTAATTGTTGAGATTGAAACAAATTCCACAATTTATGTAGATTGTAGGAAAGAGTTCCATAGATTCCAAAATTTATATTAGCTATAATTTAACCTTAAAAACTTTGTTGAAAAATAGATTAAAATTCAATTAAACAATAATATATAAGGTTGGTTCTTTTGATGTAATGTCTTATATATATTTTCTTACATATGTGAAATAAACTAGTATACCTATATTTTAAAAAAATCATGTTATATTAAGTCAAAAGATAACATTAGAACAATTTATTCTCCACATTTTTTGAAAGGTCAAATAGCCCACATGAATATTGAAAAGATTGTATGTGTAGATTAAGAAATTAATTATTCAAAATAAAGAATTATAAAAGCCTTCAAAATTAAATGCATTCCAAATAATATAAAAATAGAGATGGGGCTCTACTACTAAGTAAATCATTGAAATATTGTAAACAGAGCTAACATACAAATGTGAAAAGAGGAAACATAAATTTTTTATGAAATTTCACTGCATACAATTTTAGTGATATGTTTCCTCATAGAAGCCCTTTATGTTGATAGGCCTTTTAAAACCGTGTTTGTTAGTTCTTGAAATTTATTTTCAGTCACTTTTAAGGTTAGATACATTTTTCTCTGAATATATCCGTGCATGAACTCTTGTCCCAATTATATAATCTCCCCCATTTGCATACAGATTGGTCACAAGAGTACAATATCCTTACATGAAAGGAAATGAATAGATCCAATTATGAAAAATAATACATTGATGAAGTAAAAAATTTAGAGATTTTTTGGGTTTCTTATTCAATGACAATTACCCTCACTCCCTTGCTATATATGGTGGTGTGATTAAAGACATGCACCATTTTTACCAGTCTAATTGTCATGTCGTGAGAGAATGTGATCCATACTCCTCTAGGGTTGGCAACAGAGAGGCTCACAACATAATCCAATGTACATGGAGCAAGATTGTTAGGGTTGTCATCAGATCTGATAATTGTGTAGGACAAACATTTTTGCCTACCTTTAACACCTCTTGCAAATCTGCAATTGTTGAAAAGATGTAAAAAAGATGCCCAAAAAGCACAGTTAATTGCATAAGACAACATTAAAAAAATTGTAAAACTTATCAATAAATAAAAGCTTGAAAGAAAATCTAGTAGAAATAAATGTACGAAACCGCTCCCTCTTCCCCGCCTCTTCCACTTTATTTGTAACTGCTATTCATTAATTGCTAACCGTAGGAAGCATTTATTTTTTATATACTTTAGGCTTAAGTAGAATATTAAATGTACATAAGATATATCATAATTCAATAAATCAGTATTTATAGCTAGAAAAAGATGTTGCAGTTTTTAGAATTAGAATGTGAGGAAGATAATGTTTGAATTGTAACAAATCTAAATACAAAAATTTAAAATTCAATTTGAAAATATGAAATAATTGAAAAATTTGAATTTGTTAAATTTATAAATTTAATAGAAATATAATTTTTCATAACATTTTTTACATAGTATTGAAAATTCAATTTCAAAATATGAAATAATTGAAAAATTTGAATTTGTTAAATTTATAAATTTAATAGAAATATAATTTTTCATAACATTTTTTACATAGTATTTAAAATTCAATTACAAAATATGAAATAATTGAAAAATTTGAATTTGTTAAATTTATAAATTTAATAAAAATATAATTTTTCATAACATTTTTTACATAATATGTAAAATTCAATTTCAAAATCACTGAAATAATTGAAAACTTGAAGTTAAATTTATAAATTTAATAAAAAATATAATTTCTCATAACTTTATTTACATAGATTTTCATCTTGATAAACTAATAAATTGGAAGACATATAAACGTGAAATATATTCTAAATAGATCAAGTTTTTAGGAAACTAAACAATAGAATCTATGATAGATATAGTTGACAACCAAATATTGATTTATGCTATTAAATTTGTTGACTAAGTCAAATTCTACTGCTGACAAACTACTTGGTATTACTATACCCACCTATGAGACACAAAACACTCTCAGGCATGAGAGTATGACACTCCAAAATAGATTGCAATCCAACTTAAGTGTTCACCTTTATGAATTTATGGCCCATATCAGAAGACATTCTTGTCATCTTTTATCAGTTCAATATTGACCTCTCCTCCTTCCTACAAAGACATAGCTCACTATGTATGAGTTTGAGTCGAACTCTAGATATTATAGAGCAAATCAGATCAAATTGGGCAAACTTGAAATTCAAACTCAATTTTTACATTTTATTAACAATGGGTGTGACAGTTAGATTGAGCATAAGAAAAAGATTTTTAAAATAACTTGCTATGGTGACATTGCATGACGAGAGCTAAAACGAGTAGAATGGAAAACAAAACAACACACAGACAAATTAAAACAGAAAATGGCTTACCATCTGTTTTTAATTAGATCATCAGAGAAAAAGGAAAACATGAAGGAAACTCTCCAACCCATCAAACCTCCATTTTGAATTCTTACATGATCACATAATTTATCTGCTACATCAAACCACCATTTATAAAGACATGTTTGGTGCAACGGTGTAGATATTTGCAGAAGAATGAAGCCAAGTTACCAAAGAGTCATGCCACCTGTAAATCTATAAATGCCATCTTTCCACACCATATTGTTTCATTGCAATGAGTTGGCCAATTGAGTTACGCCCACGTATATTCGTACACTTTTCCCCTAGTCAGCTTCATTTGAATGTATAAACCTTGTTACTTATTTACGTGTCAGATTAGTCCCCCTTTATTATGCTGGATGCTTGGAATTCACCCAATATGATGTTGAATCGTGACATTTTCTGAACCGTACAGATTTCATTTTTACCTAATTCGCCTCATCTAATCAAAAGAACAATTACTGGCAGCTAGTCTATCTAATTATTTTCAGTCATGATAAGGGAATCATGAAGGTAATTAGTTTCTGGAGTGATATAATTAAAATAAGTACAAACTGGTTGTAAGCTGAGTATGTGTCTTTTATCTTATAGTCAGCTAGCAGCGGTAGTCAGTGTGTCTTTTATCTTATAGTCAGCTGGCGGCAGTAGTCATTGTGTAATCAAATTCTATAGTTATTTGTCGATTGTCATTATTTTGCTGTTTAGTACCAAACAGTTTGGTTAGCCATTAATGAACTAAAGGAGTTCTATATTGAATCATTAATTAATTTTTTGGGGGTCTATCATCAATTGATGAATTGAAAGAGTTCTAAAATGAATGGTTCATAAGGCACAACATTTGATAAAGGTTTTGTAAATGGGGTAGCAAGTTAAGTGGGCTTAACTTTGGATGAAACTCCATGGTTAAGTATGCTTAAGTTGAAACAATAGTAGGATGAATAACCTCCCACAAAGACCGGATGCTTCACCCTTGTGAACATCACCTAGTTCCAATAAGCATTAAGTATTTCATTCATTCTCATGAAAGATGAGTTCTTGTGATCCACTACTCATGAAAATATAGGTCAAGGATTTTGACTCAAAAAATACTTAGTTGAATTCAATCAGTAATATTGCAATTTGCCTTATTTTGGAACATATCTCTTAGTGAGCTAAAAGGGCTACATAATGAATGGTTCATGTTGGCTCTCTTCCTTGCAGGACCAAGCTTGAATCAAATAGTTGGGCATAGAACACTGGTTAGGCACTCAAGCTTGACAAGGAAAACAAATCAATTGATGAGGATAGAGAGAAATCCTCCTTCTTTGAGCTCCACATTCACCTCAGGCGGGTATTGCCTTGTCTGCACATTCAAGACACCTCATGACAGAACTAAAGGCCTACAGACAGATTAATGTGGAATGGTTCTCAAACTCCTAGGTATCCTATACCTCAATGAAGCCAATATCTCATGCAACAACCCTATTTGCATGGAGTGAGTATGAAAACCAGAAACCTATCCTAACAACATAAATGGAAAGGGTGTGACTGAAAGGAAATGATTTTAAATGATTTGAAGGGACCCCTAAGATACCCTAAGTCTTTGATAGACCAGTGCCTTGTCCAATGGGCCACAGAGTCAAATACCCTACTACAAGAGACAGCTATGAAACAAGAACACAATAGATTCAATGTGTTGATGCCTGACATCAATCACACACCATGACCAAACCTCAACTTAACACCCACCTGTGCATTCAAGCATGCTATTATCCATCAAAAGATTTTAACCCTCCCCTTAGAAGAGACCTATGAATCAGATAATACATTAACCAACATCCACTGGAAGACAAGCATGACCTATCTTTGATATTTCAGCTCATACATGCATAAACACTAACCCTGAACCAGTTACCTCTGCGAAGATAACTCTACTTGCAAACACTTGGGCAATACAAGCAGGAAAAACCAGACACCCTTGCTGTGTGATTAATGAATCCAGAATTCAAATGGAGATAGCTTAGTGATGGTAAGAATACATTGAGTCCTCATACATAAGACAAATCTGTTGCAGCATGCATTATATTCTCAAAACCAGCAATGGAGAGGAGAACACCCTATATGCAAAGAGAAGGAGAAAATTTGCAGAGTAGAACCTTCACTGTAACTGACCAAATTCAGAACCCTCTCTAAGTCAAAATTTTAACTACATATACCACTAGCTGCCTTGGAATTCTCAGAGAGAATGCAACAAGCTACGGACAACTAGGGCACAGGGTACAATAGCTAAACCAATTGGAAACGGTCACAAAAATTACTCCAGGGGTAGGAAATACAAGCAGCCTGGAGAAAGAGATCTCAAATAGATCATACAATTATGACAATCAGTACAAAACACCAGGCAGAGCCATGAAAACCAATACAAATCGGCCACCTGCAAACACTTATCGAGCACAAAAAATAAACTCCACCAGGTACAAAAGTCATCATGAAATCAACCACAGAGCCTCTGGACCACTTCACAACAACCAAACCAATCCAATAAGGCCGCTAACACATTTAAGACCGGCCCTTCTTGTCGTTGCAAACTCTCAGCAAATTTGAATTCAAATCCAACGGTCACCTCCTCTCTTGGCGCCTGCAGAGAAACAATGGCCCACATTTAAACCTTCATCAACTTTATATCTCTGCCGTCTGATCATTATACTTTGTGGGCTTGGTAACTTAACAATTAACTTTAGTGGCACAGCCGCGCGGTCAACAACCCTCACCGCCATAGAGAACTGGGCCTCAAATAATGCTTGGTCGCATGATCACAAGCCGTGGAAATGGCCCTTGCGATCATGTGATGGCAGCTTCCAAACTATAGCCAACGGTCAGCGCATAAAACCCTTCGCAAAGTCCCCCACCAAATCACCCACAGCGACCAATCAAACACAAGCATGAAAGAATACTGGCACTATGGGCCCACCTCACAACTCCGCAACCGTGATGGACACATGGCGCCCTGTCACATGATTGCATAGCTTGGAGACGGGCTATGCGATCATGCGGCAACCCGCAGACCGGTACCGCACAGGGATAACATCACCGCTGGCCGGCCAAAACTGCCACCGCAACCGCTAAGCCAGGCAGTTAGTCGCATGATCGCATAACCTGAAAATGGGTTATGCGAACATGAGACAACCGTGAACTCAATGCCTCGCTCTGCCAACAACCGCCAAGCCACATACCCTGCCAATAACTCCGCAACCGCGACGCCTAATGCCACCTATCGCCATGCCATTTGCCGAATACTGCCCCGCCACATACACCGGAGCCACGCTGGAAGATCAACGACCATCACAAGATCGCAAAGATCTGACACACCCTCACGAGATGATATGCTGACCGTCGATGTGTTGACATCTCAGGGCCCCCCGACACATCAAAAAATCAGGTCCCATTGACAGCTCCAGCTCATCCTCTATGGACCAATCAGAAATGTCCAAATCACGTGCACATGGCAGTGGACCTGCTGGCTAGGAAAGACCACGTCACCACTCCGAATCAACGGCTGGCGCAAGATCGCAAGCTCTGACAAAAACCCATAAGATCATCCGCCAGCTGTCAGATTGAAAGCCTATTAGAGGAACCCGGGCCCGCACACGTCATCACTTGAGACCGAAGGCCAAAATTATTTCTAGCGACCCAGTGCCTAAAGTTTGTCGCACCATCGTGGCATCATTTCCTAACCGTGGCCATCATCTTGAGATTAAATATCCGCCACATGATCCTCCATCAATGACTATCATTTGATTGCTGAGTTTTAAAGAACTTAACCGCCGAATCACGAGACCTAGCGACAAAGGGAAACACTGACCACTTCGCCAGATTGCCAGATGCAAGCCGATAATCACCAAGCACGAAGAGACTGTGCGACAACACTTTCGCCAAGTCGCCGAATGTCAGCCGCTTAACCGCCAGAATCAAGAGACTAATAGGTAACCACAAGTCGCCAGGTCGCTAGAAGGAAAGCGAACCGCCAGCCAAGATGAACAACAGGGAGAACCGGGACCACGCGGACAGCTGGCAGGCGGTCGCATGATTGCATGTCAGAAAAGTCTGACATGCGGCCATGCGACGGCCAATCAGAGAAGAGCCCTTGCAAATCAGGGCCCACCACCGTCGCACCTGTGCACTAAGCAAAGAAGACCGCCAAGCAATCGAACAAGAGCTGGGACCCACCATTCCGCGACCACGTGACTGAAACATAGAAAACCGCCAGCCAAGTCATTGAATGTTAGCCACTAACCGCCGAGGATGAAGAGATTGTGCGACTACACAGTCGCTAGGTCACCGAATGTAGGACTTAACCGCCTGGAGACCAAGAGAACCTGCGACATAAAACTGAGCAAGGACTGGGCCCCACCGACATTGCACCTACGCAGTTAGAGAAAACACCAGCAAACATGGAACCAGTGCGAGGTTGAAAACATGCAATGTTTTCGACATGGCGGAAGACCGAAAACACACAAAGTTTTTGACATGCCAACAGATAAGCGCACAAAGTAGGAAGCACAGGGTCGAAAACAACGCAGGTCGAAAAAAAATAGACCGAAAACATCATGAACCTTTTGAAAACATTATGGGTTTTCGACATTGTGGCAAATTTTAAATTTTGTTTCCAGTAGGCCTAGAATTTGGATCTCTTTCTGGGTTTTACGAATTAGGAGATGCAGTTTGAACCAGGGCTAGGTGACACAGTGAAGAACACGGGGCCAAGAGACTTTATCATGAAACTTGCAAGGAAGAGGCCATTTTCATAAGATTTTCCAATGATAGAAAATAGGCCTAACAGTTCATAATGCAAAACACTTTCTAAAGGTTTTGCAAATAGAATAACAAGCTAAGCGGACTTAACCAATTCTCTCTCTTTTTTTTCTCAATTTGGGAAAAACAAGAGTTTTATTTCATTTCATTTTTTATTTTTTTCAAAAAGAAACATTTATTTTTTTACAAACATAATCACATAGTTTATTAATAATACAGATAAAATTATAAAAAATTGTGGTGTTTCTATTGTTCTAATGATAATTACATGTTTTTCATGGGCAGTTCATTTTTTTTGTCAAGGCTATCTATTTGGTCGTTGACAACTGTTCTTCTAACATGCTGCTGAACTTGGACTATTTTGTCCTCTCTTTTTGTCAAGATTTTTTGCTTGCCATTTTGTCTATGTTTTGATGGTATTTTAATGACATGTATTTTAAGATTTTAATGAATTAAGAAAGTGTTCTTTGTTTTGGTGGCATCCTTATGACACTCCAACAAAGTTTGCAAAAGAGACATATGTTAAATGACACTATGGATGAAGTTCAAATAATATGCTACATTAGAAATTGTAATACATATAGATTTCAAATAAAAGAGGTTGAAATTACAAGAGAGCAATACTACATTAAGATATAACATATTATGATATTAATATGTAGCTTTGAAATATTCAAAGAGTAATATGTTTTTTTTTATATAAATTTATGAAATGTAAGTTATTGATTTATGGATTTGGTGAATTTTTTATTATGAATTTTTTTTATTATTTATAAATATTAAATATTATGATATTTTTATTAGAATTTAAATGTGTAGCTTTCCAATTAAATTTATTGACTTATATTTTATAGGTAGTGGCTCGCTCACAAAAACCTATGGAACATTTAGTACTTATTGCATCTAGGTGATGCCCATAGGGGATCTCGTCTTCCCAGTATTACTCCAACTCAAACACAGTTAACCATCAATTTCCTTCCAGAGCTAAGTCCACTTAGCTTGCTACCATGTTTGCAAAATAGAAATGAAATAAAGCTCTTATTCTTCCAAACTAAGAAATAAAGCTCTTCTTCCAAACTAAGAAATAAAGCTCTTGTTCTTCCAAACTAAGAAAAAAAACAAAGAAAGAGAAAGAATTGGCCAAGATAGCTCATGCTTTATTTTATTGGACAAGCACAAACACATGCTCACATGCTCTTATTAATACCCATGACAAAACTCATAAGAAGAGGGGAGCCACTACCTCCCCTAGAGGAGAATGAGGAGCATTACCTAGAATGTTAAGGGCTTTAATGCACATAAAAAAGATGCTTTATTAAGTGTCAACTTGATCTTATGAATTTTGATATTTTATTGCTTCAAGAAACTAAGCTTAATCTTGAAAATGCATCCTTTTTATTTAAGTCTTAGAAGTTATGGAACTTCACACTTCTTTTCTCGGTGCCTAAGGTAGTAGGGATTCTTCAGAGGGACCAATGTGTCTTAGAGATTTCTATGGTTTCTATTTATTCTAATTGGCTGCTTGCTTCAGTGTCAAGTAGGATCTCTAGTGTGAAACTCTAGCTATTTAATATATATAGGCCAATGACTGTCTTTGAGAAGAATTTTTTTTGGGACTGTCTTTCCAATTATTTTTCCTCTATATGCTATGAAATTATTTTTTTTGGTGGGGATTTTAATGCTATCCTTGATGAGTTTGAAATAAAAGGAAAATATTTCCTAAGAAAAGATTCATGGAGGATTTTAACTCATCATTCAGTCTAATCACCTTGTTGATTGCACAACCCCCAATGGTCCTTTTACTTGGATGAACATGCGCAAGGGTTTCTATCACATTGTTGAAAGGTTGGATAGATTTCTTATATAAAAAAATGGTTGTCCTCGGATCTTGATGTCTATACCATTTTTTGGTTATCTCAGGCTCAAACCATTTTCCTGTACATTTCTTGTCCTTGAAGATGACCCCTTAATTAATCCCTTTCAAATTTGAGCTAATGTAGAACTTAGGGATAGGGATTTTCTACCCTTGATAAAAGAATGGCGGTTGTATACACCATTTATTGAAGGCTCTAAAATGTATTAGTTTGTCAATAGGTTGAGGGATTTGAAAGAGAAAATAAAGGTCTGGAACCATTATCATTTTAGAAATATATTTGTTGAGAAGATCAAAATTCAACATGAATTTGATGTAGCCCAATTTTAACTATGAACAAGAACCATAAAGAAGATAGAAAAACACATTAGAATATTTCATAATTCAGTAATCTTCACTAGTAATTGAAGTTCTCTACCCTTACAATGAGAGAAAACACTAATTTAACCAAATTCAAAATTTACATTTTTTGACAGATTTTCAAACAATGCTTTTTTTGCCATTTTTTTGTAATTTTTAAAACAACTCCTAAAAAGCTGAATTTTTATGTAAAGCTTTCCTAAACTAAGATAAGAATAATTTCCAATTATCCTTTGAAATTGGAAACATGATTTCAAAGTTATTAATAAAAATAATTTTATAAAAACTAAAAAAAACACTAAAAGTTGATTTTGGAGGCCCAAATGAACTTTATGGCTCTCAAAAACATATCAAAATGGCCACCTACCAAGATGAGCTATGTCAGTAATGCAAATGCCTTATCTTGAATAATCCACTTGTCAAATTTTAACAAAAAAGAACAACCAAGTCAAAAGTTATGATTGCCAGAAGCTCCTACATAAGAATTGACTTAATTAAATGAATCAATTTTGAGGAATGGGATGGACTCTCATATCTTTGAACTTCGAAAGTCTATTTCCATTGACCTAGATGAAATCCTTCTTTGAGAAGGATCCTACTGGCACTATAAGTCTAGCGACATTTGGCTTTCATATGGTGATCAAAATACAAAGTTTTTTCATGCATCAACAAAATTGAAAATCTAATGAAATTTTTTTAATTTCATCTATAGTTAGGAGGGTGTTCTATTAGAGGAAGATAAGGATATTTCTTTGGAGGCTGTTAGATTCTTTAAAGATTTACTAATAGTTGGTGCTATAGAGTTTAATGAATCTTTGTTAGACTCTATTTCATTCATAGTTTATGAAGTGGAAAATAAGATGTTAGGATTAGGGAGCACTGAGAGGGGGAGGGGGGGTGGTGAATCGGTGCAACAATATTCTTTAAAATTTTAAACTAAAAAAATTTCTTAATAATTTTTTAAATGCAGGTAAACCAAACAAAACACATAACATAAACATCACAATACCATCATTTGTTTTCGAGGAAAACCTAGTTAAGGGAAAAACTTCAGTGGGGATGATACCCACAAAAATCTAACTACTGCAGTAATAAGTTCCCCTTTAAAAGAATAAGAAAAAAAGAGGGGAATTCACTTGCATTCGAGCTTACATCCTAGAGATCACTACTCAATAGTACAAGCACAATAAATCAAGGCTTACAACCAATTACATAATCAGGAAATGGACTTGCAGTCCTATACCAAACTAATTGTTAGCATCAATAATGCCTATACAGTTCCAATGAAGATCCAAACATAGATTTGCACATCAACATAGTCTCTTCATACTTTCTTGTCATAATATCATCATCCTTATCATCATCAATTACATCTATATCCTTCACACTCAAATCTTGATCTTAAATATAAGATCATAATCCCAAAACATAAACTTTATCAGCCCAAATAAGAGTAACAAAATGTGTAGATGTATACGTGCCAAAATAGGATCAAAACATAAAATCAAACCTTGCTAACCAAAATTTGGTAACCTCTAATGTTGGCTCTATTATCAAAAACATTAGAACAATAAGAAAAAATGATTTACCGAGTATACCTATTGAATTTATTTGAACTATCATGTTCTTCCAAAAACTGTCAACCTGATATTCCATAGTGAATATCTTATGCATCTGATGACTTTAGGATCTCTGATTACCATATTAGACATAATAGTATGTCTACATTCACACCTTACAATTTCATACACTAGTATTCAAAATTTTGTCCGAACTAAACTGATATATCTGACTGGTCATTGTCTTGCTTCCGAAACTTAGAAAAATATAGGTATCAAATCCTCTGGTAAATTGACTTGTTGCATCATGGCCAAGAGTAATGATATCATTTTATATCAATAGTAACATATCATATATTTAGGATTAAATCTTGCCAACAATCTCCCCCTTTGGCATTGATGGAAACACTTTGGAAAAATGGCTAAGTGTCCATCCCAAAATGCCAAGTCCAAAACTATATAAAAAATACTTTCATTTTTGGTATGTATCACTCCTATACATTTTTCACTAGACCTCTCCTCCTTTGACATCAATTGAAAACACATGATACAAAAACCAAAAATTTTATACCAAAATCCTATAGATGCCTTATATACAACCTCCATGCTTACAAGTGTTTGAAATTACCTTGAAAATGTTTTCTTAGAGATACCAAATCAACATCCCAAGATTTATTCAGGCTATCCAAAATCTGAATTTTCCCACATATAGCATAGCTCCATTCTCTGCTTCCGGAAGGCCTGTAGGATTTAATAGGTCATATGCTTTCTTTGCCTCCTTAAGAGATCTTTAAATAATATATAACTTGGGAACAATGAAGTCCCTCAAGTCATTATACCCGCCAATCAATCTTTTTCTCTCATCTTCCAAAGTCTTTATTTGATCATTCATATTTAGTAAATCTCTTTCATATATGCCGATGCAAATCCTTTTGATGAATCAAAAGTATTTTCCTTAACTGATAATTTGTCTTTGGTTTACTTTAGGATCTTATAAATATTCAACACACGAGAAAATGAATCTATTCTCATCCTATATATATTGCTTCCTTCTTTTATAGCATCCTTAATATATTTCACGCCAACATCCAAATAAGTTTTATCTTACAACATTAATGAACAAAGATATTTAAATATCTTATCATTGGGTTCATTTTGTACCTTGCTCATAGTTGCTTGATCCACTAATTGGAAATGAGTGTCAAAAGCATCAAGCATTCCTTCCAACTAATTCACTGTACAAGCTTCATGTTTTTTTTAATAGTTGGGCATCAAATTTTCAAAAATGCTTACTATTTGGATTAGTAACTTTGTTCCTTTCTCACTTTTATTCAAGGATCTTTGCTTAGCGTTCTCTTCTACCAATATTTATAGTCTCATCAATTTATCTTCATCATAATTATCCAAATCAATTGATCCTTTTAAGTTTTATTCAAAAAATTCAATTGGTAAAGTTGTTCTTGCCAACAATGTCTTGGGACCGGTTACTGTTGGATCATTCCTTGCTTCATCTGATTCCTCTTCTTCTCCCACTGCCTTAGGAATATTAGGTACATTATGTGTTTTATCTTCTAGACCTCTGGTAGCCTCAACCTCTATTTCCATATGCTCATGTCAATCTCCACTTCCGATTCGACCTCTATTTCAACTGGTTTATCCTCAGATAGTCCTTTTTCTGCCATAATTTCATCTATATATTCCCTGGTTATATAATATTTGTAGGATTTGTGTTGGGATCTTTTATTTCTTGCTACTCATTTATTAGGTTCATCAAGAGTAACTAGAACACCACCAATATATACATCTGGTTCTATAACAGTAGATGGGTAAAAGTACGAACCTGTGTGGCAGTAGAGGACATTTGACTTGTTTCGGTTAGACAACTTTCAGCCAAAGACAGTTTGGCCAAATATAGGTGGCATCCATGTGGTGCCATGGAGCACCGAGTGGCATCGATGTGGTGCCAAAATTTTGGCTAGAACTAGTTCAGATGAACATGTTTTGGCCAAAACATGTTTCCTCTGAAACAATGAAAAACTATATATTTTTACAAAAGCATTAAGTGACTCATTTGCATTGTAGCGACCTCTAGAGTTTGTGGAGCGATTTGGAGACCTTTGGCTGGACTTGGTAGGTTTTTGTTTTTATTTTTTATTTTTAAAAATTTAATGCTTTTTTAATTTTTTAGATTGACATATATACATATTAATTTATTTTATGATTTTTAGGATAATTTCTAGTTATGTTAGATTGATAAAATTAATTAACATGCTTTATAATGTAAATTTATTTGGTTAAATGATATATAGTTAACCTATTAAACCTAGTTAATCTGATTAATCTTAATTAATATGTAGTTAACTTAGTCAAACTTAGTTAACCTTACTTAACATAGTTATCATTAGTTAACCATACTTCAAATCTAGTTGACCTAATTAACCATACTTAACCTATTTAACCTTAGTTAACTTAGTCAAATTTAGTTAACCTAGTTAACCTTAGCTATCTTATTCAAATTTAGTTAACTTAGTTAATCATAATTCAAACCTAGTCAATACCCAATTCTGAGCACCAACCTGATAAATATCTTTGTTATTAGGCTTTGCTCTGATACCACTTGATGAAGGGTGCTCCCCTTAATACCACAAACACATAACAGAAACAGAGAAACCACAACAATATGCAAGAACATAAAATTGGCTTCTTATTATCTTCACAAATGTGGAATTACAAACTTTTAGAATTACAATATGCAAAGCCACATGGGCATTCCCTTACAATATTCTGTAGGACAAAGCCTCGAACTATTACCCAGAACTATTCTGAACTGCCTAAGACAATAATACAGGCTTCCTTATATAGGCAATTTTCCACCGCCTGGAAGGTTCCAGAATTTTAGCCAATAAGGCCGACCAAACTTAGAATTATTTTATTTTATATTTAATTACATCATAGTCAGCTCAAGATAACCTTTGAAACCCGAACAGAAATTTTGAAGAAAATTATTTTTCGCCATTTCGGGTGGCCCAACTTCCGAAGACCATAAGTCATCACCAGTTGACCCGATCGGCTATTATAACCCCATTTCAGAAATGCCACGAAGCGCTCTACAGGCTTGACTAGTGCAAGCGCTTGTCACCCAAATTTTTGACCTCATCCGGGGCCTCTAAAGCCTTCAAAACTGAGTTCAAAGTTTCTGTACCCTGCTGCCAATACCGAAAATCTTCAATATCTTCCAATATACACTTGATCTGGCAATGAAACTTTACTGGCAGAATTACATGACCAAAATGAACCTCCAAGAAAGAAATCAGATCATTCTGAGCACATACAAAAATTACCAAAAATAGTAACTTTCCATAAATAGCAGCTCTGCACAAAATAGCCCTTATTGAATACAAAAACAGAAATATTTTTGGGTGATGCAAGATTGCTCTTACACCCAGGATGCTCCTGCATCATTGTATTACTCTTGGTTTGTGTGCATTCAATTCATTATACTATCCCTTTTCCAGAGAGTAGACAAAGAGTAGTGACATAGTTCATGATCTAAATCACAATCTAATATTATCAAGCAAGTAAACAAACAATATATCATCATAGGAAACATGATAACACACAGAAATAATAAGGATTTATACAATAATATATTTACAATATATCCATCCTTTCTCCTAAGTCCTTTCACATAAGAAAACATACAAAATACAATAGAATATTAATACATTCTTCATATTGCCAGTACACAGGAAGAAATCACAAATACAGAACAAAAGTAATCACACAAATCAAATAAGGAGGAGAATCTTCCAAGATAGCTCCTACCTAGATTTAGGTGAAGACAACCATTGAAGAAGGAGGAATTAATCAACTTGGCCTACTTCTAGCACTCCACCAAATCCTTTTGATTATAGACACCATCTTTTCCAAATATACTATAATCAATGATGATATCCTAAAACTAAGATCAATTCTCCTATGAATAATCAAGCTAACTCCCATTCCTCAAAGGCTTCCTCCCATAAATAGGTTGAAGGATTGGTTGTATGGGAAAATCAACTGATCCAACCATCCCAAAAAAAAATCATTTTATATTTTAGGCTTTAATTAATTTCATTAAAGCCATTCATAGGAAGGGAATAGCTAATCCTACTATTTAATATTATTAATAATAAAATCTAATATGAGAGCCTCATACATTTTGTCCTCTTGTTCCCATGTTTCCCCTTTACCTCTTCGAAACCCTCATCTTCAGTACCTTTCTCCATTTTAGAGTTGTCAACCGAAGTCTTTCTAGAATTATTCTTAGAAGACAAGGCTTTAAACTTATCTTTTTTTAGAGAAAAATCCTCAGAGGGATCTTCCTCATCATCCTTTATTTCCTCTCCATGCATATCCTCCTTGTCGCCCTCTATTTCTTCATCATCCCTAGTATGACTCTTCAGGAAAGGTTTCTCCACCTTTTTGGTTTTGAGGATATCATACTCCAGAAGCATGACGCCTTGGTGAGAGGCATGGTCTCCTTTTGGATCCCTCTAAATATAGTAACATTGACTCCAAAGAACTTGGCAAGTAAAATAGAAGACTAATCTTCACATTATGTCTAAAGTGGTTTAACAACATAAAGTGTTTTGCATAAGCTCTCAAAAATCTACCATCAAGTGTTACATAGTTGATAATAGTAAATAACACATACCTCCATGCCAAAGAAATCCATTTAGGATTATAATAGGAGGTATCCTCCTTAACTAGTCTCAATTTCTCCATCTCAGTAATGGAGAACTTCTCAAGCACTTTATCAGAAATGCTTCTATCTCTACAAAACTTTAAACCCTCCATGTTCATGCCAGTAGCTTCCACCGTGATTTTCTCCATGAGCTCCATTAACCGATTTCCCACAAGAACCATACCATCTCCTTTCTTCAAAATATCCCACACCTCCTTAGATGTAGTTTTCTTTCTTCCATTTTCAATTTTTGAGATGTTGCATTTATATACTCTCTTCCTATAAGTGAAGATCTCCATTCTTTTTTGTTTCCAAAATCTATCTAATCTCTCTTATTTTATATTGTCAAGTAAATTCAATTGAGTAATATATAAACTAAATTACTATTTTATTTAAATTACTATGTCTTTTGTCAATTTTTTTTGTCTATAAGATATTTAAGAAAGGGAATAAAAATGGATTCTTCATCTACTTACCAAAGAAATTTTAATTGTTAGATACTAGATCATTACGAGGAAGATTTTTTTGTACTATTAGCTTGTCTTTATGAAAATTTTATTCACTGCCTTCAACTTTGTATGAGATAGTTTTAAATATTATTTTAATAAATAATTTACCATTCCCAATTGAAAACCTTCTATGCCAAATATATATTAAATATTTATTTTCATATAGAGTGAACTATTTTTCTTATCCAATAATACCATTTCTACCTTCTCCTTCATCCTCTCCAATCTTCCACAACTACCCTTCTAACACTTTGAAAAAACTACACTGTACTATAACACTTATTTACTTTTTCCATAAAGTTTAATTATTAACTTTTTCTTAAAATAATTTTTAAGAAATATAGTCTTTCATTTCATGATGAAAGCATGTCACTTAGAAAGACTTAAATTGAGGAGAAAATGTCTTTGTTAGGAATAGTCCTAAGAGATAACTGAGGGGGGAGGGGGGGGGGGGGGTGAATCAGTTATCTACAAGATTCAATTCTTTATCCAATTAAATATACTTAAATATAAAGCATATACACAATGAAGGAACACATGAACACAACACTAATATTTTGGTTACGGGGAAACCCAAATAGGTAAAAACCCCAGTGGGACTTGATACCCACTAATATTTTGTACTAGTGTATAATGATCCTTGTTAGAAGATCCTTTACCTTGTTAGGAGTAGCTTTACAATGCTTTAAGTACATTAGACCTTGTTAAGGGTCAAACCCTGTTAGGAGTCTTTTGCAATTGTCCCTATTAAGGGAGAGGATGCACTATCTAAGAGCTCACTCCTCAAAGAGGTGAAGGCTACAACTTTATGAATAACAGATACACACTATATCTAGATCTCAGTGAACTACGCTTTGACCTATTGTCTAGGTCAGTTCTAATGTATAGCACAAATACTTTACTTGTTAACATAGATCTTCCTCTGATGATTCAACACTTCACACACTCTGCTATGCTCTTCTTAATCAACCATGAACCACACTCAAGCAATCACAAATAACTGCCTATAAATATCTTTCATCTAAATGATATAATCAAGCTGGCCTATTACAACCACCTTGAAATCATAATAGAGAAACCATAAAAAAACTTATATAAACATTATGTCATCTCTAGTATGCATGCAACACACTCTGGGGCCTGTCCAATAAGATAAATGTAGACACACGCTACACACTGTCGGCTCTACCAAAACAATTGGATCTTTTTTCTTGAAGCTGAATTAATGCATGTGCTCTTAATCAAACATCAATAACTCTACTCTTATCTTAAATCCAATGGCACATACCCCAAAGATAGGTGCAATGGAAGAACCAATAAAATCTCTGTTGGCTCTTCTGAAGAAACATAGTGTTGGGGGTTCGCTTTGATCTTCAACTTGTAGATTTATACTTTGATGGATAACTTTAATATAAATTTGACTCTATCACCACTCCAAAGTCTACAAGGAAGAGGGCCAATTAACAAGGATCAAGAGAGATCCTCCTACACTTTGAGCCTTATTGCTCAGGTGGGTGTACCCTTGATTCACTTCTTGAAAGGAATCACTAAATTATATACAACTATATACTCTTTACTAACTACTTTAAGATTTTATCATTTGAATGTTTGTGTGTGGTTGATGAAAATGAAATGCCTCCAAAGGATGGACTAGTGCCTTAACCTAGGGCAAAGAGTCACCCAATTACATATATTATCTGAAGATCTTGACTCAAACACTCTTGGGCTCAAGATAAGTGCTTTTCCTATTACCCCTCTCCCTCAAACACAAGGACATCAGATTCTTACTTGGTTGTAAACTCACTAAACCCACCCAAAAGACTTTAATCCTAAATTTGTTAGGAACTCAGAGATGACTTCACAATACTCTTTGTTTACCATATGCTAACACACTTTGTGACATTAACATACATGAGCTTAGAACCGAAATAAGAAGAAATACACAAATGCAAGATTGGAACTCAATAGTATTTTCATTAACATATTTAGGATCAATATACAATCAAAACAACACAAAGATAGGAAATACCAAAAATCCCACTCCTTTATCAGTATAAAACTATCAATAACCATCTGGGACCAAAGAAAGTTTGGAACCCCTACAAAATCAAAATTTCTACAACTTATACTCCCTAGTCATCTTGGAATTCTCAAAGAGAATGCAACAAGCTATGGATGACTTAGGGTTAGGGTTTCAACCACCCAACTGACTGGAAATGGTCATAAAGTTATTACAGGGGTGGAAACCCAAGCAACCAGGAGAAAGAAAATCTTGGAATGATCCTCAATCATGACAAATTCTCTGTGAAGGTACTGAGAATTATGAACAATGCCTAAAAGTCAACCATGCAACATGCCTTGAGCACAAAACTACATAGTAAAAATCCTTAGATGATCACTCAACACCCTGGACCACACTGCAACAAGTGCCACCAAACCAATCGAAATCAGCTATTAAAACCATAAATTTTGGTACTTCCTGTTGCTAGAAACCCTCTACAAATTCAAATTTGAAAATAAATGGCTACTTTATGGCACTTGCAGCAAATTGATGATCAAAATTTAAATCTCCATCAACTTTAATTCATGACTGTCTGATCTTCATGCTTTGTGGGCTTTTAAATCTTAACTCAACTGCCAAAAGACTGAGAAACTTTGACCAGGCCCACATCAGGAAGATTGACGACCATCTAAAGTTTGCAAAGACATCTGAGATTCTATTAGATTACACACCCATCATTAGATCAAGAATCTCCTCCCATCTCTAACAACCATCTGACAGGAAACAAAATCAACAGTCGTCACAAGATCTTAAGCCTTTGACAAAACCCATAAGATTATACTCCATTCATCGATTCACTGACAAGATCATGACCCACTGACAAATCCAAAAAATAGGTCCCACTAATAGGATTCCACCTCATACTACATGGACCAATAAAAAAAACTCCAAGTCAGCTCCACCTGGCAACGGGAACACTACCAAAGATACATTTGAGACAAATGAGATCAATGGCTAGCATAAGATCTCAAGCCTCTGACAGATTCCATGAGAACTTACACCCATCATTGGATTGATTATGGATGTCAGGACCCTCTGACCCATTGGAAAATCAGGTCCCACTGACACATGCTAAGTTGTTTACCCATGGACCAATAAGAAAATGCTAACATGGCACACCTGGCATGTGGACCCACTTAAAAGGAAAGGCAACGTCACCTAATGAGATCAATGATAGTCTTAAGATCTCATGCATCTGACACATCGCTTGTGAACATAAGCCCACCATTAGATGGAGATGGTGTTAGAGCTGGGCCCCGGGAAAACATTAAGCCAAAACATAGGAAAAATTAAAGCTCAGGACTTAGGAAAATTTAAAACTTGCAGGGCACTGGGAACTTAGGAAAGATTAAAGGGGACCCACTGACACATGAAACCTAACCACACGACATGTAAAGAAGTCTTTTTTTTAAAAAAGGCACATGCAGATTAAGGGTTTTAAGTGACCCGTAAAAAGGTAACATGAAAATAAAACAAGGCCAGGCCAATTTTAAATTTAGGGACCCAACGACTAGATTTAAAAAAAAATTTGCCAAGGGTTTTAGCCGAAGACAAGAAAAACATTGTAGAGACTAGAGGAAGAGAGATAGAGCCATGAAATTTTTGGCACATGCTAATAGTGGCTCTGTCTAGAGATGTATGCCTCCTGCAAGCATAGAAAGGACTTAGAATCACTAGTTTAAAGTAGACCATCCCATTGGAAAAATTGCAGACAACAGGGAACAAGCAAGGGAGAACAGGCAACAGGACCAAAAACTGATAGACTAGGACAAAATAGGGTAGGGGCAAGCAGCTTATTTATAGAATTTACAAAATGTACAAACCTAAATACTATTCATGGAAAAAAAAACCTCAATTGAACTATTTCTTCAAGAATTATCCATGAACTGGCAATTCTTGAATATCACCATTTAATTCTTTGATAATGTATGAATCTTGGCCCCATTTCTCATGAATTAGATATGGCCCTAGCTAGATGGGATCAAATTTACCATGTTTCCCCTTATCCTCTAGTCTGACATTCCAAACTAACACCAAATCACCAGGTTCAAACTTTCTATCAACAGTCTTCTTATCATATAAATTCTTAACCTACAACTGCAATTTGGCATTCCTTGCAACTGATTCTCTTCTAGTCTCATCCAACCTAATGAGGTCCTCAATTCTCAACTACATCTCATCATCTATGTCATCATCATATAGCTAAACAAATTTATACATTTCCAATAAGTTATTCTGACGCAATCTTGCATGAATTCCATATACTAGGTCAAATGGTGCACAACCAATTTCCCTCTTCATAGTTACCCTATTAGCCCATAGAGCTAATGGTAGCTTTGAATTCCATGCCCTCTTATTCTTTTCAAGAATTCTCTTTAGTATTTTAATGAAACTCTTATTAGTAGATTCTGCCTGACCATTTCCTTGTGGATGATAGGGTGAGGAATTATAAATCTGAATTCCCAAACCTTTGCAAAAGTCCTTATATTTAGTAGACCTGAAGCACATGGCATTATCACTTACTATTCTCTCAGGGCACCCAAACCTTGTAACAATATTATTCATCATAAAATCAATTACCACCTTAATAGTTGCATTTCTTGTAGGTATAGCTTCTACCCACTTTGTAAAGTAATCAGTGGCAACTAAGATCCATAAGTGTCCTCCACTTGACTTGTTTGGTATCTCCCCTATGAAATCAATTCCCCATTTTTGGAAAGGAACCTAAAATTCTACTGGTTTTAATGGCACATTTCCTAAAAATTTAAGCTTACCAGAGAACCTTTGACAAGCATCACACCTCCTCACCAACTGTTCTGCATCCTTGAAGATTGTGGGCCACCAGAATCCTTCTCTCAAGATATTATGAGTAGTTGTTTTACCCATATAATGCCCACCACAAAATCCCTCATGCATTTCTTTCAACAATTTGTTAGCCTGATCTTCATCTACACACTTCAAAAATATGCAATTTGAATTCTTCCTATACAATTTACACTTCACAATTACATACTTGATGGCCTATAGTTTCAATGTCCTCTCCTAATTATCATTCATGTTATCTAGACATCTCATGTTTCTCAAGTAATAGATGATATCATGATACCAAATACAATCATCCATGTCACATGTATAATCAACTTCATAATGATTTACCTAATTTGCATCAAGGTTGGATTGAGCCATCAGTTTTTCCAATCCTTGTCCTCTAACCAATGTAGTAATCTGGACCTCAACATTGAATTCTTAGATCCTATTGATCCATCTGCATCTTCTTCCAGACACCTCTTGCTATGAGAAAATATCCTTCACAGATGCACTTGGCACAAAAGAAATCATAGCTACTCCCATCAAGTAACACCTAAAAGCCTTGATTTCCTTTACAAGTGCATAAGCCTATTTTTCATTTACGTCATACTTCAATTCTGTAGCCTGCAAAGATTTACTGAAAAATGCAATAGGCTACTCAAAACCATCCTTATTCTTTTGTAACATAACTACAGCAATAGTGTGAAAATATGCAAAGGAAAAGATATGCATTGGGACATTATAATTAGGTGCATTAAGCATTGGTGCATCTTTGATAGCCTACTTGATACTTTTGAAAGCCTCATTAGGCTCACCCTCCCAATTGATTGTAGATCCCTTCTTCAACATCTTAGAAATAGGTCTAGTAACCTATGCAAAATTTGTCACAAACCTCCTTAAGAAATTGACCCGACCAAAGAAGGACTGAATTCCTTTAACATTCTTTGGTCTCTAAATTTTATCAATGGCTACTACCCTCTTAGGGTCAATTCTCACTCCTTGCTTCCCAACTAAGTGGCCAAGCAACTTACCTTCAATGACACCAAAAGCACATTTCCTTGGGTTCAAAGAAATGCCAAATTCCAAGGCCCTCACAAATATTCTCTCTACATGAGTACAATGGTCTTCTTCCTCCTTGGAATAGGTAGTTAGATCATCTTGATATACAACAAGGAATTCATTTATGAAATCTAAAAAGACAACATCCATTGCCCTCTGAAAAGTAGCACTAGCATTTGTGAGGCCAAAAGGCATTCTCACATAAACATATGTCCCCCAAGGTGTTGTGAAAGTTGTCTTGAATTGGTATGATTCCTTGACAATGACCTGATTGTAGCCAGATAAACCATCCATCATAGACATCAATTCTGATCTGGTTACTCTCTACAACATAGCTTCCATATTGGGTAGACAATAATTATCCTTTAATGAGCTGATGTTTAGATTCCTAAAGTCCACACAAAGCCTAATGTCACCATTCTTTTTTCTCACAGGAACAATGTTTGGCACCTAAGAAGAATGCCTTATAGGCTTGATACTTCCAGCATCTCTCAGCTTCATTAACTCTTCTTGCATCTTGGGTGCCAAAGTGGGATTAATAGGCCTTTGCTTTTGACGGAAAGGTTTAGCATCTTCTTTTAATGGAATAATATGTTGAAACAAATCTTCTCTATAAACCTTAAGGTCATCATATGACCATGCAAAAACATGCCTGAATTTTCTCAATAATTCGATGAAATATTTCTTTACCTTTTGAGATATATCTCTACCAATGTATACCTTCTTAGGTGCCTCATGTGTTCCAAGATTTATCTCCTCTAGATCAACATGATGTTCTCTTTTGATATTCTTTTGAATTCTATCCTGGTTATCAAAGATAGTCTCCAAAACAACAAGCCCCTTGGGCACCTTGTTAGTTCTAAGCTGAATGACCTCATTGCCAAAGAGAACCTCCCTTCCTTCTACTGACTCAACCAAGGTTGAACAATCAAATTCCTTACCATGATATTGATCCTCACAACCCATAAACTTCAAGATATCATTATCATCATCAAAAAATCACCAATTTTCAATATTATCTGGTATGCTAGGCCTATCCTAAATTTCAACTTTAGAGATACCAGAAAATGTAATATCATTGGGATTGATTGTAATATTGGCTAACAAGTCAGCCATCTTATTGTTACTCCTATCCTTCCACTCAATATTGAAGACATCAAAATGTTCAATCAAATCCCAAAACTACATTCCTATATTGTTTCAACCTCCTATTCTTGGAAGTATATATTGACCTGACTTGGGACACTACCAACTTAGAATCACCAACAACACTTAAACACTTAATACCATATTTTTGTGCCAACCTCAATCCTAACAACAAAGCCTCATATTCTGCTATATTATTGGTACAAAAGAAATTCAATGCAAAAGAAAATTTGTAGGTATTTCCATCAGGAGAAATAAGTAAAATACCTGCTCCTGCACCATCTTTGCAATTTGCACCATCAAAATACATTACCCACAAATCACCCTTCATAGAATTAGCACTTACCTCAATATAGATAGGTGACAAAGTAGGTTCATTTTCAAATACAGGGATCTCTACCCTAAAAGCATTAATATCAGTATCCACAAAACATGTAGTTTCATTATCAATATTTCTCTCAATCATGTGGCATACTCTTGGCTCTCGTTCAATCTTGACAAACTGATCATCAATCTTGAAAGTGGCATAGGACAGATCACACTATAAACTTCCACCCATGGTAGCACTCCATCTTCTAGTTAGCAGCATCCCATAATGAGGAGGGATGTCCACTATGAAAACACTCATTGTCAATTCTTTCTTTGGATATGCTACTAGCCTATATGGCATTACATTGATAGTCCCAATAACTGGTACCTCCCTCTGATCCATTGCACAACATCTACCTTGAATTGTATCAACTTTAAGGCCCAACTTCTCCATGATTTTGAAAGGCATGACAATATTAGAGGCACCACTATCAATCATACAATTTCTCAACTTCATTCCATTCACAAGAACACTTAAAAAGAATGGATCAATATTTCCAAGGCTGGCATTGACAAAACTATCCAAGTATATTGGAGGAATTTGAGACACAATTCCCTAAGTAGCAACACCTTTCAAAGCTTTATCCTGAGATCCATTGCATGGAACATCATTTTCATGAACATTACCTACCCATGCAATAGCTTTGTCTTTGTTTTCAGGGATCCTCAAAAATTCTAACAATGGAACCTTAACTGTAATTTGGGACAATACAGATAACATATCAATAGGAGTAGAGGAAGGAATCTCAATCTGCACTGCCTTAATATCCTTTTGCTTATCTGATATATTAGGTGTATTAGCCACCCTCATTTTTTCAATCTTAGCTATTATGTTAACTGGCCTCTCAATCTCACTAGAAATATTTTCAATTCCAACTCCCTTAGGCTCACAATTCTTACCTTTCACATTCCTGAATTTTACCATGTGATCACCTTTTGATTTTTTCTCATTAGTCTCTCTAGAGATGGTACTCTTTATGAACATTCCTATAGCTTTCTTATTTATATTCCTTGCCACAATGCCTCTAGTTTGCATTTGGGAAATCATTTTTGTAGTAATACTATCCATCTCTTCTCTAGAAGGCCTTCTCAAATTTATTGGCTTAGAAGAAGAGTTCATATTACATGTCTTCCAATCAATGTCTTCACTATCAAAAAAAACTTCTTGATGAAAAAGGGCCAAATTGTGTCTCTTCACATTTACATCTATCTCTTCATCAAAATTAGAATCATCTTCATATCCTAGATATGAAGAAGCCATGTTGCATCCAAGATCATCTTGATCTTCTTCTTGATCTATCTCCTCATTGCCACAATCTTGTTTTGCAGCCATAGAATGTGCAACCACACAATGCTCTATAGAATGAGGAGACTGGCATGCAACACACCAAGGTATGTCCTCCATGACATTTATTGAAGCTTTTTGTAGAGGGTCAGGGACATCTCTATCATTGTTTCCTCTCACATCAGGGACAATAGGCTTTCCATCCTTCCATTGTGTGTTGTAGGGGTAGTTTTGCAATCTATTCTATTTGTTGAAATTGTTGTTGAACTGAGGCCTCTCATTGGTAGGAGCACTGATGTTCCTATTTATAGGTGCCTTCAAATCCTTTAATGTATTAAGCACCTTATCCAATTTATCTTCCTCTTGCCTCCTAGTTCCAACATTCTTATCATTTTCCTTTTTGTATTTCTTGTCCCCAAACAACTTTGGGTCATCTCTCTTTCCCCCAAATTTTCCTAATATTTTCATATTGTTCTCAATGTTGATAGAAATCCTAAAATCATCCCTAAGAGTTCTTGGTTCTTTTTCCCTCAAAAAATATCCCATCTTTCCATCAAATGCATTGAAGTATGTGGTCAGATAGACATTGTCATCTAACCACATAACTTGGAACAACTTATGCATACCCTTCTGAAATCTCATGTTGAATTCAGCTGCAGTCTCATTCTAATTTTTCCTTATGGTATTGAATTCATTCAACATGAAACTAGCATTAGGCCTATCACCATACTGCTCTTTAAAACATCTCTCAAAAGAGTCCCAAGTATCAATACAATTATCAGGAAGTCTCTTAAACCAATCTCTAGCATACTCCATTAGAGATTGAAAAAATAATTTCATGACTACATCCTCATGCTCTACCTCATAATCATTAAGCATATCAAAAAATAACCTAAGATTCTCTTCACAACTAATAGCATTATTACCAGCAAACTTAGGTACCTTATCTCTTATATCATTTGGAAAAGCATTTGGGTAACTAGGAATTCCATCAAAACTAATTTTCCTATAGCCTTCTAATTGCATAGGTCTTCCTTGAAAACTTGAACTAGTGTTAACCCTAGGATCAACATTAGCATCTACATTTATTTGTGCATTTGATTGCTACCTAGGATCAGCACCTATCCTAGTAGATGAAGAAGGAATTGAACTAGTAGCATTAATAAGTGGAATAGTAGTAGTCATAGATGGCATACCTAGTTCAGTAGCAGATGGACCAAGAGCATTAGCTGATGAAGCCTTCAAGAACTAGATCTTTCTTCTTTTTCTGCAATGGAAGCTTCAATTTCAGCCTTCTCTAATTCTCCTGCAAGGTCCTCATCTTCTTTTCTTCTTCTTTCCATTTCTTTGTCCTTATTTAAATTGGGTGGTGGGACCCCAGGTATTGTCAATGATTTACTTGTTTGATGTACCACCATCTTCTACTTTCCTTTCTCACCAGCTGCAATAGCAGGCTTAGTGATCTCATGCCCATCTTTATCTTTAGGCAAAGGAACATAACTTTGCACTTGTCTAACCAAAGGTCCATCCCTATCAAATTCATGATCTTACAATAAGCACTCTTGCTCACTCCTCAAAGCCTCAAGATCACCAAAAACATCATATTGCAAAGTCTTAGGAGCAGAAGCAAGCATCTTGATTCTCTCCTTCATTTCATTAATTTTTCTAAGGAGAGACTATCTTTCTATCAGAGCATTCACCTTTTTAGCCTCTCTCTCCTCTTATAACCTCTTATGTATGGCATCTTTCTCTACCAACTATAACCTTAATGCATTTAAATCATCAGGATCTAAAATAATGTCATCAGAACTTGATGACACATCCATATCAGAAAGATTTTGATATGGGAAGTGGACTTGCCTAGGTCTCATGGGTTATCTTCTAAAATTATCTTCATCAAGATCTAAATCAATCTCCAAACCCATCTCTCTAGCTTGTTCATCTTTACCTGTAGGTGATGGACCTTTGTCCTAAAATACAGCTTCTAGGGTATCATAAAATCTATCTTTAGAGTGACTACCATCTGATCTAGGAACTTTTTCCTGTGAACCATCCTCACTTGAGGAAACATGTGGTGCTCTACCTCTAGTATTTCTTTGTTCTCTCATGGGAGCACTAGTAGACTCACCATTCCTTCTAATCCAACTCTTCTTCTCCTATCTAGGAAATTTCTCTAGAGTGACCTCTGGATTCTTTTTGACAAAGGACCTAGTATTCCTCCTCTTGTCCATGATTTACAATATATAGCACTGGTTCTAACCTTTTTTGAGTTTCCACCCACCTAGATGGGAAATATTTTTAACTGAATACAAAAGGAAAACAAGAGTGCACTTACAACCTTTATATCTATCTGGTCAACAAAATATTTTGACTTTACAATGTAGTCCCAACTGGAAGTCCTAACAGATATACTGCTTCATTGTTGTTCTCCCCAGCAAAGTTGCCATTTTGTTGGGGGTTCCCTTTGATCTTCAACCTGTAGATTTAAACTTTGATGGATAACTTGAATATAACTTTGACTCTATCACCACTCCAAATTCTACAAGGAAGAGGGCTAATTAAAAAGGATCAAGAGAGATCCTCCTACACTTTGAGCCTTATTGCTCAGGTAGGTGTACCCTTGATTTACATCTTGAAAGGAATCACTAAATGATATACAACTGTATAATCTTTACTAATTGCTTTAATATTTTATCATTTGAATGTTTGTGTGTGGTTGATGACAATGAAATGCCTCCAGAGGATGGACCAGTGCCTTAACCTAGGGCAAAGAGTCACCCAATTACATACATCAACTGAAGATCTTGACTCAAACACTCTTGGGCTTAGGATAAGTGTTTTTCCTATTACCACTCTCCCTCAAACACAAGGACATTAGATTCTTACTTGGTTGTAAACTCACTGAACCCAGCCAAAAGACTTTAATCCTAACTTTGTTAGGAACTAAGAGATGACTTCACAATACTCTTTGTTTACCATATGCTAACACACTTTGTGACATTAACATATATGAGCTTAGAACCAAAATAAGAAGACATACACAAATGCAAGATTGGAACTCAATATTATTTTCATTAACATATTCAGGATCAATATATAATCAAAACAACACAAAGATAGGAAATACCAAAAATCCCACTCCTCTATCAGTATAACACTATCAACAACCAGCTGGGACCAAATAAACTTTGGAACCCCTACAAAATCAAAATTTCTACAACTTATACTCCCTAATCATCTCAGAATTCCCAAAGAGAATGAAACAAGCTACAGATGACTTAGGGTTAGGGTTTCAACCACCCAACCAACTAGAAACGATCATAAATTTATTACAGGGGTGGAAACCTAGGCAATCAGGAGAAAGAAAATCCTAGAATGATCCTCAATCATGAAAAATTCTCTCTGAAGATACTGAGAATTATGAACAATGCCTAAATGTCAAGCCTGTAACACACCTTGAGCACAAAACCACATAGTACAAACCCTGTAGATGATCACTCAACACCTTGGACCATACTGCAATAGCAAGCACCACCAAACCAATCGAAATCAGCTATTAAAACCATAAATTCTGGTACTTCCAGTTGCTGGAAACCCTCTGCAAATTCAAATTTGAAAATAAATGGCTACTTTATGGTGCTTGTAGAAAATCAGTAGTCAAAATTTAAATCTCCATCAACTTTAAGTCATGACCATCCGATCTTCATGCTTCACGGGCTTTTAAATCTTAACTCAACCACCAAAAGACTAAGAAACTTTGACCGGGCCCGCATCAGGAAAATCAACGGCCATTCAAAGTTCACAAAGACATCCAAGATTCTATTAGATTACACACCCACCATTAGATCAAGAATCTCCTCCCATCTTTGACAACCATCTGACACGAAACAAAACAAAGACCGTTGCAAGATCTTAAGCCTCTGACAAAACCCATAAGATTATACGTCATTCATTGATTCACTGATAGGATCAGGACCCACTGACACATCTGAAAACTAGGTCCCACTGACAGGATTCCACCTCATACTACATGGACCAATAAAAAAAACCTCCAAATCAGCTCCACCTAGCACTAGGACCACCACCAAAGATACGTTTGAGACAAATGAGATCAACAGCTTGCGTAAGATCTCAAGCCTCTAAAAAAGTCCATGAGAACTTACGCCTATCATTGGATGGATTACAAATGTCAGGACCCTCTAACCCATAGGAAAATTAGGTCCCACTGACACATTCTAAGTTGTTTACCCATGGACCAATAAGAAAACACTGACATGGCACACCTGGCATGTGGACCCACTTAAAAGGAAAGGCAACATCACCCAATGAGATCAATGACGGTCTTAAGATCTCATGTGTTTGACACATCACTTGCGAACATATGCCCATCGTTAGATGGAGATGGTGTTAGAGCTGGGCCTAGGGAAAACATTAAGCCGAAACATAGGAAAAATTAAAGCTCAGGACTTAGGAAAATTTAAAACTTGCAAGGTGCTGGGAACTTAGGAAAGATTAAAGGGGACCCACCGACACATGAAACCTAACCACGTGACATGTAAAGAAGTCTTTTTTTTTAAAAAGGCACATGCATATTAAAGGTTTTAAGTGACCTGCAAAAAGGTAACATGAAAATAAAATAAGGCCAGGCCAATTTTAAATTTAGGGACCCAACGGCTAGATTTAAAAAAAAAATTTGGCCAAGGGTTTTAGCCGGAGACATGAAAAACATTGCAGAGACTGGGGGAAGAGAGCTAGAGCCATGAAAATTTTGGCACATGCTAACACACAAGAAACCGCTATTGGCAAATAGTGACTGCATAACTTCACTTCTATTGAATATCTGACTATGCGTCCATAACTGAAACATCACTAATATGTCTTCAACATATATCTAAGTGCAAAAGGATCCATAATGACTATACAAACAACCATACACAGAACATTGTCTGTTACTCTGTCAGGAACACTACTGACACAAGCTACTATATAACTGTTTGTAATGATAGTTAACATTTGTGACCATGATATCATGCTGATATCATGTCCATGCTACATATACTAAAATCTTACTACATAAGACTTCCACGCATGCTACTTTCCATATGTTGTCATCAATGACAAACATACAGTCAATACTAGCCAGCTAGAAAATCTCCAACAATCTCCCCCTTTGGCATTAATGGCAACATGTGGAATGAAAAACCACCACCAATCCAAATGAACATTACTTTTATAACATTCCCCATTTCCTCTTCAAAAACTCCCCCAAAGATGAATCCTCCATTTGCTGCAATATTTTCCATCATTCTCCATTTCCTCAACTGAACTTCTATCACAACTAAATACTTCTCTCCCTAAGTATATTACTCCTTCTATTTTTCATGACACTGTATATTACTCCCCCTTTGATATCAATGGCAAAGGGTGCCACTCATTTTAAGCACTAGTACTACTCCTGAGGTAGAGTAGTCAACCTTTCATTAGTCCCTGAGGACTGATGCCTTTCCTTCTTTCCTTTAAGCAGAATCAAGGAAGGGAATTACTCCCAACTTCTCCTTGAGATACTCAAAAGTATCCTTAGGAAATGGCTTTGTGAATATGTTTTCCAACTAATCTTTAGTACTCACATAGTCCACCATGAGTTCTTTCTTTGCCACTTTCTCTCTTAGGAAGTGATACTTGATCTCAATGTGCTTTGTCTTTGCATGCATCATAGGGTTCTTTGACATATTGATAGTGCTAGTGTTATCATAGTGAATAAAAATAGGATAATAAATTTGAATTCAAAAATCTTTTATCATCTACTTGATCCAAATAATTGTAGAACAATTTAAGGCTGCTGCAACATACTCCACTTCTACTATTTTTGATAGATAAAATCAATAGAAGGGTGCTGGCCCATGGAACAGAGGACTAGTAGCACATTAACAACATATTAATGTAACCAGTCAAGCAGTAGTAATAGAATAATAGTGTTCAATAGTTCTAAATCTACCTCTATCAAAAACAAAAGTCACCTTACTAAACATACAAAATAAACTAGAGTATCTAGTACCAGTAGTATCAAGTAAAGTATCAGTAGAAAGCCACACAGGGCTAACCAAAGAGCAGTAAAAGATGATAAAAACCCCATTCATAAAATAGGCGGACCTAGGGCTAAACCCTTCCAAAAATGACCAACACATAGGAACTGAGCTAATTATTTCCACCCAACTGCTTAGACAGCAGAGTAGTCACCCATTCTTCCTGCAAGAACATGAGGAGGTCCTTGTTGTCCTTGTTTGCTTCTAGAGTGCCACACACTAGTTTATCTTACAAATGACAAAGAGTCATCACCGAAGCGTGCATAATTTTCAAACCAAATTTATTGGTTAGTCTACATTGGTTCATTAGCTCCTGCACAATATTCTTTATCTCAGCAATCTCATTGTCCAACTTCTTAAACCTCCTCTTAAGAGTCCCTTTGAGCTTGTTTCTATCCTCTAGGGCTTTAGTGTTCTGAACAGGGGAAGGGGGCTTCTCTAGAGGATTGTGAGCAGGGCTAAGAGACAGGGAAGAGATTATGGGGGCTTCCATGGTAGGTTTGGGTTTAGGAATAGGGATATGAGGGGGGCTCATGTGGTCTTCCGAAGAATCATTCATGGACTTAGTGGATTGTGAGTCCTTATCAAACATGGAGAGCTCTTTAGTCACCATTTCCAGTAGTTTAGTTTTACATTTCTCTTTGGCCAGTCTGTTAGACATCCTTCTCCCTGACCCACTCAAGTCCACCTCTAGGTTGACTTGGCTTTCCAATAATTTTTTTTTTTGGCCTTATAGTCGATCTCTAAGGTACTATCATCCTCCTTCCTATTTTTCATATCCTCATACTCAAATACATAAGACACATCCTAGGCATCCTTCTTGAGAAATAGATTTTGACACCTTTTTTTTTTATTCTTACCCTCTTTGGTGCTA
This sequence comes from Chamaecyparis obtusa, assembly GCA_027943335.1. Taxonomy (NCBI): domain Eukaryota; kingdom Viridiplantae; phylum Streptophyta; class Pinopsida; order Cupressales; family Cupressaceae; genus Chamaecyparis; species Chamaecyparis obtusa. Next base: position 242,504 of record BSBK01001786.1, read on the forward strand.
AGAATAGCCTCTTGGGTAATATGGATGAACTAGGAGGAGGACTGGGTGGGGTTGTCAATTTTGTCTGGGGAATCCTCCTATATCACTTCCTAGATAACCAGGGGGTTGAGGTGCCAAACAAATGGCTTTGTGGAACTAATAAAGGTAGAGGAGGAGGCCCTAGTGAAGGATAGGTATTTTCTTACCAGGGTTCTCCTTGATGTCAAGGATATTGCTTTCAATAGAGTGCAACAGGAAGAAGGGGATGGATATTAAATCTTTGTTCCTCATGTGATTTAGAAATGGTAATTGGTAATAGTAGAAGATGGTGAACTTACCTTCCAAAGTGAAGTATTTCATCACAATGAGGTAGATTTTTGGCCAAGAATCCAGCAACACCTCCCTATTGAAACCCCCCTGATTTTTCACCGATATCTCACCATCCCTGAAGAACTGGTTAGGGCTAGTTGTGTCCAGAGTTCAAATGGTTTTCTTGTATTTTCTCCCCTTCATGGATAGCCCTGTCACCTTGGCTATCACCTCCTCATTTAGCTAGAAGTGTATACCACCAATAGAGACACTTTTGTTATTCCAAGATAACATGAATTAATTGGATATATGTTCATCATGCCCACACTTCATTCTCTCCATGCAGCCCCAAATTCTGCTCTCCTTGCAATAATGAGTCACCAGGGCATCCAAGGAGAAGATCTCATCGATTTTATCAGGCTTAATGTGGAGAGTGTTGCCTCCCATTTCAATATTCAGCCCCTGCTTTTGTAATTGACTGAGAAATACAATTTTTTTTGTTTCTTGTCCAAGTGACAAGTCTATTACCAAGAAACACTACTCCACCTAATGTAATTTTTCTATCATCAACACATCCTTCCCAATCTAGATCAGTGTACACATCAAGCTCAACATTTACTAAATTAGGATACCATAGACCATAGTCTATAGTGCCTTGTAAGTATCTAAATATCCTTTTTACTACCATGAGGTGACTTTTTTTAGGCTCTGCTACAAATCTTCCAACTATGCCAACTGCATTGGAAATATCAGGTCTAGTCTGAGTAAGATAAATAAGTTTTCCAAGCATAGACTTGTACAATGTTATATCAACTACTCACGAGTGATCTTCTTTTGTAAGCTTACATCCAGTAATCATAGGAGTCCCTGCTGGCTTGCAATCATCCATCTTGAATTTATTTAATATTTCTTTCACATACTTAGACTGATTAATGAAAATACCTTTCTCTATCTATTGTACATTCAATCCTAACAAATATTTGATAGGACTAATCATACTCATCTCAAATTCATTTTGCATCTCCTTAGAAAATTCAGCACTAAGTTTGTCATTACCTCCAAAGATAATGTCATCAACAAATATAGCTACAAGTAGTAGACATTCAGATGTCTCTCTAATGAATAGATTACAATCTGTTTCTCCTTTCTTCAATCCAATCTTTGTTAAGTATCCATCTAGTCTTTCATACCATGCTCTAGGGGCTTTCTTAAGTCCATAGAGGGCCTTCTTCAATCTGCATACCATATCAGGTCTGTCTGATAAAGTGAATCCTTATGGCTACTCAATGTATACTTATTCTTTCAAATCTCCATTTAGGAATGCTGACTTTACATCCATCTGATAAACTTTGAAGTTTTTTACTGTAGCTTTTATACACTAAGTTTGCACCTCTATCTCAAGCTCTCGTAGTCTTGATAACTCAGTATAACTTGGGAATCATCTCTAGGTTGTGGGACCTTTGCTAACCAAGATGAAACCTCTAGGTTCTAGGCTGGTTCCTCTTAGATTATCACCCTGATTTTCTTCTTAATAGGAAAGTAAAATTTTTGAGGGAAAGGGTTAGAAGGAGTGCATAAAATGGAAATAACTAAAAGTAAACTATCCTACTGGGTGATGCACCAAAATTAGGTTTTGGATCTCAGTATAGAGGATTGAGATCAATGGAGGAATCAGGTCTAATAAGTCACCACTCACTAGATAGGCTTGCATAAGTATTTCATAGGAAGGCCAGAATAGAAGACTCAACCTATGACCTACAAACAAATATCCTCTTCTGGAACTCAATGTAGGAATGAGACAAGACTGCTAGGGGCTATAGCATACCCAAAAAACATCTAAATCAGATGAGACATAGTAACTCACAAAATGTAGAAGGTAAGAGGGACTAGGAACCCCAGTTTCTATTAACATCATTCATAGACTTCAATCCAATAAGAAATAAACAAAGACAAGGAAGCATAAGGACATGAGGAACTATCACAAAATACCTCTACAATGTTTTTATCTATCAATGAGAATTACAGAATGTGGGAAACCAAGGGGCAGGAAGAAATGCCACAAATAGCTTCGCAAGAAAGAGTCTTTCTTTTTTACAAAATGTGAATTCTGAGCTCTACAAGCTCCAAAAAATGATATATACAACACTCACTACACGTAGGTAGGAGTCAAAAATCTAACCAGGGTTACAGATTTTACAATATAATAACCAACCCTAGGTACCTTGAGAATTAGTACTAAGTCTGATAATGGATGTCTCTGCAATATCATGGTCAATTTGACTTTGAGTTTGTGTGCCCATCCCTATACTACAATTGCCTACAGACCAACAACCTGGATTCATCATCTGTTCTGCAACAAAGTCTGATCATGAATGCCACAAAAGTACCTCATAGGGACAAGAAATGACCCTTGGTGGCTAGCCAGACCTCCTTCATCAATTTCCCAACTGCGCATGTCCTAGTGACATAAATTCTTTGAGCTACCGTACTGCTACAAACATCTCACTAGAAGAAAGCCCATGAAAAATAGTGACACTGCCTTTGAAATAACATTGGTCACATGATCACATGAGCTCAAAAAGCCTCATGTGATCATGTGACAAGCCTCCTAGAATCTATCTCCACTTCACACATAGCCTATAGACAAACACTGGCAAATAACCTGGTGACTACGCAAAACCATTATTCACGCAACTGCACATCACTAAAAAATGTGGAGCTCTACTAAACCATTTGCAATCAAGGAAACACTTTATTGGACATCACCAAGTTTAGAGGACAAAAATGACCTCTTCTAAACCTTTACCATTTAAAATCTGACCCCACTAACAACTGCATCATCATCGCTAGCTCAATGAATGAGAAATGAACACATCAACACAACATGGCATCAAACCCACCCGCAGAAGAATCCCATCGAACGGTTGTCGCATGATTGTATGGGGTCAAAAGATCCCATGTGAACATGTGACCACCATCAGATCTTTACCGCACTTACATCTCGGGCCCACTGTAAAACCTTATCACCAGCTGACCAATGAAACCCAGGCACGTCACCAAACTGCAGGCTCATATTGGCATGGTTAACAGCTAGTCACATGTTCGCATAGCCTAAAAAGGGGCTATGTGATCATGTGACAAATCACTAGCATTCTTCAACAGGACCATCAATAGTTAGTTGCATGGTCGCATAAGCAAAAAAGGACTTATGCGATCATGCAACAACCCGCATAACAACTTATCAAAAACCAATTGGGCCCCACTTGTCAGAGTTGCGTGCTTGTGAAAAAATGCTGCCACCAGAGAAGAATAACAAAGTGCTGAAGGGGTCAAAAATATAGAGGGTTTTCAAACCGAAGGTCAAAAGTACACTAGGCTTTTAGAGTGAAGGTCAAAAACATCCTAAGCTTTCAAACCAAAAGGAAGAAAACACAGAGGGTTTTTGACATGGAACCCTTTTTTTGAAACCCTGCAATAGTATTTCCTGCAACCATTCAAACTTGAATATCTCTGAGGGTTTTGTGAATTAAGTGACACGATCTAAACTGGGGCTTGAAAATACATCAAATAACATGGGGCCAAAAGTGCAAAGCATAAAACTTTGAGGATCTACTTCAAAAGTGAAAACAAGTTGTAGCAGGGCAAGATAAAAATAGAGACCTAGAAACTTGGCCAAATTTGTAGAATAGGAAAATTTGGGCAACTTCTGTGGGATGTGAGCCTGCTAGACATTAGACCAGTGACCTTGACATATCCATTGGGCATAGGAGTCATTCTAAGCACAAAACTTTGACAAAGACAAAATTGAACTAGCAAGACAAACTATGCATGAGCACTTCTTGGAAAGCAGGAAAAACTAAAACTAGAAAACTGGAAGAAAGCAAGAAACCTAACCTAACCTAAACTAAGTAGTGCATAAAATTGGTCAAACAAAACCATTCACTAGCTATGAAAAGTAGCTACCCTTTCTCCTTAGTGTATTTTGCATTGGAAGCATAAGGATAGCTACAAGGATATGAGGCATACAAAAATTTGGCAAATGAGGATGTACTACCTCTATAAAAACAAGATCAAGTTTGCCTTCCTCTAATTGATCACATGGAGAGGTCTTGGTAAAATCCTTGTGAGCCAAGTATCTAATGGGCTAGCCTCTAGAAAGTCTGAAGGTAGGACTTTCTTTGATGGCTTCTTCCTTATCTTCATGGTTTCGTTCTATCATGGACAACCATGTCAACTCCTCAACTGTGGGTAGGGGACTGCCATCTTCTTCTTGTAAATAGGCCAAGAGCTCATTACAAATAGGCTCCATACACAAGCCTCCTATGATGTGCTCCAAACAATCTTCCTCAAGGCTTTGGCTATCCTCTGCACATTGGGAAGTCTCCTCCTCAAAGATGAGATCAAGCTCATGAATCAACATATCCTTAGGATCAATCTGTTCTAGCTACTAAAACTTCAAAGGGGTGCCTATGATCACATATTTCTCATCCTTCTCAACAAAACTAGGTAGCTCATCCATTAAGGACATGGCATCCTCTTCTATATCAACCTCTTGTTGATGGTGAACCTTTGGTTCTAATTGACCTTCAGCCATAGGCAATGGCATGGTCTCTTCTTCATCAGCAACAAAGAGGGGAAGCTCATCAAGGAAATCAACCAAGAGCTCAAGCTGAGCATCAATCTCCACCTCCCCATCTTGCTGCTCTATTTCACCGCAGTCATCACTCTACACTGATACCTTAGATTTCTTCTCCTCCTCTTCAAATGAAAGCTAATTTACCATAGGTCCTTTCTCATACACTAGACTAGTATCCTTGAAAATACTTGGCATCTAACAACTAGGAGGTAGAGTCCATTAGGGAATCCAAATCACCTCATCATCCTAAGAGACTAGAGGGGTCTCTTGGGATAATCCACTTCTCTAAATAGGCTGCTCTTGCAAAGTGGTGGGCTGAATCTCAAGCACAGGCTCTTGAAAAGAATTTTTTTCCTTAAAACTTGGGATGTGAAACTGGGGTGGTGCATGGGGAGACAAAGAAGGCATAGACAAATGGGCCTTCCAGCTTGGAATTTTAGGCCTAGGAGCCTCATGTTGAGAAATTTGTGATCTTAACCTTGCTGTCTCAATTTCAGCTCGGTGTCTGATCTCTTCTTGAGATTCTCTTACTTGTTGCTCATCAACAAGAACCTTTTCCATTTGGTAAGGAGCTACCCCTTGCTCATAGCTTTGGGATTCTATCTCCTAGTAGGGAGCTAACTCCTCATAATAACTTTGAGCCTCCTGCTCTCTTTGCTCCTTGAGCTCAGACACTTGCTTAATCAAATCAAGCAACACACTCTTTGCCTCCTGCATCTTCTTGAAGTCTGAGCTCAAAGTCTACATCTGTTGCATAGTCTAAGAAGGGGAGGATGGGTGGTAAGCATGATGGGGAAGCTAGCTTTTCATTTTTTATTGTGCCTCTTGTGCCCATGATCCATCTTGTCGGAGGGCCCTCTCATAACTTTGCACAAGGGCAAACTCATTTGGGGATATATTGATACCCTTGAGAATTATAATAGCTTGGGGTAAAAGGAGGCTTTAGGTTTCTTTGATAAGGCTGAAAAATAGTCGGTTGAGAATTATTCTCATAATAGGATGGTGAGTAACCTGACTATCCATAGTAACTTGGCATGTCTACTCATGCAATCAGCTAGGATTTGGAAATGAAAGCTTGAAACATACTAGCACTTGAACTTTTAAACTAGTAGACCTTCTGGAGCCACCAGATATGCAATAGAATGACCTCTTCTAGGTCTTTAGCATGCTACCAGCATATCAAAGATAGCATATGTGAATGTGAATTTGAACTTCAGTCCCACCGGGCATGCCAGAATTGTTATACACTAGCACCAAGGTGGGCAATCCTTGAGCTTGAGTCTATACTGATAGACCTTGTGTACTGAATATTTTTTTTATCCTTTTGTAGATGAATGAATAGGAAAACCTTTGAACTTTAATCTAATCTTCACTTTTGTCCCACCAAGCATGCCATAATTTTTATACACTAATTTTGTGCCTCTATCTCAAGATCTCGTAGTCTTTATAACTCAGTATAACTTGGGAATCATCTCTAGGTTGTGGGACCTTTGCTAACTAAGATGAAACCTCCAGGTTCTAGGCTAGTTCCTCTTGGATTATCACCCTGATTTGCTTCTTAACAGGAAACTAAAATTTTTGAGGAAAAGGGTTAGAAGGAGTGCATAAAATGGAAATAACTGAAAGAAAACTATCCTACTGGGTGATGCATTAAAATTAGGGTTTGGATGTCAGTATAGAGGAATGAGATCAATGGAGGAATTAGGTCTAATAAGTTACCACTCACTAGATAGGTTTGCATAAGTATTTCATAGGAAGGCCGAAATAAAAGACTCAACCTATGACTTGCAAACAAACATCCTCTTCTGCAACTCGGTGTAGGAATGAGACAAGATTGCTAGGGGCTATAGCATATCCACAAAACATCTAAATCAAATCAAACATAGTAACACACAAAATGTAGAAGGTAAGAGGGATTAGGAACCCCAGTTTCCACTAACAACATTCATAGACTTCAATCCAATAAGAGATAAACAAAGACAAGGAAGCATAAGGACATGAGGAATTGTCATAAAACACCTCTACATTATTTTTATCTATCAATGGGAATTATAGAATGTGGGAAACCAAGGGGCATGAAGAAATGCCATGGATAGCTTCCCAAGAAAGAGTCTTTCTTTTTTACAAAATGTGAATTCTGAGCTCTACAAGCTCCAAAAAATGATATATACAACACTCACTGCACGTACGCAGGAGTCAAAAATCTATCCAAGGTTATAGATTTTACAATATAATTACCAACCCTAGGTACCCTAAGAATTAATGCTAAGTCTGATCATGTATATGTCTCTGCAATATCATGGCTGATCGGACTTCAGGTTTGCATGCCCATCCTTGTACTACAATTGCCTGTAGACCAACAACTTGGATTCATCATCTATTCTGCACCAAAGTCCCACCATGAATGCCACAAAATTACCTCATAGGGACAAGAAATGATGCCTGATAGCTAGCCAGACCTCCTTCATCAATTTCCCAACTGTGCATGTCCTAGTGACATAAATTCTTTGAGCTACCACGCCACTACAAACATCTCACTAGAAGAAAGCCCGTGAAAAATAGTCACACTACCTTTGAAATAACATTGGTCACATGATCACATGAGCTCAAAAAGCCTCATGCGATCATGTGACAAGCCTCCTAGAATATGTCTCTGCTTCGCACAGGGCCTGCAGACAAACACTGACAAAAAACCTAGTTCGAAATCGCACTGCAAATTAAACTCTGGTTTCACCTGGTGACTATGCGAAACCATTATTCATGCAACAACACATCACTAAAAAAGGTGGAGCTCTGCTAAACCATTTGCAATCAAGGAAACACTTTATCAGACACTACCAAGTCTAGAGGACAAAATTGACCTCCTCTAAACCTTTACCATTTAAAATCTAGCCCCACTAACAACCACATCATCATCACTAGCTCGACAAATGAGAAATGAACACATCAGCATGACATGGCATCAGACCCACCTATAGAAGAATCCCATCAAATAGTTGTCGCATGATCACATGGGGTCAGAAGATCCCATGCAAACATGTGACCATTGTCAGATCTTTACCGCACTTGCATCCTAGGCCCACTGTAAAACCTTGTCACCAGCCGACCAATGAAACCCAGGCATTGTCACCAAACTGCAGGCTCATATCGGTGCGGTTAACAACTAGTCGCATGTTCGCATAGCCTAAAAAGGGGCTATGCGATCATGTGACAAACCACTAGCATTCTTCAACAGGATCGTCAATGGTTAGTCACATGGTCGCATAAGGGGAAAATGACTTATGCGATCATACGACAACCCACATAACAGCTTGCTGAAAAACAATTGGGCCCCACTTGTCAGAGTTGCATGGTTGTTAAAAAATGCTACCACCAAAGAAGAATAATGAAGTGCTGAAGGGGTCAAATACACAGAGGATTTTCAAACCAAAGGTTAAAAACACACTAGGCTTTTAGGGTGAAGGTCAAAAACATCCTAAGCTTTCAGACCAAAAGGAAGAAAACACAAAGGGTTTTCGACACTGAACCCTTTTTTTGAAACCCTACAATAGTATTTCCTGCAACCATTCAAACTTGAATATCTCTAAGGGTTTTGCGAATTAAGTGATGCAATATAAACTGGGGCTTGACAATACATCAAAGAACATGGGGTCAAGACTATAAAGCATAAAACTTTGAGGATCTACTTTGCAAGTGAAAACAAGTTGCAGCAGGGCGAGATAAAAATAGAGACCTTGGAACTTGGCCAAATTTGCAAAATAGGAAATTTTGGGCAATAGTAGCATAAGCTAGAAACAACTTAATAGCTTCTAATCTTCTCATAGGTGCAAATGTTTCTGAATAATCAATGCCTTCTTTTCATGCATATCCTTTACATACTAACCTTACTTTGTTTCTTACTATTGTACCATATTCATTCATCTTATTTCTAAATATCCACTTTGTTCCAATCACATTCTTATCATTAGGTCTTGGGACCAGTTCTCAAGTGTCATTCTTAATAACCTGATCAAGTTCTTCTTTCATAGCATCATGCCAATCTAAATCATTACAAGCATCTTCAATGCTAAAAGGTTTAATCTGAGATAGTAAACATATTGCATCACTACTAGCTGAGTTCTTTTCTTTTGATCTTGTTAAGACTTTGTCACTCTGATCTCCAATGATGTCTTTCTTGGAATGGTTTCTAGATGTAAACTTTGGAACTTTAGTTGATGCTAACTCATCAACATTAAGATTTTCTTCTTCACTTGTCTCAGGCTCATTAAATAACACATTAATGATGTCAAACATTTCTTCAATAACTGTCTCACTACTAGAGGGTTTGGGTTCTTCTTCAATCATGGGTGAGTAATCATGATATCTTTCTTGAACCATGAATTTTTCATCAATCTTAACATGAGCACTTTGAATGATCTTTTTCAATCTTAAATTGAAACATCTATAAGCTTTACTTTTAGTAGAGTAACCAAGAAAAATACCTTCATCACTTCTTGCATCAAACTTGCCTACTGCTTCATCTCTCTTGATGTAGCACTTGTTTCCAAAGATTCTGAAGTATTTTACTATGGGAACATTACCAAACCATAGCTCATATGGTGTTTTGTCAGCATCGGGCCTCAATTGAATTCTATTCATGGTGTAGACTATTGTATTAACCACATCTCTCTAATAGGTGTGTGAAACTTTTCCTTAAATCATGATGGTGCGTGTTGTATCAAGGATGGTCCTATTCCTTCGCTCTACAATTCTATTCTACTGAGGTGTTCTAGGTGCACTTAATTGTCTCTTTATGCCATGTTCTTCGCAATACTCATAAAATCTATTAGAGGTGAATTCTCCTCCTCTATCTGATCTCAAACCATTTATCTTAAGTCCAAATTCATTCTTAACCTTAGCTTTGAATATTTTGAACTTCTCAAATTCTTCTGACTTATCTTTCAAGAACGCAACCCACATCATTCTAGTATAATCATCAACAAACAAAATGGAATACCTTTCACCATAGTATGATCTTGTTTGAGTTGGACCACATAGGTGTGTATGAATTAGATCCAACTTGTTCTTTGTTGAATTATGTTTACTCCTGAATGAATTTCTCACATGCTTTCCCATCACACATTCCCTACATATAGTATCAACTAGCTTTGCTATGCTAGGTAGATCTCTTACTACTTTTACATTGCTTATCTTTACTATGTTATGAAAATTGATATGACATAGTCTTTTATGCCACAACCATCTGTCATCAACTTTGGGAACAAAACAACTTGCTTCTGAATTGAGTTGAAAATCATTACCTGTTGTCTTTGAGCCTGATGCAATCATAACACCATCCTTGTTGTTAATGATGCATTTGTCATCTTTGAGCTCCAACTAATAGCCTTTTCCAAGTAACTGTCCAACACTGAGAAGGTTATGTTTCAAACCATCAAAATAGAGAACATCATCAGTACTATTTTTTCCATCCAAGCTGATGGCTCCTCTACCAACTATTGGTTTAGGAGTGTTGTCTCCAAATCTAACCATACCACCATTGTATTTGTCCAGATGAACAAATCTTTCTTTATCACCTCTCATGTGATGTGAACAACCACTATCTATAATCCAGTATGTCCTTTATCTGCTTGGGAAATCAATGCTATCTTTTTTTCCTCTTTCTCATCTTTATGATGTCTCTTAACTATCATAGCAATGAATCCAATTTCTTCTTCAACAGATTCTTCATCTGAAAGTCCATCTCCAATAAAGTAATGTAACACCCCACCAGGCAACCCAAGAGGACAAGACATAAAACCTCTATAAAATACAAGTAGTGAATTTTATTTATTTATTTTAACTAGAATAATATTCATCATTACACTTCATATTTCTAAAAGAAGAAATAATTTTCTACTACTTGAATGTAAGATTTATACAACTTAAGTCCTCCCGGGTTCCCTAACGTCACTACTAAAGCAACATCATATAAACCTTTTACATGCATAAGATATTCACGGAATCATGAGCTTAAAAGATCTACATTCATTTTAATGCACCAAGTTAAATGTCCCTAACTTATTTCTTTTATTAAACATAAGTTAATCATCCAACATCATTATTCCTTTTATCAACTCATTCCATAAATTCATATTGATTTCATCTACATCTACTATCCTTTATATCACTTTTCTCTAATAATTTAGGTAAGAGATTAATATTCATTAAGGTAGGCATTATCCTAGGTATTTCATTAACATGAACCAAGTATTAACATTATAATCAAGTTACTATTTTATTGCATTGTTTCATAACCATTCATTGTTAATAATTTCAATCACTAACCTATCATTTCTCAATAATTTCCTTGGATCCTTTCATCAAGAGAGAATACATTATTTTTGTGATACATCATTATATATAACTATATTTAAGATTATTTCCTTTACATATGGACAACATAAGAGGATAGGAGAAATAACATAAACACTTTCTTTTAATGCTAGTAACATGTCCAATATTCCACATTATTTTCCCTTTCTTTTACCTAGAACTACCCATTCCCTTATGCATTGCTTTGAATTGAGATTACATCAATACTACAAGACTCCTTTTAGGAGATTAAAAATTACATGAATACAAATACATAAGTACATCTCAACATATTAAAATATCCAATAAGAAATCTTCAACTGCAGATCTGGAAAGGAATATGTGCTAGGATCATCCAAAGAATCACGATCAATACCTCGATATAAATGTTAACCACCCAACCATGTGGAACCAATAGGCCCACTCCCCTGAGCTAGGAGATAGAACCAAAGGCCCATACAAGAGGTAACAACTAGAAAATTCCTAAGGTGGTGATAAAAGTTCCCCAAAGTCATAACAAAAAAAAGAAAAGACAAGAAGACCACAAGGAATACCAGAGGCATGATCAAATTTGATAGAGAATCTAAGCTACAAGCTAGGTGAGTGTCATCGCATAGCCCTCACCCCTTGGGTTGTCTTGGTACTAGCCACTCTTGGCCCCGGCACCCAAGTAGGCACATGCGGAACCGAATGCCTCTTGTACAGACAAGGTCATCCAGTCGTACCTACGCATAGGTACCTTCTCCCACTCCCATCCTTAGTCTTTACTAGTACTAAAGGCATGGGCGAGGCACAATTAATCTTGATAAGTGTGTAATTTCCCATTCCCAATTCATTTATTTAGGTTATCACTTGATTAAATAACTCATAGTAGGTTATCCTGGTACTAGCCACTTAGGGCCCCGACCCCTCACTATGAGCCACTCACCTAGTGTACTTAGGTTCCCTAACATACATATAAAAATCATAAGAACATAATAGATTCATCATCAAGAATTCATATCAATTCCATAACGACATTTGATTGAGTTTAGGAAAACATATGTTGTCCCTAGTCCATTTGACAACCCTAAACCCAATATGACATTAAGAATGTTTCAAACATATAAGAAGAAATCCAAGTGATATTATAAACATATTCAGAGTATAAATAAATTCAATTAACCAAAAAGAAATTCTAATAGCCTCTGGTAACCATACAAAACTTTAAAACTTAATGATGTTCTTAAACTGAATTATTTCAAGCAAGGATTAAATGCAAAGAATAGTCATCATAGAACAGTCATCCATATCTTCCACAAAACATAAAATAAAGGAAATCTCTTTGGTGGAGATTTAGATAACATAATTATGGACTTTCAATTTAATTTTTAGGAAGATCCAATGGTGGGAAAGAAAGTTATGACTTTTGGTTTAAAATAGAAAACTCTGGTTAGGGTTCAAACCTGCCTTCACTAAAACGGTTGTAATTTTCACAAAACATAATAAAAATTCTCCAAACCAATTGGAAATGAAAGATAAGACTTAGGATAATCTCTGATATCAAATTTAGACTTCTATATAATCATATCAGCCTGTAGCATACGAATACATTTGACAAAAAATTTGGAATCAAGAATGGACAGGCATAGTCTGCCAAAATGTCAAAAATAAGGCATTAATTCGACCCTAAAAATAAAATCAGAGAGATACTCATTTGAGATCTATGAATTTTACTTCCAGAAAATCAATTTATTAAAACCCTAGATTCAATTTAAATTATTATAATAATAGATCTCCAAAAACGGGTTGCTAAAAACCCTAGGAAAACACATGCCAATTCTTACAAACAAAAACTCAAAACTTTAAAATAACCATAGAAATGAAAAGTATAGATATAATAAATAATGATAATATATAAATAGATCCATAATCTATCAGACACATAAAGTAACTAAAATATTCAATCCATACCTCATGTCCTACGAAGGTTGAATCGAAGAAGGAAGGAAACAAAAGAGAAGACAATTCCAAACTTGAGATGCATCCTTCAAACCCTATCCACTTTCAGAAATCTCCATGAAAGAAATAAATAATTCCACAGCAAAGAATCCCTCTCTCAACTACTGAATTTTTCACAAAAATGTCTCTCTCCCAAAAGCAAGGATAACCAAAAATTCTTAAAGATATATGCTTACAAACTCTCCCTCACATCTCCAAGTTTTCTCTCCAAAATCTCCATGAAAAGTAAGGCCATCCTCTCCTCAATGCTTCAGCCCCAAAATCTCCCCTCTTCAAATGAGAAAGTAGTGCATATAAATAGATTTCCAAAGGTTGAGAGGAAAAGTAACCAACTCTCAACTAACTCTTAACTAAAGGGTATTATAAAATAACTTAATATCATAAAACTATATTACTCACATATACAATAAAAGATTATTTGTATTCATTCATACAAATATGTAATATTATCCTAACATATATGCATATGCCATCATTAATTACATCAATTTCTATATATATAACCTATCCACATTATTAATAATTAACAATTGAAAATAATATACCTTGCATTATTTAATATTTAATTATTAATAATATTATACTTTACATTAATCCCAAAATATACAACATCAACAATATCTACAATAATTAACATATGATCACATATAAATTATATATATATAAATACATATATGTGTGCACCCATATATATATTTCTATATATATATATATATTTATATTTATATAGATACATGCCAAATACCAAACACTATAATCTATAAGATTATGAAGTAATAGATCACAATATTATTACCTATTTATAATTACTATAGGATATAACACTGAGGTAGAATAAAATCACATGCCTCAAAATAAATCTAATCATCCCAGGAGGCCATACAAATCATCTATGAAACATATCGAGAAAACCATAAGATCAAACAAGGTCAACCAAAGTCAACAAGGAAAGTCAAGCCAAACTCCTGAAACACAACATAGAAAGATTAACTAAGAATCATACCAAGAAGGAGAAATAAATAAAATGAGTAAACAAATTATACAACCAAATGAATTCAAGTGGCCACAAGGCACTAACTACAACCATGCCCAACCGGGTGCGTTGGATCTGGGTTTTTGACCCAAAGGTTGACTGACAAAGAAGGAACCCTAATATTCTCAAATTGGAATAATGACAAAGAAAGACTCATGTAGGGGCCTTAGTACTATCTCCATAACAACAACCATCGAAGATTTGAGGGCATGCTCAGACCTGTGAAGCCAGGTGAAGTCGATGCCCGGTACCTGCAAGCCTGCATCACAAAGAAGAAATACATATGCACGGATATACATATAAAAGAAAAAATTGCAGACAGATGACCAGGATCGATACATCGTGTGGACCTCAGCTATGTGAGTAACTACGACTTCGTCCTGAATCATGAAAACACATCATGTATATATATACACTCAAAGCATGTAGCATCATCATAATGAAGGTTAGAATCTCAAGCATTGTGTTAGTCTCTTATCAATACTAATAATAAATTAACACAATCAAATCATCAAGTGAGATACAAGATTCATCCAAGGTAACCTTAATAAAAGAAAATATAAATAACCACTTATATATATCTATCAAGTACATATCATATAACATCCTAACTATGTTCATAAAGGTCTTGTAGGTACTCAATACATACATGGAGATAAATACATACAAAAATGATACCTTTAGATAGTATGTCTGATATTAGAATCATTGAGTACTAGCTTATGAAATTATTATAAACAACTATAGGAATAGATCAAACAAGTATCATGTACAACTTAAGCTGTAAGAAAATATCGAAGGATCTTAATTCTTTCAAAAACACAAAACTTATATTAGGTTTAGAGGGGTATTACATCCTCCCCCACTAAGATTCGACTTACTCCTGAAAGTCAGGAATGTGAACTATACACGCACATTATCTAACAGAATTATATTATTACTATTCTAGATCCTAATATAATGACTGCACACATTCTTCTCCTATCAAGAGTTTTGGTAAAGCCTATCTTATTACAACTTTAGTGTAGATTAACTCAATTCAATTAGTAATGACTTTCAAAAAGAATTACCTATGTGAGTCTATCACTTTATGCTATAAGTTTGTTAACAAGATACTTGAAATTGCATCAAAATTATTGTTATCAAGTCGAAACTCTAAAGTATTCATGTTTACTCACTAATATCAATATATTAGGAAATTGTATGTTTTACCAACTAAGATTATCACTTCCTTTCACAATATTAAAGTTCCTATCTATGGTAACCAGTATAAAAAAAAGAAAGAATTTATGATATATTTTCCCTTTTGAGACATAATCTAACCCTACATACTACAACTTGTGAGACCTTATTACAAATAGGGTCCAAAATTTGTGTCCCTTACAAGCTATGAATACCAAACATAGAGAGGTATGTAACATTTATATTTGTTATGATCATGAAGGGAATACATCAAATAATTTTTATTTACTTTTGTAATCATGAAAATAAAACAATCTAGATACTTGAAACTTACCATTTTCATTAACACATAGTTTTATAAGAAATATTCCTTTCCATCAAAGCTTTAAGTAGAATTCCAATGACATAGGACACACAAATTTTACAATATACATATTCTAAGTCATCTTTCACAATAGTTGTAGTGCTTGATTTCCAAAAACACATTCACACCCTAGAGGAGATCTAAACAATTTACAATTTATTGCACTATTATTCATTAAGTTGGGATCCCTTCTTAAAGCTTACTATTTATCTATGCACTTTTTCCTAATTTGCATGTCAGGAGGTTTCCATATAGCATTTACTTAAGAGTTATTTCAAATTATTTATTTCATAATGATCATAGATCCATCAAGAGAGAAAGAAGTATACGAGTCCTACTACTATAACCACAACATCTAAATTAATAACATTAACTACTGTACATAACTTTAATTTATACCCTTTACCTATTTGAAACATTACCCTCATACACTTTAAAATTTTGAGATAACATCAGTTCTAAGTAAAAATTGAGTAAGGTACATTTCTATAACATTTATTTACCACAACAACTCCTTATTCATAGTTTTTCAATCACTTAATGTTGTTAATTTCTTACTGCTATGGTGTTGATCACAATGTATACAAAACATGAATTTGTTTCCAAAATACCCATCTAGGATCCTAACTATTCACTAGGCATTTTGCAAGACATATATTTAATAAAAACAACTTCTATCATTAGTACAGATAATCCATCATCGCACATACTCTTCCCTAGAATTTCTTGATTATGTTATCTTAAATCCTTTTTGTGCAATTTAATAAGATATGCAGAAAGGATATAACTTCTTGCCAAGATAGGGACAAAAATTCTTCTTCCTAAATAAAAATGTGAATTATAGCCTATGATAAAATCTTGGGGACATAGGTCCTTCACCTAAGGGTTTCCTAATTGAGCATTTACAAATTTTTCTAATATATTATTGCCTTGTCTAAACAATTTTAGTCATGCAAAACTTATTTCTTAAGAGGGGAGAGAGAAAGAGAGAGAGAAATGCATATGAAAATAAATTATTTGTTCCTAATTTATTTATTTATTATTATTATTTATTTATTTTTTTCACTTCTTCCTAGGTACATATTATTAGCCATGTAATCTAATTATTGCCCTATCATTCCTATCAAGTACTACCACAATCATTTCATTCTTTAAAGATCCAAAAGAAATCTATTTCTAAGATACCTTGAGTAGGATAAAATTCAACTACGTATTTGTAAGAAGATAGAGTGCACAACATTATATTATAGGTAGGATCAAGGGGTAATATTATCTACTACCATAATTAAGATTCAAAACATTTAGTATCCTTTAACTTTTGACCCTTCTAGGGATACCATTACCTTTCAAGAAAACAAACACAAGTCTCAAGAATTCTTCGCCATTCCATTAATATTATAGGAAACATACACTTAACACATCATTGATCTCATTATGCAAAAATATAAGTAATTGTTAGAATATAACTCAATCATAGAGGAATAGGTGTGCCCTTGTAAGACAATACAACATAAGAACACGAAATGTAGCCTTTGTTTCCTAAGATTCAAGTTTTAGCATAACAACATAATCCAAAAAGAGACAAAGTTAAGATACTCAAGGTTATGCATAGGTGAGCTATGAGACCCAGAGTTCCCAGTGTAGAAACCTAGGGCTCTGATACCAGATGTAACACCCCGCCAGGCAACCCAAGAGGACAAGACATAAAACCTCTATAAAATGCAACTAGTGAATTTTATTTATTTATTTTAACTAGAATAATATTCATCATTACACTTCATATTTCTAAAAGAAGAAATAATTTTCTACTACTTGAATGTAAGATTTATACAACTTAAGTCCTCCCGGGTTCCCTAACGTCACTACTAAAGCAACATCATATAAACCTTTTACATGCATAAGATATTCACGGAATCATGAGCTTAAAAGATCTACATTCATTTTAATACACCAAGTTAAATGTCCCTAACTTATTTCTCTTATTAAACATAGGTTAATCATCCAACATCATTATTCCTTTTATCAACTCATTCCATAAATTCATATTGATTTCATCTACATCTACTATCCTTTATATCACTTTTCTCTAATAATTTAGGTAAGAGATTAATATTCATTAAGGTAGGCATTATCCTAGGTATTTCATTAACATGAACCAAGTATTAACACTATAATCAAGTTACTATTTTATTGCATTGTTTCATAACCATTCATTGTTAATAATTTCAATCACTAACCTATCATTTCTCAATAATTTCCTTGGATCCTTTCATCAAGAGAGAATACATTATTTTTGTGATACATCATTATATATAACTATGTTTAAGATTATTTCCTTTACATATGGACAACATAAGAGGATAGGAGAAATAACATAAACACTTTCTTTTAATGCTAGTAACATGTCTAATATTCCACATTATTTTCCCTTTCTTTTACCTAGAACTACCCATTCCCTTATGCATTGCTTTGAATTGAGATTACATCAATACTACAAGACTCCTTTTAGGAGATTAAAAATTACATGAATACAAATACATAAGTACATCTCAACATATTAAAATATCCAATAAGAAATCTTCAACTGCAGATCTGGAAAGGAATATGTGCTAGGATCATCCAAAGAATCACGATCAATACCTCGATATAAATATTAACCACCCAACCATGTGGAACCAATAGGCCCACTCCCCCGAGCTAGGAGATAGAACCAAAGGCCCATACAAGAGGTAACAACTAGAAAATTCCTAAGGTGGTGATAAAAGTTCCCCAAAGTCACAACAAAAAAAAGAAAAGACAAGAAGACCACAAGGAATACCAGAGGCATGATCAAATTTGATAGAGAATCTAACCTACAAGCTAGGTGAGTGTCATCGCATAGCCCTCACCCCTTGGGTTGTCCTGGTACTAGCCACTCTTGGCCCCGGCCCCCAAGTAGGCACATGCGGAACCGAATGCCTCTTGTACAGACAAGGTCATCCAGTCGTACCTACGCATAGGTACCTTCTCCCACTCCCATCCTTAGTCTTTACTAGTACTAAAGACATGGGCGAGGCACAATTAATCTTGATTAGTGTGTTATTTCCCATTCCCAATTCATTTATTTAGGTTATCACTTGATTAAATAACTCATAGTAGGTTATCCTGGTACTAGCCACTTAGGGCCCCGACCCCTCACTATGAGCCACTCACCTAGTGTACTTAGGTTCCCTAACATACATATAAAAATCATAAGAACATAATAGATTCATCATCAAGAATTCATATCAATTCCATAACGACATTTGATTGAGTTTAGGAAAACATATGTTGTCCCTAGTCCATTTGACAACCCTAAACCCAATATGACATTAAGAATGTTTCAAACATATAAGAAGACATCCAAGTGATATTATAAACATATTCAGAGTATAAATAAATTCAATTAACCAAAAAAAAATTCTAATAGCCTCTGGTAACCATATGAAACCTTAAAACTTAATGATGTTCTTAAACTGAATTATTTCAAGCAAGGATTAAATGCAAAGAATAGTCATCGTAGAACAGTCATCCATATCTTCCACAAAACATAAAATAAAGGAAATCTCTTTGGTGGAAATTTAGATAACATAATTATTGACTTTCAATTTTATTTTTAGGAAGATCCAACGGTGGGAAAGAAAGTTATGACTTTTGGTTTAAAATAGAAAACTCTGGTTAGGGTTCAAACCTGCCTTCACTAAAACGGTTGTAATTTTCACAAAACATAATAAAAATTCTCCAAACCAATTGGAAATGAAATATAAGACTTAGGATAATCTTTGATATCAAATTTAGACTTCTATATAATCATATCAGCCTGTAGCATACGAATACATTTGACAAAAAATTTTGAATCAAGAATGGACAGGCATAGTCTGCCAAAATGTCAAAAATAAGGCATTAATTCGACCCTAAAAATAAAATCAAAGAGATACTCATTTGAGATCTGTGAATTTTACTTCCAGAAAATCAATTTATTAAAACCCTAGATTCAATTTAAATTATTATAATAATAGATCTCCAAAAATGGGTTGCTAAAAACCCTAGGAAAACACATGGCAATTCTTACAAACAAAAACTCAAAACTTTAAAATAACCATAGAAATGAAAAGTACAGATATAATAAATAATGATAATATATAAATAGATCCATAATCTATCAGACACATAAAGTAACTAAAATATTCAATCCATACCTCATGTCCTACGAAGGTTGAATCGAGGAAGGAAGGAAACAAAAGAGAAGACAATTCCAAACTTGAGATGCATCCTTCAAACCCTATCCACTTTCAGAAATCTCCATGAAAGAAATAAATAATTCCACAGCAAAGAATCCCTCTCTCAACTACTGAAATTCTCACAAAAATGTCTCTCTCCCAAAAGCAAGGATAACCAAAAATTCTTAAAGATATATGCTTACAAACTCTCCCTCACATCTCCAAGTTTTCTCTCCAAAATCTCCATGAAAAGCAAGGCCATCCTCTCCTCAATGCTTCAGCCCCAAAATCTCCCCTCTTCAAATGAGAAAGTAGTGCATATAAATAGATTTCCAAAGGTTGAGAGGAAAAGTAACCAACTCCCAACTAACTCTTAACTAAAGGGTATTATAAAATAACTTAATATCATAAAACTATATTACTCACATATACAATAAAAGATTATTTGTATTCATTCATACAAATATGTAATATTATCCTAACATATATGCATATGCCATCATTAATTACATCAATATCTATATATATAACCTATCCACATTATTAATAATTAACAATTGAAAATAATATACCTTGCATTATTTAATATTTAATTATTAATAATATTATACTTTACATTAATCCTAAAATATACAACATCAACAATATCTACAATAATTAACATATGATCACATATAAATTATATATATATAAATACATATATGTGTGCACCCATATATATATTTATATTTATATAGATACATGCCAAATACCAAACACTATAATCTATAAGATTATGAAGTAATAGATCACAATATTATTACCTATTTATAATTACTATAGGATATAACACTGAGGTAGAATAAAATCACATGCCTCAAAATAAATCTAATCATCCAAAGAGGCTATACAAATCATCTATGAAATATATCGAGAAAACCATAAGATCAAACAAGGTCAACCAAAGTCAACAAGGAAAGTCAAGCCAAACTCCTGAAACACAACATAGAAAGATTAACTGAGAATCATACCAAGAAGGAGAAATAAATAAAATGAGTAAACAAATCATACAACCAAATGAATTCAAGTGGCTACAAGGCACTAACTACAACCATGCCCAACCGGGTGCGTTGGATCTGGGTTTTTGACCCAAAGGTTGACTGACAAAGAAGGAACCCTAATATTCCCAAATTGGAATAATGACAAAGAAAGACTCATGTAGGGGCCTTAGTACTATCTCCATAACAACAACCATCGAGGATTTGAGGGCATGCTCAGACCTGTGAAGCCAGGTGAAGTCGATGCCCGGTACCTGCAAGCCTGCATCACAAAGAAGAAATACATATGCACGGATATACATATAAAAGAAAACATTGCAGACAGATGACTAGGATCGATACATCGTGTGGACCTCAGCTATGTGAGTAACTACGACTTCGTCCTGAATCATGAAAACACATCATGTATATATATACACTCAAAGCATGTAGCATCATCATAATGAAGGTTAGAATCTCAAGCATTGTGTTAGTCTCTTATCAATACTAATAATAAATTAACATAATCAAATCATCAAGTGAGATACAAGATTCATCCAAGGTAACCTTAATAGAAGAAAATATAAATAACCACTTATATATATCTATCAAGTACATATCATATAACATCCTAACTATGTTCATAAAGGTCTTGTAGGTACTCAATACATACATGGAGATAAATACATACAAAAATGATACCTTTAGATAGTATGTCTGATATTAGAATCATTGAGTACTAGCTTATGAAATTATTATAAACAACTATAGGAATAGATCAAACAAGTATCATGTACAACTTAAGCTATAAGAAAATATCGAAGGATCTTAATTCTTTCAAAAACACAAAACTTATATTAGGGTTAGAGGGGTATTATAAGTAATATTGCTTAGAGTACTTAGGCTTGTAATCCTTTTTGAACTTTCTAGCTCTAGTAGGACACTTAGATGCAAAGTGACCTATCTTATTACATGAAAAGAACTTAAATGGTAATTGACCTTCATATTTACCTTTTCCTTTCTTTCTCTTTTAGAAATCATAGCAATAAAATCATCTAAAGTTTTCTCTTCATCATCATCATCAAAATTATCAGAAGTGTTTGCAGGTTTCTTACCATGAACTGTTGATTTGAAGGTTGTCTCACTTTTAGGTTCTGTCTTCATTCTTGAAATCTCAAAAGCTGAGATTTTGTTGCTCAAGGTCTCTCTCTTGAAATTAGATGTAAGCTGCATGGTCTCATCAAGGATGTTGATTTTTCTTCCATATTTTGGAGTGAGAGTAGTCATCAACTTGTCCATAATATCTTCCTCTGAGATTTCTCCACCATTGTTCGTGATTCCAGCAACTGCTTCATTGATCATTTGATTATAAGCTCTAATTTTTTCTTCAGGAAAAATCTCTAATGCATTGAATCTTTTCTTCCATGTCTTTCTTTGTGCATCCTTTTCTTGTTTGTCTCCTTCAAATATGTCTTCTTGGTACTTCCATATCTTGTAGGTGGTGTCTACTTTCTTTATCTCTGGAAATTTACTATAAGATAGTGTGCTAATAAGGGCTTCTTTAGCTATAGCACTCTAAGGAAACAATTCCTTTTGTGTGCCAGTAGTATCATCCTTTGCAAGGTCTTCTAAAGTAGGAACCTTGGCTGCTTTGATAGTTACATTAAAACTTAAAAAGAAATGCACTACAAATGAGTCACCATCTTGTTCTTCCAATCAAGATAATTTTCTCATCAAACTTAGGACTCTCTTTACTAAAGTATGCCATGTGATCAACCTCAAACTATTAAAATTTCTCTCTGATGCACTTGGCTCTAATACCAATTGTTAGGAATAGTTCCAAGAGATAACTGAGCGGGAGGGGGTGGTGAATTAGTTATCTACAAGATTCAATTCTTTATCCAATTAAGTATACTTAAACATAAAGCATAAACACAATGAAAGAACACATGAACACAACACCAATATTTTGGTTATGGGGAAACCCAAATAGGTAAAAACCCCAGTGGGACTTGATACCCACTAATATTTTACTAGTGTATAATGATCCTTCTTAGAAGATCCTTTACCCTGCTAGGAGTAGCTTTATAATACTTTAAGTACAGTAGACCTTGTTAAGGGTCAGACCCTATTAGGAGTCTTTTATAATTTTCCCTATTAGGGGAGAGGACACACTAATTGAGAGCTCATAGTTCAAAGGGGCAAAGGCTACAACCTTTTGAATAACAAATACACACTATATCTGGATCTTGGTGAACTACACTTTGACCTGCTAACTAGATCAGTTCCAATGTATAGCACAAATACTTTACTTGGTCACATAGACCTTTCTCTGACGATTCAACACTTCACACACTCTGCTCTACTCTTCTTAATCAACCATGAACCACACTCAAGAAATCACAAATGACTGCCTATAAATATTTTCCCTCTAAATGATATAATCAAGTCGGCTTGTTAGAAACACCTTGAAATCATAATAGACAAACTCTAACAAACTTATATAAACATTATGTGGGCTCTAATATGCATGCAACACATTTTGGGACTTGTCCAATAAGATAATATAGATGCACACTACAGACTGTCAGCTCTACCAAAACAACTAGATATTTTTCCTCAAGATGAATTAACTCATGTGCTCTTAATTGAACATCAATAAATCTCCTCTTAGCTTAACTCCAAGGGCGCATACCCCAAAGATAGGTGCAATGGAAGAACCAATAAAATCTCTATCAACTCTTCTAAATAAACACAAGAAACTGCTATTGGTGAATAGAGACTGCATAACTTCACTTCTATTGAATATCTAACTATGCATCCATAACTAAAACATCATTGATATGTCATCAATGTATATCTAAGTGTGTAAGGCTCCATGATGATTGTACAAACAACCATACATAGAACATTGTCTGTTACTCTTTTAGGAACACTAACGACACAAGCTGCTATATAACTGTTTGTACTAACAGTTAATGTTTGTGCCCATGACATCATGCTTATATCATGTCCATGCTATGTATACTGAAAGATTACTACATAAGACTTCCATGCATGCTACTTTCCATATGTTGTCATCAATGACAAACATATAGTCAGTACTGGCCTGCTGGCAAATCTCTAACAATCTTGATGAAGTATAGTGGTATAATCTCTTGAAAATAGGTTGATATTAAATATTTCAATGTGTTTCTTTTATATCATTTATATGGTTTCTTTTGTATTAATGAGTTATTTAAAGATTTTATTCCCTCCTCACCAAATTATAATTAGATTTTATTGTTGAAACTATTTTTGGTTAAAATCTTAAAAAAATATACACCCCTACCAAATTTGGATCAAGCTAATTCATAGCAATGAATGGATATACTAAAACTAACTGAAAACACATTTATTTATTTGACTTTTTCAAGAATGAACAAGAATTTAACTAAGCCTTGTTAAAGGTTTACACCAACCATATTCTTTTCATTTGTAATCCTCTTTTGGCAATATTAATTTTCAAGAAATAAACAAACAAATGACAAAAAACAACATAAACTATGAATAGAGAGAGTGACTATGAATCTAAATAATATTCCTTATGAAATTAAGATGAAATTTGATGAAGGGTGCTTCCCTTAATACCACAAACACATAACAGAAATAGAGAAACAACAACAATAATATGCAAGAACAGAAAATTGGCTTCTTATTATCTCCACAAATGTGGAATTACAAACTTTCAGAATTACAATATGTAAAGCCACATGGGCATTTCCTTACAATATTCTATAGGAAAAAGCTTCGAATCAATACCTAGATCTACTACCCAGAACTGCCCTAGACAACACTACGGGCCTTCTTTATATAGATAATTTCCACCGCCCGAGAAGATTCTAGAAATTTAGCCCTTAGGGCTGACCAAACTTAGAATTATTTTATTTTACAATTTATTACATCAAAGTCAGCTCAAAATGAGTTTTGAAACTAAAAATTATTTTTTGCCATTTCAGGTGACCCAACTTCTAAAGACCATAAGTCATCACCCGTTGACTCGATTGGCTATTATAACCCCATTTTCAAAATGCCACGAAGCGCTCTACAGGCTCGACTCACACAAAACACCCGTCACCCAAATTTTCAACCTCATCCGGGGCCTCTAAAGCCTTCAAAACTAGGGTCAAAGTTTTTGTACCCTGCTGCCAATATCAAAAATCTTCAATATCTTCAAAACTAGACCTAATCTAGCCATGAAACTTTGCTGGTAGGCTGATATGACTGAGATGAACCTCCATATGTAAAATTAGACATTCTGAGATCATAAGACCAACTTACTAAAAATAGAAAGTTTCCACAAATAGCAACTCTGCACAAGATAGCCCTTATTGAATACAAAAATAGAAATATTTTTGGGTGATGCAAGATTGCTCTTACACTCAGGATGCTCCTACATCAGACACCTGGGGTAATTTGAGAAGTGACCCTGTCATGACTTAGGTGTGCAGAGGAAAACCAAGATGCTTAACCTCTTCCCTTGTTAGCCATGATGAATCTTGAACAGGTCATCCTTTCCATTTGACCAAATACTCTTCATATGTCCTATTCCTTGTGCTTCTACCAACATGACTATCTAGTATGTCTTCAATCTCTTTGATATCTGAACTGGTTGCTGGAATACTCCACTGTGCTGCTGCAACCTCATCTTCAACACCTCCTTCATGATACTTTGTCAAATCTAAAATGTTAAACACTGGTGAAATATTCAGCTCACTAGGCAATTCTACCTCATATGCATTTCCTGAATCATGCTTCTTCAATATCTTACATGGTCCAAACTTCTTCATTTTCAGCTTGTTATATGTACCAACTGGAAACCACTCCTTCCACAAATGAACCATGACTTCATCCCCAACCTGAAATTTCTTATGCCTCCTTTTCTCATTTGCCTTAGTCTTATACTGCACATTCATCTTGGTAATATGCTTCCTCACCTCCTCATGGATGTTCTTCAAGTGTTCTACAAAATCCTCAGCTTCAGCACTACTTATTTCTCCTTTATCTATCTTTTTCAATTTAGATGCATTTCTTGGACTACTTTCATATACAATCTGGAATGGTGATTTACCAGTGCTCCTGTTGACAGAATTATTGTATGCAAATTCTACCTGTGGTAAAATCAAATCCCATCCTGTTGGCTTATCTCCAACCAAACATCTCAGCAAATTTCCCAAACTTCTATTCACCACCTCTGTCTATCCATCAGTCTATGGATGATGTGATGAATTGAACTTCAAATTTGTCTTCAACTTCTTCCACAATGTCTGCCAGAAATATCCAACAAACTTAGTATCTCGATCTGAAACTATGGTCTTTGGCAAACCATGTAGTCTCACCACTTCTCTGAAAAACAATTCTGCTACATGAACAACATCTTTAGTCTTCTTGCAGTGAATGAAATGTGCCATCTTCAAAAATCTGTCAACCACCATAAAAATTGAATCATGTCCCCGCTGAGTCCTCGGTAAACCAAGAACAAAGTCCATACTGATATCCTCCCAAGGCTTTACTGGTACAGGTAATGGCTGATACAACCCTATATTCTGCTTCACTCCTTTCGCCATCTGACATACTCTGCAACTTTGTACAAACTTCTTCACATCTTGCTGCAATTGTGGCCAATAATAATTCTCACCAACCAAAGAAACGGTTTTATCACAACCAAAATGTCTAGCCAATGCTCCACTATGCTTCTCCTTGATGAGATTCTCCCTCATAGAACTTCATGGAATGCACAACTGACTCCCTCTGAATAGCATATCATCTTGGATAATAAAATCTAGCCATTTCGTCCTGTCTAGAGTAACAGGTTCTGTACAAGCTTTCCAAGCTTCACCAAAATCAGGATCCTCTGGATACAAATTCTTGAGTTCCTTGAACCCAACCACCTCAATCTGCATCTCTGTCAACAATAGTTGCCTTCTGCTAAGAGCATCTGCAACCCTGTTAGACTTTCCACTTTTGTGTTTCAAAACAAATGTATAACTCTGCAAAAACTCAACCCATTTCAAATGCCTCTGATTCAACTTTCCTTGACTATTCAAATATTGCAACGCTTGATGATTAGTATACAAAACAAACTCCTTAGGAAGCAGATAATGTCTCCACTTGTTTAATGCCTGAACTATAGCATAAAATTCCTGATCATAGACAGAATATTTTCTCTTGGCATCATTTAACTTCTCACTGAAATAAGCAACAGGTTTACCTTCTTGGCTCATAACAGCTCCTATTGTAGTACGACTAGCATCACAATCTACTTGAAACACCTTATTAAAATCTAGAAGTGCTAAAACAGGTTGTTCTGTAACTTTTTGTTTCAACAATTGAAAACTCTTTTCTGCCCCATTAGTCCACTTAAACTCTTTTCTATCCCCTCTCATTATTTCTGTCAAGGGTCCACAAATACAGCTAAAATTTCTGATAAACTTTCTGTAAAAGCTAGCCAAACCATGAAAAGATCTTACCTTAGTAGCACTCCTTGGAGTAGGCCATTCAAGGATAGCCTGTACCTTCTCTGGGTCCATTTTTAGACCTTCCGCTGAAACTACAAATCCCAAATACACTAACTCTTTCTTCACAAAACTGCACTTCTTCAAGTTAATTAATAATTTTTCATCTCTCAGTTTCCCAAACACCATACGAATATGCATCATATGCTCCTTCAATGTCTTGCTAAAGATCAAAATATCATCTAGGTAAACAATGATAAACTTACCCAAAATTTTTTTCAGAACCTCGTTCATGAGCCACATGAAAGTGCTTGGTGCATTGGTTAGCCCAAAAGGCATGACTAACCACTCATATAGTCCTTCCTTTGTCTTAAAGGTAGTCTTCCATTCATCTCCTTCTTTGATCTGAATCTGGTGATATCCACTCTTTAGATCTATCTTTGAGAAATACATAGCTCCACTCAAACAGTCCATAATATCATCCATTCATGGCAATGGAAACCTATACTTGATTGTGATCTTGTTTATTGCTCTGGAATCTATACACATCCTCCATTCTCCATTCTTCTTTGGTGGTAATACTGCTAGTACAACACATGGACTCAGGGTCTCTCTTATGAACCCCTTCTGCAATAACTCGTGTACTTGTCTGTTCAACTCTTCACTTTCTGCTGGTGTCATTCTGTGTGCTGCCTTGTTTGAAAAATTGGCTCCTGGAATCAAATCCATCTAATGACTGATCTTCCTTACCAGTGGTAATGCATCAGGTACATTATCAGATACAATATTCTGAAACTCATTCAACAAATCTGCAACCTCTACAAGTACATCTTCTACTTCTTCTTTACTAACTTTTGGAATTAAAGAAAAACACACATGCACATGCCTCATACCATCTAGAAATTTTCTTCCATCAACAAATGTTATTCTTGCATTACCACATACCTTTTCTTCGGTCTCCTTCAATGGCTTTAGCTTATGTCGCATTCCATCCTTTGTCAAGGAATAGGTATTCGCATGACCATTGTGTAGAGCAAATCTGTCAAACTACCACGGTCTACCCAACAACATATGACATGCATCCATAGATATTATATCACATAGTACCTCATCTTGGTACCCACCGATCTTGAACTTTACCAGACACTGTTCACTAACCATGACCTTGTGGTCATCCTGCACCCAGGCAATCCAATATGGATGTGGGTGTTTCTGTCTCTTGAGCTTCAACTTTTTCACCATCTCTTCCGACACCAAATTGTCAGTGCTTCCACTATCGATAATCACATCATAGCATTTACCCTCACACTTGCATCGAGTGTGAAACAGGCTCCTCCTTTGTTCAGGTTCATTCTCACCACTCAGCAAGACTCTTCTATTAATTAGCATTTCTCCTCTTTTAGCATCTTCAGAATTTGACGATCTAGCATCTTCATCTACATGTGCAACTCTGGCTTGGCCTTCATTTTTCTTGTCTGTTCTGCCTTGGCGCTGAGGACATTCAAATGCCCTATGACCTTCTTCTCCACAGTGAAAACATGTTCCACGGAAGCCTCCTCTTCCAGAACCTTGTCCTCTTCCTCTTCCCCTCTGATCTCTATTATTCTAATCTTGGAAACAATTAGAATTGTTTCCTCTCTGATTCTGGCTGCTACTGGCCTCATCCTTCTTTTTCGGATCTTCATTTCGGCCACCATATGACCCTCCGCCAGATCTTCCACCACGACCTCTTCCATTTTGTCTTCTCTCAAACTTCTTGTTCAGCTTTTCCTCTACTTTTAGGGCAAACTAGTATGCCTCCTCAACACTGTTCATTCGAACTAGATTCAACTCCTCCTGAATGCTTGGCCTTAACCCATTAAGGTATCAGGCAACTTTCTCCTTATCAGCTTCTGCATGGCCTATTTTGATGAGGAGTCGATAGAACTCCTTTGTATACTCCTGAACAGATCTTCCTGCTTGCTTTAAACTTTGCATTTTCTTTAGTAGGTCAAGCTCATAATCAACAGGAATGAACTGTCACTTCAATTTATCCACCATCTAATCCCATCTTGTGATTTTATCTTTCCCTCTTCTATTTTGCTCCAATTGAATTTCTTGCCACCAGATCTTCGCATGACCTTTCAATCTGGCCTTCACAAATTTGACCCTATCCGGATCCTGAACATCTTCATACTTAAAATATTCCTCACATTCATTGATCCAGTCGATCAATTCCTCTAGGTTAAGATTTCTAGAAAATGTAGGAACCTTAATCTTAGGTCTTTTCCCAATCTTGAAAATCACCCAAAAAAGTCTTTCTTCCTCCTGGTTCACCATTTGAGCTTCTCCTTCTTGAAATTCTTCTTCGGCTTCATCCTTGCTTTTGTCTCTGACATTAAGATTCATTCCTTTGTGAATCTCTTCTTGCAATGCTCGCACTTGTCTCTGCAGCTCTCTAACCTCAGGTGTCACAACACCAGCTCTTCCGCCACATTCTCTTCATGGAGGTATTTTCGCAATGTGCGCTGAAACCCTAACCACGGTCCTAGTGCAAACTACCTCACAGTCGGTGATCTATTTACACACTCAAGAACTCCTGCTCTGATACCACTTGATGAAGGGTGCTTCCCTTAATACCACAAACACATAACAGAAATAGAGAAACAACAACAATAATATGCAAGAACAGAAAATTGGCTTCTTATTATCTCCACAAATGTGGAATTACAAACTTTCAGAATTACAATATGTAAAGCCACATGGGCATTCCCTTACAATATTCTGTAGGACAAAGCCTCAAATCAATACCCAGATCTACTACCCAGAACTGGCCTAGACAACACTACGGGCCTTCTTTATATAGGCAATTTCCACCACCCGAGAAGATTCTTGAAATTTAGCCCTTAGGGTTGACCAAAATTAGAATTATTTTATTTTACAATTTATTACATCAAAGTCGGCTCAAAATGAGTTTTAAAACTAAAAATTATTTTTTGCCATTTCAGGTGACCCAACTTCTGAAGACCATAAGTCATCACCCGTTGACCCGATTGGCTATTATAACCCCATTCTGGAAACGCCACGAAGTGCTCTACAGGCTTGACCTCAGTAAGGTACCCGTCACCCAAATTTTCAACCTCATCCGGGGCCTCTAAAGCCTTCAAAACTGAGTTTGAAGTTTCTGTACCCTGCTGCCAATATCGAAAATCTTCAATATCTTCAAAACTAGACCTAATCTAGCCATGAAACTTTGCTGGCAGGCTGATATGACTGAGATGAACCTTCATATGTAAAATCAGACATTCTGAGATCGTAAGACCAACTTACTAAAAATAGCAAGTTTCCACAAATAGCAACTTTGCACAAGATAGCCCTTATTGAATACAAAAATAGAAATATTTTTGGGTGATGCAAGATTGATCTTACACCCAGGATGCTCCTGCATCAAAATTATATTTCATAATATTACAAACATATGAATATATTAAACACTAAAATGTGATCACTATAATTTGCAAACACCTAAAAGATAATATACATTATTTTCTCTTTTACCATTATGCTAATAAATATATTTTTCTATATTTGAGATGAGTTCATTAAAATATAATAAAACTTTATAAAGATACAACCTCAATGAGACATCTAGAGTGCACAAATTCATAAATTAAAAATTAAACTTTTTACTTATGCAATGAAACCTTTATCAAGAACTAATAGTCAACTAACATTCATCTATAAGTTTGAACTTTTATTAGGAACCCAAACAAACCTTTTTTTTGAGGCCAAAGTGGTCTACCTGGGATTGAAAGTGGAGAAAGATAAAGGTTTGACAAAAATACAGATGGAAAGTGATTCACTAAACATTATAAGTTACAATAAGGGATCAACCCCTCCAAAATGTAAAAAATATGATAAATGATGGTTTGGACATCCTAAAGTGATTTAAAGAGACCCTCATAACTCACATGTACCATGAGGGTAACCACATAGCTAATTACTTGGTGAATCAAGGCATTTTTACTACCCATGACTTAAAGTGGGAAGAGTAGGATCAAACCCCAATAGATTTGTGGTGGCTTCTTAATAATGATGCATATTTCTAGGCACTTAATTCATAGAGTTTTTTTAATTTACTTTACTCATGTGAATGCATTGTGAAAACCTGACCTCCTTTCCTACTTGGTGAAGAAGCTTGTTTTTGAAATTTATTCATTTTCTAGTTTTGATTTTGATAACCATGGAAAGAGATAGAGACAAAATAGAGCCTGTAGTGTATGAGTGATATCTGAACATTGAATAAGTTTGGAGTGCCATTTTGGCTAGTGGGTTAGTGTCATCTATTAATACCACACATAATATTGATTCCATTATTATTGATTTCTTTGTGGAGGGCAGGAAGGATGGGGTGTTACATACTTATGGGTTGGAGATTATGATCAATGAAGAATTGGTGGCATGTATTTCAAACATGAAGAGCAACATGTCTAATTTTTATAGATAGAAAAAGTCATCCTCATAAGCTATTGGAAACTGTTGACTTCTTTTTTATCCTTGGAGAGAGGGAAAAATCTCAGATGACCACTAATGGTGGTTTTGATGGATTTCCCCTTCCTAAGCCTTGGCAAGATATCACCAAAGTGATTATCGATATGTCACTCTTAATGGTAAATTTGGATCTATTTTCAGTTATTATTTTATAATTTTGATTGATTTCTACTGTGATATGTGTGATTCTCTCCCTTTTTACCTTGATTATTCTTTGAATCATTGTTTGTATCTGAATAAGAAGAACCCCTCCCCTCCTGTGTATCATGAGGGGATTATTTAACTTATTATGGAAAGCCAAATGAGGTCTCCACTGAGGAAGCAAAAGGGGAGAAGGACTCAAATGATGATCATTCCTGAGGTTGTGGAACAGATTCAGTGGAATGTGTCTATATGTTTCCCTATGTTGGGAGTGCTAGTAAAATTATTTTTGAAAATCCAAAAAAAAGGTAGTTGGTCATCCCTACTTGGGGTTAAACCAATAGGAAAGTCCTCGTTTCCCTGTATTAATAATATATCAAATCCAGAAAAAGGTATTTTTAGTATTTCTCTCCTTGGTCCTCCTATAGACCACATTGTTTCTTCCATGGTGCATATCTTGATTGGAAAGGTCACGGGATCTAGAACTAGCATTGATGTGGTCAAAGTCCTTTCAGCTAGAAAATGGAAGCTTAAGGGTCAAGTAGACATAGCGGCTTTGCCGAAGGGTTTCTTCTCCTTTATTTTTTGAAGCTCTAAAGATCTTTCTAGAATCTTTTGTGGGGGACCCTGGATGTTCAAAAAATCATCTTTGGCTCTCCAAAAAATGGGGAACTAATTTGGATTATAATATGGAAATATTTTAAATAGCCCTAGTGTGGGTTTTGTTTCATGGCCTTCCTCTAGAATATTAGCATAAGGACATCTTTGAGGGGTTGGCAGGGGCATTGGGAGAGCTTATGTCCATAGATCTAATAATTTCAACAAGGTCAAAGCTTGTTTATGGTAGAATTTGTATCAATATGCATCATGAGGCAGATCTACCAGAGGTTATTACTATAAACTCAAAGCTAGTAAAATATATTCAAAGTGTGGACTACAAGTCAGTTCCCTTTGCTTGTTTTACTTGTAAAAAAGTAGGCCATTGGGTGAAATAATGTCTGGTAAAACCTCATAAGGATAAAGGTAGTCAAGGAAAAAATAATGTGATAAGAAAGGAATGGAAAGAAAAGATAGGAATTGTTGAAAATCTCCCTAAATCTACTATTCCTCCTATCATGGAAGGGAATAGGGAAGAAAAGGAGGTTGAGAAACTAGAAGAGAGAGGAAAGGAAATGGAATAGTCATTAACCAATTGTGAGTAAAAGGGTTCTAAAGATACAATTGATCCTTTGTTAACTTCAGACCTCCTTCAAGAGCCACAAAGAGAAGTGGAGAATATCTATCAGGACCGTTCAAGTCCTAAAAGAGATCCTATAGGCCATGAAAATGAAAAATATTTCAAGAACCTAGGAGAGATCAACTCTGGGAAGATCACCTCTGTTTTATACCCTATAGGGATAAGTTGTCTTGAAATGATATAAATTCCTCCATCCTCTGATGGTGACAACCTCCAAATGTGAAGGTTCAAAGCATAAGATTGTGATTAATGTGAGACTAAAAATCGGTAACAACCTCTCCATCATCTGATGTGTCCTAAAGTTTAATGCATGCAACATTTCCTTCTTCAGATTTTCCTTTCATTTTTCCTTTAAGAACGTCACTAGCTTTGATTCTACAAATCCATGTTGTGTTCCCCTTTTTCTTATAGTAAAAACATTTTACCTCTTCTATTTTTATTTGAGTATTTTTTAGTACTTTGTGAGTATAACACCTGGTCTATTTGATGAGGTTCTTATATGACTTCCTTTATCCTATTTTCTTATGCTAGCAGGATTGAAATCATATCCTCTAGAGTCTGCAAAGTGAGTTGACTTAGTGTAAAGACAACATTACTATATTTGGAAGATAAGATATTGAACACGATGGCCTTAGCATCATCATCATCAATAGAAGCCTTAACTTATACAAGTTTCCTAATGAGAGACCTTAAATTAATTAAATATGATTTGACATTGTGATCCCATTTTCCATTTCGAATCTAAAACAATTGAAGTTTTAGAGAAAACTTTGCATTGACACCTTTTTCTCCAAACAACTTATTTAGATTATCCCAATTACCAGAACAAGTGTTATCTAGATCTACATCATGAAGTTAAGAATATGCAAGAGCAAGACCAATAAGAGCCTTGGCTTTATCATCTATACCGTTCTACTCCAACAATTTATTTTCTTTTGTAGGTGGTTTTTCTTTTCCGCTTACTATTCCCCATAGGTTTCTATTCATCAATTACATTTTTATTTTTATTTTCCATGTATGAAAATTGACACCAGAGTATTTATCTAATGGAATGTCCATTTAAAAAAAAAACTAGGAACTCATTTTTCTTATTGCCAACCACTCACAAAATTGAAAATGTACCATGTATTCTATACTTGGTTGAAAGTATGTAGTTACTATAGACCATGACTTATACTAGATTTTTAATTCAATTAATTTTTTATGACCACTATGTTAATTAATATCAATAAATATGAAGGAAATAATGTTTACTAAAGACTAATCATGATTTGTAGAGCTTATAAAGTACATTGTTGTCTTAATACTATTAAATTTTTTTACTATAATGCACATAAAAATTTACTTAGAACAATCTTATTTTCACATTTAAGTAAAATAGGTTCAGAATTGATGCATTCTCCCTTGCATCCATTTATTGGTCAAAATATTCAAGAAATACACATCGATTAATAATTGAAGAATATTTTCATTCTCATGATTCCTTTAACCTTATACTTGGATCACATTAAGTCATTGCAATTAGTGGATATAATAAACATAACCACAAACAGATGAATTTATTCATTCGCAACATATCATAAAATTACCAAATCGTTTGAACCATAGTTCATAAAAGAACATTTTTTGCATCATCGAATTTATTTAAGTCTTGTTCAAGATTTATTACTTGTTGTTTGTAATCCTCTTTTGGTAAGAATACATAGAGAGACTAGAAATCCTCTACCCATCATTACACTAAATCAAATTATGGACAACAAGAAGAATACTATGAATAAAGAGTGTTTGTGAATCTAAACAATATATCTTATGAAACTAAATAAAATACTGTTTCATATTTAGAAACATATGAATACTTTAAACACTCACAGTATGACATCAATGAAATCTAGAGTGTACATATCGATATATAAAAGAAAAAAAGAACTATTTTACTTGTGCAATGCAACCTTAATCAAGAACTAATAGTAAACCAACATTTATCTATTAGTGGGGACTCATATAGCATTCTACTTCTTAACTTAAATATAACTACAAATATTTTTTTATTTACAGTGAAATTAACGTCATATCCTTTGTCATCCTTCATTAATTTCAAACTTTTTTTTAAGTAAAAAGTGGCATAACACTTACAGATTTTATTCAATATAAAGCTAGTTCAAGGGGCTCATCAGAGAAAGAAGCTAGCAAGAAAACTCTGAATCGTTGCCAAATTACAAGAATGAAATAGGAAAGGAATGGGAGAACATGTCCAACAACACCAGGAAGAAGAAGTGAAGGAGACCGCCAATTAAACTACCGAGTTGAAGAAGCAAGTAGAGGTGCTCAAGAAAGAGAGTTAAGATGGCCCGAAAAATGAAATCTAGAGCTGCATCCTTGGTAATAAACTCAACTTTCAAAAGAGCAGAGCCCAGTCATGTGGTCGAAGACTCCCCATAGTGAAGTAGACAACAGATCAAACGATCAAATGATGGAAGAAATCCGACCACCAAATAGGCCCCCAAGCCAGAACAGAGAGAAGAGCCCGACACAATCTGAACACCAGCACGCAATCTGAATCCCGCAGAGCCAATGTACATGCTCGGAAGAGTCACAAGCCGCAGACTGGAGGTCGAGCCCCAATCCAAGGAAATATGGAATTGGGGATGTGGATAGGCAGCGTGCGGAATGAACAAGAGGCCATAGAAGGCAAAGAACGGAGCAGGATCAAATGGACAATAAACATCAGGACGAACTGATGACAGAATCTGGCAAAGACAGGATGTCTTAAAAAAGTGCAATCGAGCCACATGAAAAACTTGTAAATGATATTAAGATGAATTTATTATTTTTCATGTTAAAATCTTTTTAAAATTTTAGTTACATTTTTTATAAAATAAATTTTCCTCTTTTATACTAGTTCGTTTCGATATTAAATAAAAAATTTCAAAAAAAACCTACATTAATCATCTCGAGTTTCATTTTTACAGATTTACTTACAATCACTACCAAATAATCAAAATAAACTATAGCATTGAAAATTACATCCTATACCACTGTAGTATTGGAAATAACACCCTATACCAATTTTTTTCACAATTCACATATGCCATTTATGACAAAATTATTAAAAAAAAATCTTATGTTCTATTTTCTTTAAGGTTTTCAGAGAATAATCTTGAACATTTAAATTTATGCAATGACATAAAAATTATGCAGACATGTGAGATCCCATGGCAAAAGTTAGAAAATCAGCCACATTAGGAAACATATTAGAAATCTATGGTAGTAGGACTTAAACAAATCACATATTTATGTGACTTAGGACAGACCCAACAACTGTTTCTATGGGCCTATGATACTTAAAAAAATATAAACTTAACCTAGCAACTTGAAGCTCTTGAGTCTACCAGTGATCTAGATAGTGGAAGATTGGATCGTGGTGATGATACAAAGGCAATGGAGGAGGACAAAAAAGTGGAAGAAGTGAAGGTTATCTAAGAATATTTATGTGAAGCGATGGTCAATGACCTAATGGATCAATCCTTGGATGAGATATGTGATAAGGAGGAAGTTAATTTGCAAATAAATCTACAAAGGAAAGAAATTGAAAAACTTATAGGAGATCCACCAGTCTTATAAGAAGAGATTATGCTGGCAAAACTAAATGATCTAGAGAAGGACAACCAAAAAGCCTATGGAATGGTATTAAATATAAAAAATATGGATGCCTCAAACTATTCTAAGAGATGCAAAAGGAGAGGAATAAAGTCATTAGCTGAGCTAAGAATGAAGTATGGGGAAGCGATGGGCCAAACTAAATTAACTTCAATTTAATATGCAAGGAAAGGGAAGTTTCTTATCAAATCACCATGAGGCTCCTAATGTGGAATGTTTGCGGCATAAATGCCTCCAAAAAGAAGCATTTTATCAAATACTATATTATTAATACTAAATATAATATTCTAATGATCCAATAGATTAAAATAAATAGAGCCGAAATGGAAGCATTCAGTAAATGTATCAAGTTCAGGAAAATATTAAATATCCTAGAAAGTGGGGCTTCAAGAGGACTGGCCATTATTGGGACCCAAGAAATGTAATGGTCACTTTAGAGGATTGTCAACAAAATTGGATTAGTGGGATAGTCAATAGTCTTAAAAATAAGTTGAGTTTCTAGCTAATCAATGTACATGGCCCTATATAATATAGAGATAAGAAAAAAGTTTGGAATGAAATAGATCAGCACTTAGGGAATACCCCAAACCAGGTTAGCATAATTGGTGGAGATTTCAATGCCATTACCAAGAGAACATAAAAATGTGGTGGAGGTGGAAAATTGATAGTTGTTGTGGTAGATTTTGTAGAATGGATCATAATAAATGGTTTACTAGATAAATCCAAATAGAAGAAAAAGATTTCACTTGGAACAATAGGAGAAATGGGTTTAGTAATATAGAAGAAAAGATGGATAGATTTTTCCTCTCTGGAAGCATGATGAATTTTCCCCATATCTTGGAAGCAAAATTATTTTCAATTTCTAGGTCATACCGCTACCTAGTTCAATTGAGGATCCTTAAGGAGATTAGTCCCATAAACTTCCCCTTCATGTTTGAGAAAATGTGACTGAGGGAAGCATATTTTTTAGGTTCCAAATTCTATATGGTATTTAATAAATTAAAAGAGGTCAAACATAAACTATGGACCTGGAATACAAAGCACATTGGCAACATCTTTGAATCAAAATCTACAACCAAAGAAAAGCTAGCCGAAGTTAACAATTTGGTAATTGAGAAAGGGATGGATGATACTCTTTACCTAAGGGAAAATGAGTTATTGAGAGACTATAAGAGGATATATTGGCAAAGGAAGAAACCTTTGGGAGACAAAAATCTAGAGAAACATAGCTAGAGGCAATGAATAGGAAAAGAAAATTATTGCATGATAGTACTAAACAAAGAAAAATAACTAATAATGACTAATAGAATCATAAGAATTAAGAACAAGAGATGGACCATCGTAGAGGATCCTAAAGAGATAGCTAAGAAAGCATTGTAAAATTTTGAGAACATATTCAATAACATGGAAGGATTTAATTTAAGGGGATAACAATTTATAGTAAAAAAATATGCCAAAAGTAACCACACGAGAACATAATAGAATACTAACAACTAGGTTATCTTAAGAGGAAGTAGAAAATGCCTTAAAGAAAATGAATTCAGATAAGGCTCCTAGAATTGATGGGTTCCATGCAGGTTTATTTCAGAAATTTTGGGGGTTCATAGGAGAGGAGGTAACCAAAGCATTGGAAGGTGTGAGAAAATCTAGGAGAATTTTGAAATAAGTCAATAATAACTCTATAGCATTAATTCCTGAAACTTTGTTGATATTAAATATTTCAATATGGAACTTTCCAATTATTTCATATGGTTTCTTTTGTATTAATAGATTATTGAAAATTTGTATCTCCTCCTAATCAAATTATAATACATACTTTAATTACAATATAATATTGTAATCAAGAATTTTTATTTTTTTTTAAGCAAAAGTGGTGTAACCACCACATTTTATTAATCTGGTTCAATAAGTCCCCCGTGGAAGAACCAGTAAGTAGCCTCGGGATCATAGT
Source organism: Chamaecyparis obtusa (assembly GCA_027943335.1). Taxonomy (NCBI): domain Eukaryota; kingdom Viridiplantae; phylum Streptophyta; class Pinopsida; order Cupressales; family Cupressaceae; genus Chamaecyparis; species Chamaecyparis obtusa. Next base: position 281,623 of record BSBK01001786.1, read on the forward strand.
TATATACATGCATATATCCGAGGATATATAGATACATAAATATTACATATTTTGAGCAATAAAGCGAAGAAACCAAAGACATTGACTGGGATAAGTCCATCACGTTGCAAATGCTCCATGAATAAGAGTCCAGTATGTTGAAGGACGTGGATGCCAGCAGGGTAGTTTATTCTTCCTTATCCACCGTGCTTCTTTCTACCACTGGCTTTCCCAATGCCTTGTCGCATGATCACAAGGCTTCTCTCTCCTCCCTTGCGATCATGCGACCACACTCCTTTCCGCCTCTCTGCATTAACTACCCCAGCTTCCATCTGTCTTCCACACCTACCACCGGTTGTGCCTCATGCCTTGTTGCATGATCGCATGGCTTTATTCCCACTCATGCGATCATGTGACCTCTCTACTTTCCCAGCTCATTTTGAACCGCAACCACCGATTTAAATGCGACTGCCTAAAGCATGCCCAGTTTTATTTTCTATATGCGAACCTGCGATAATTTTGTGTGGGGCCCTCACCTTTCACCTTTTTGCATGATCGCATAACCCTTATTTGGTTTATGTGATCATGCGACAACCTCAAATATTATGCACTACCTAAAGTTTTTGGCCAGGCTCTTTTTCCTTATGCGATAACTTTGCTAATGTTCCAAAGTGGGTGGGTCCCCTCTATTTCTCTTGTTGCATGATCGCATGAGCATTATTTTCTTCATGCGATCATGCGACTAGCCCATTTTTCATCCGCCAACTACTATATTAAATGCAGTACATTTTATATTCCTTTTTCTCTGACGTTTCTCTCATTCGGATGTAATCTAGGGCATTTCGAGAATGTTCAACAAGAAGAATATTTTGTAAACAAAAGGAATGTTTTGAAGTTCAGTCATATACAAAAATATAGATGATATTCTGGGCATAGGAAGCTCTGGGCACAGTCTGTAAATTGAAAAATTTGGCATTAATATATGCTCTGTTTACTCTATTCTGTTATCTAGCATTGTAATGTGTGTATCTTCCTCCATCAAATTTCTCTCTTCCCCAACAACCAGTTGAATTGCATCCCTTATTGCTTGCGACTGGCATATAAACATTGATGAAATTGAGCCCTCATTGATGTGAGATGGTGGAGCCTCTTCCAAAAGTTCCAATCGCATCCTAACTCTAAAATTTATGGGCATGACTTCATGGTGATAGAAGGCACACTGTCTACATAACATGACCTGACTAACCTGCAAATCCATTGGCTCCCAGCTTGTAACTCGACAATGAGTGATGGATATGATCAAAAGCCCACATATTTGTAGCTGTAATAAATTGCCAAGTATAGCCAAAATAAAATCAGGATATCCCAAGTGTGAGCGAAATTATGCATAAGTTTCAATGTCATTTTTGAAACTTGGGATTTTTCCAATAGTACACTGATTAAACTTTCACAACCACAAACACATGTGTGCCGATGAACTTGCAGCTGGGGAAATAGATATGCATCTGTTTAAGAACCAACCTCACATCCGGACATTTGAGGCATCAACTGCACATGACACTATTTCTCGACTATAGATTTCCTTCAATTTGGCATCATGATTAATAATTGAATCATCATTAATAGCCACCAGTTCATACCCATCACAACCTTTGTTTGCCAGATGGTCTGCTAGTCTATTACCCTCTCTAAGCATGTGAGAGATTTGAACTTCTTGAAATGAATCCAGTAACAGCCAAATCTACTAAAGGATGTATGATAGTTTCTTGTTATGGGATATTCTTCTTATACATGCAGATATAATCACTATTGAATCTCCCTCTATTTGAATATGTCGGAAGCCTCCATTTTTTGCTAATATTAGACCTTCTAATAATGCCTTGGCCTTAGCCCTATTGTTTGTGCCATCAGGAAGCGTGTAGCATTTTACTACTAGTAATATTCCTTGAAAATTCTAGATACAAATTCCCACCCCTGATTTACCTAGATTCCCTTTGGAAGAGCCATCGAAGTTAATCTTGTTAAACCCTTTGGATGGTGGCATCCACTTAATCCCTTCTCTGTCCAGCATTTTGTTTGGTTTTGGTTGATAACACCAGCCAAAGGGAGCATGTATTTGTTTCCACTCTCGCAATATAAACGAGTCCCATGATGTCATAATTAGATTATGTTTAAGCTTATTATGACTAGCATTAACTAGTTCTGATATCGATCTTTCTATTTGAGCTGTGACCACTTGGATTGTCAAAAATTGTCTGCGAAAGATTCTTTTATTTCTCTCCCACCAAATTCCCCAGACCACTATTGCTGGGGTGCACTTCCAAATTGCTGAAAAAAGGGAGGATGAATATAGTTGTGGCCATTAGTCAAACAGGTCCCTTAGCTTGCATGGAAGAGGAGTTGAATATTGTAACTTTCTAAGGACAAAATGCCAGCATTCTTGAGCAAATTCACATTTTAAGAATAGGTGGTCTGTGTCTTCTTGATGATTATAACAATGTAGACAATTAAAAGGCTGAGCTATATTAAGTCTTTGAAGCCGCTTGCTTGTTAGTGCCCTATTATTCAAAGCTAGCCAAGAAAAGCATCCTGCTTTTGGTAATGTTAGATTATTCCAGCAGAAGGAATAAGCACGGGATTGTTGCTTGGTTGCGTCTCTCTGCTGAATAAGTTTATATCCATCCTTAATATTAAAATTCCCATCTACCCTCGGTGCCCAAATCAAATTATCCTCCAAGTTTGATAAGTAGATCAGTCATTGAGACAAGATTTTCTGAAATAGTTGAATCTATTGTGGTGAGAGAGATAGCTCTTGGGGGTCTTTCCAAATTACTTTCCTTGAGTGCAGGCATACAGCAGATACATATCCAATTAAGTGAATACCCCAAACATTTTCTTCTACAGAGATAATATCCTCCATTCCAATGTCATTTTTACTAATCAAAGGTGGTGCCCCACTCCATGAGTCATGCCAGAACTTGACTGATTGACCATTATTGACTTCCCATGTAATATACTTGCATATTCTCTGGAAGAGATCATGAAGTCCCAAATGGCTGACCCTTTAGGGGGGTCAGATACCGATATAATTCTAGCCAAGTTAGAATCATCTAAGTACTTGGTGTGCATAATTTGGCACCAAACATTATGTGGCTTAGAATACATTTGCCATACTAATTTGCCCCCAAATGCTATGTTCCACTTTTGTAGATCATGAATCCCTGCCTCACCAAGCTGCTTAACTTGTGCCAGTTTCTCTATCGAGACTAAAGGGATTTTCTTTACTCCGTTCATGTTCCCAGTCCATAGAAAATCTCTAATCAGTTTCTGAATTTTTTGAATGACCGACATAGGAGCCTTGAGGACTGATAAGTAATAATTGGGGATTGCTGAGAGAAGTGTTTTGATTAAAAGTATTCTACCTGAAAGAGATAGCCACCTTGCTTTCCATGCAACCACCCTGGCTTTAATCCTTTCGATGATTGGTGTCAAATAACTGATTTTATTTGCCCCCATGAAAAATGGGATACCAAGGTAGACTGATGGAAGGGAATCCATTGAAAATCCAAGAAGGTTAAAAATTTTATTAGATACAATTTTATTTGTATTAAACAGATATATCTTGGATTTGAGAGGATTAACTCTCTGATTTGATGCTATAGTATACAGGTCCAAGGTTTCTTTGATTTGCCTGGCCTCCTTGATGTTTGATGTACCAAATAATAATGTATCATCAATGAAAAGTGAGTGAGTCACTGAAATATTTGTTTGACCAATTTGCACACCCAGCCACTTGCCTGACGCTTTCTTCTGAAGTATGAACCTACTAAATGTCTCTGCCATTAAAATGAATAAGACTGGTGATAAAGGATCCCCCTGCCTAACTCCTTGTGTAGATGGAAAAAAACCAGCCGGAACACCATTTATCAAAATTGAAAAAGATGCACCCGAAACATAAGCTTTTACCCATTTACACCAACTTCTTGAAAATCCAAATTTTTGTAGGACCTTAATGAGGAAATCCTAGCTAACTCTATCATATGCTTTCATCATGTCCAGTTTAATAACGAAATGTGTTGATTTACTATTGTGGATAGAATGAAGAACTTTATGAGCCACTAGAGCTCCTTCCATTGTCTCTCCACCTAGAACGAAGCCCCCTTATGGATGCGAGACAATCTTAGGGATAAGGTACTGCATCCTTAAATAAATAGCCTTTCTGATGATTTTATAGATAGTATTGCATAAGGATATCGGTCAGAAGTCTGCAAATGTCTTTGGATTTTGCACTTTTGGAATAATGGCTATATTAGTGGTGTTGAAGTTTTTCAACATGGTCTTGCTGGTCCTTGATTCTTCTATAACATCCAATAATTCCCATCCAATCCAGTCCTAGCATACTTCAAAGAATAGAGTAGTAAAGCCATCTGGGCTTGGGGCTTTGTCCGGAGGCAAGGAAAAGACCACTTTTTTTAATTCCTGAATGGTAAATGGAGCCATAAGTTTTTAATTTTCCATTGTTGAGATCATGTTGGGGATTGCCTCTAGCAATTCCTCCATTGGAGGTGGCAGTGGACAAGCAATGGCAGGAGGGGCTAACAAATTTTGAAAAAATCTTACCCCTTCATCTTGTATGCTTTGAGGTTCTGACAATAAGATACCATTGTCAGCTTTGGTTATAGAGAGAATATGATTGCTTGATGTTTTTAGTTTAGCTGACACATGAAAGTATTTTGTATTTCTATCCCCCTCTTTTACCCAAAGTTCTCTTGACTTCTGCCTCCAGTATTCCTCTTCTCTGCTGCATATTTCCTCCCACTCCTGTACTAGACTTTTCTGAGTAGCGAAGGAGTCATTATTCATCTCTTTTTTTATAATAGTGTTATATATGTCCTCTAATTTGGCCTTGAATATTTCTTTCTCTTTAAAAATATTCTTAAATATTGTCTCATTCCATTTCCTGATCCACTGTTTGGTGAGCTTCATCTTGTGTGCAAACCTGAACATTTTAGTTCCATCTATCATGGTTACTGAATTCCAACAATGCTTAAGTGAATTCAAAAAACTTGGGTGGCGTAACCACATTCTTTCAAACCTGAATGATGGTCTATGTTGGAAATCTTGTTGTGTTGTTGTTGTGTACAAATGCAAACAAATTGGGAAATGATCTGAACCTGGTTGTGGTAGAATTTCTTAGTGAAATGTAACATTGACTAATTTCCAGCATTGGGAGAGGAGAAGTCTATCTAATCTGATCACTATTTGAGAGAAGTCTGCCCTTTTGTTGGTCCATGTAAATGACCCATTTGATGGCACAACAAATGGCATTAAAATCCCCCCCCCAATATGATATGTGTGTCTAATTGAAGTTGTAAAAACTGAGTAATCTTTGACCACCATCTCAATTTGTCTTGGGTTTCTATGGGCCCGTAAACATTAAACAATAATATTTTAGTATCAAAACATTCCAATCTGATGGCTTGCCAATTATCTTTCTTCTCAATAATTTGGATTTGAAAAAGATTAGTATCCTAGAGGATAGCCATCCCACCTGATGCACCTATTGCTGGACTATGAACAACATTCCATTTTATCCATTTCCCAATAGTTTTGTTAAAAACCTCATCTGACATATTTGTTTCTTGAAGTAGTATAATATCAACTTTTATAGAATCAATTTCTAGCTTGATTCTATTTCTTTTGTTAGAGGCATTAAGTCCTCTAACATTCCAAGATGCTATCTTCATTTCTAACAAGGAGAACCTTTTATTCTCCTCATCAATCTTTTGGAAGGTGTGAACTTCCCATCCAGTTTTGATTGAAGTCTAGCTTTAATTTCTTTTGACTATAGTTGATGCAGGAGCATCCTGGGTGTAAGAGCAATCTTGCATCACCCAAAAATATTTATGTTTTTATATTCAATAAGGGTTATTTTGTGCAGAGCTGCTATTTATGGAAAGTTACTATTTTTGGTAATTTTCGTATGTGCTCAGAATGATCTGATTTCTTTCTTGGAGGTTCATTTTGGTCATATAAGTCTGCCAGTAAAGTTTCATTGCCAGATCAAGTGTATATTGGAAGATATTGAAGATTTTCGGTATTGGCAGCAGGGGACAGAAACTTTGAACTCAGTTTTAAAGGCTTTAGAGGCCCCGGATGAGGTCGAAAATTTGGGTGACGGGTGCTTGCGTTGGTCAAGCCTATAGAGCGCTTCGTGGCATTTCCGAAATGGGGTTATAATAGCCGAGCGGGTCAACGGGTGATGACTTATGGTCTTCGGAAGTTGGGTCACCTGAAATGGCGGAAAATGATTTTTCTTCAAAATTTTTGTTCGGGTTTCAAAAGTTATTTTGAGCTGACTTTGATGTATAAATTGAAAAATAAAATAATTCTAAGTTCGGTCGGCCCTTAGGGCTAAATTTCTGGAACCTTCTCGGGCGGTGGAAATTGCCTATATAAGGAAGGCTGTATTATTGTCTTAGGCAGTTCAGAATAGTTCTGGGTAGTAGATCTGGGTATTGATTCGAGGCTTTGTCCTACAGAATATTGTAAGGGAATGCCCATGTGGCTTTGCATATTGTAATTCTGAAAGTTTGTAATTCCACATTTGTGGAGACAATAAGAAGCCAATTTTCTGTTCTTGCATATTGTTGTTGTTTCTCTATTTCTGTTATGTGTTTGTGGTATTAAGGGGAGCACCCTTCATCAAGTGGTATCAGAGCAGGTTTTCTTGAGTGTGTAAACAGATCGCCGACTGTGAGGCAGTTTGCACCAGGACCGTGGTTAGGGTTTCAGCACGCATCGCGAAAATGCCTCCACGAAGAGAACGTGGCGGAAGACTTGGTGCTGTGACACCTGAGGTTAGAGAGCTGTAGAGACAAGTGCGAGCATTGCAAGAAGAGATTCGCAGAGGAATGAATCTTAATGTCAGAGACGAAAGCGAGGATGAAGCCGAAGAAGAATATCAAGAAGGAGAAATTGAAATTGTGAACCAGGAGGAAGAAAGACTTTTTCGGGCGATTTCCAAGATTGGGAAAAGACCTAAGATTGAGGTTCCTGCATTTTCTGGAAATCTTAACCCAGAGGAATCGATCGACTGGATCAATGAATGTCAGGAATATTTTGAGTATGAAGATGTTGAAGATCCTGATAGGGTCAAATTTGCGAAGGCCAGATTGAAAGGTCATGCGAAGATATGGTGGCAAGAGATTCAGTTGGAGCGAAATAGAAGGGGAAAGGAGAAAATCACGAGATGGGATCAGATGGTGGATAAATTGAAGCGACAGTTCATTCCTGTTGATTATGAGCTTGACCTACTGAAGAAAATGCAGAGTTTGAAGCAAGCAGGAAGATCTATCCAGGAGTATACAGAGGAGTTCTATCGACTTCTCATCAGAACAGGCCATGCAGAAGCTGATAAGGAGAAAGTTGCCCGATACCTTAATGGGTTAAGGCCAAGCATTCAGGAGGAGCTGAATCTGGTTCGAATGAGCAGTATTGAAGAGGCATACCAGTTTGCCCTAAAAGTAGAGGAAAAGCTGAACAAGAAGTTTGAGAGTAGACAAAATAGAAGAGGTCGCGGTGGACGATCTGGTGGCCGAAATGAAGATCCAAAAAAGAAGGATGAGGCCAGTAGCAGTCAGAATCAGTGAGGAAATAATTCCAATCGCTTCCAGGATCAGAATAATAAAGATCAGAGAGGAAGAGGAAGAGGACAAGGATCTGGAAGAGGTGGCTTCCGTGGAACATGTTTTCACTGTGGAGAAGAAGGTCATAGGGCATTTGAATGTCCTCAGCGCCAAGGCAGGACAGACAGGAGAAATGAAGGCCAGGCCAGAGTTGCACATGTAGATGAAGATGCCAGATCATCAAATTCTGAAGATGCTGAAAGAGGAGAAACATTGATTAACAGAAGAGTCCTGTTGAGTGGTGAGAATGAACCTGAGCAAAGGAGGAGCCTGTTTCGCACCAGGTGCAAGTGTGAAGGTAAATGTTGTGACGTGATTATCGATAGTGGAAGCACTGACAATTTGGTGTCAGAAGAGATGGTGACAAAGTTGAAGCTCAAGAGACAGAAACACCCACATCCATATCGGATTGCCTGGGTGCAAGATGACCACAAGGTCATGGTCAATGAACAATGCCTGGTGAAGTTCAAGATCGACGGATACCAAGATGAGGTATTGTGTGATATCATATCTATGGATGCATGTCATATGTTATTGGGTAGACCGTGGCAGTTTGACAGATGTGCTGTACACGATGGTCGTGCGAATACCTATTCCCTGACAAAGGATGGAGTGCGACATAAGCTAAAGCCATTGAAGGAGACCGAAGAAAAGGTATGTGGTAATGCAAGAATAACATTTGTTGATGGAAGGAAATTCTTAGATGGTATGAGGCATGAGCATGTATGTTTTGCTTTAATTCCAAAAGCTGGTAAAGAGGAAGTAGAAGATGTTCCTGTAGAAGTTGCAGATTTGTTGATTGAGTTTCAGGATATTGTATCCGATAACGTGCCTGATGGATTACCACCAGTCAGGAAGATCAGTCATCAGATGGACTTGATCCCAGGAGCGAGTTTGCCGAATAAGGCAGCACACAGAATGACACCTGCAGAAAGTGAGGAGTTGAACAGACAAGTACATGAGTTGTTACAGAAAGGATTGATCCGTGAGAGTCTGAGTCCCTGTGCTGTACCAGCGGTATTAGCACCAAAGAAGAATGGAGAATGGAGGATGTGTACAGATTCTAGGGCAATAAACAAGATCACAATCAAGTACAGGTTTCCATTGCCACGAATGGATGATATTATGGATTGTTTGAGTGGAGCTGTGTATTTTTCAAAGATAGATCTGAAAAGTGGATATCATCAGATTCGGATCAGGGAGGGAGATGAATGGAAGACTGCCTTCAAGACAAAGGAAGGACTGTATGAGTGGTTAGTCATGCCTTTTGGGCTAACCAATGCACCGAGCACTTTCATGCGGCTCATGAACGAGGTTCTGAAAGAATTTCTGGGTAAGTTTGTCATTGTTTACCTAGATGATATTCTGATATTTAGTAAGACATTAGATGAGCATATGATGCATATTCGTATGGTATTTGAGAAGCTGAGAGAAGAGAAATTGTTGATTAATTTGAAGAAGTGCAGTTTTGTGAAGAAAGAGTTAGTGTATTTGGGATTTGTAGTTTCAGCAGAAGGTCTAAAAATGGACCCAGAGAAGGTACAGGCTATCCTTGAATGGCCTACTCCAAGGAGTGCTACTGAGGTAAGATCTTTTCATGGTCTAGCTAGCTTTTACAGAAAGTTTATCAGAAATTTTAGTAGTATTTGTGGACCCTTGACTGAAACAATGAGAGGGGATAGAAAAGAGTTTAAGTGGACTAATGGGGCAGAAAAGAGTTTTCAATTATTGAAACAAAAAGTTACAGAACAACTAGTTTTAGCACTTCCAGATTTTAATAAGGTGTTTCAAGTAGATTGTGATGCTAGTGGTACTGCAATAGGAGCTGTTATGAGCCAAGAAGGTAAACCTGTTGCTTATTTCAGTGAGAAGTTAAATGATGCCAAGAGGAAATATTCTATTTATGATCAAGAATTTTATGCTATAGTTCAGGCATTAAAGAAGTGGAGACATTATCTACTTCCTAAGGAGTTTGTTTTGTATACTGATCATCAAGCTTTGCAATATTTGAATAGTCAAGGAAAATTGAATCAAAGGCATTTGAAATGGGTTGAGTTTTTGCAGAGTTATACATTTGTTTTGAAATACAGAAGTGGAAAGTCTAATAGGGTTGCAGATGCTCTTAGCAGAAGGCAACTATTGCTAACAGAAATGCAGATTGAAGTGGTTGGGTTCAAGGAACTCAAGAATTTGTATCCAGAGGATCCTGATTTTGGTGAAGCTTGGAAAGCTTGTACAGAACCTGTTACTCTAGACAGGACGAAATGGCTGGATTTCATCATCCAGGATGATATGCTATTCAGAGGGAGTCAGTTGTGCATTCCACGAAGTTCTATGAGGGAGAATCTCATCAAGGAGAAGCATAGTGGAGGATTGGCTGGACACTTTGGTCGTGATAAAACCCTTGCTTTGGTTGGTGAGAATTATTATTGGCCACAATTGCAGCAAGATGTGAAGAAGTTTGTACAGAGTTGCAGAGTATGTCAGATGGCGAAAGGAGTGAAGCAGAATACAGGGTTGTATCAGCCATTACCTATACCAGAGAAGCCTTGGGAGGATATCAGTATGGACTTTGTTCTTGGTTTACCGAGGACACAGCGGGGACACGATTCAATTTTTGTGGTGGTTGACAGATTTTCAAAGATGGCACATTTCATTCCCTACAAGAAGACTAATGATGCTGTTCATGTAGCAGAATTGTTTTTCAGAGAAGTAGTGAGACTTCATGGTTTGCCAAAGACCATAGTTTCAGATCAGGACACTAAGTTTGTTGGATATTTCTGGCATACATTGTGGAAGAAGTTAAAGACAGATTTGAAGTTCAGTTCATCACATCATCCACAGACTGATGGACAGACAGAGGTGGTGAATAGAAGTTTGGGAAATTTGCTGAGATGTTTGGTTGGAGATAAGCCAACGGGATGGGATTTGATTTTACCACAGGCGGAATTTGCATATAATAATTCTGTCAACAGGAGCACTGGTAAATCACCATTCCAGATTGTATATGGAAGTAGTCCAAGAAATGCATCTGAATTGAGGAAGATAGATAAAGGAGAAATAAGTAGTGCTGAAGCTGAAGATTTTGCAGAACACTTGAAGAACATCCATGAAGAGGTGAGGAAGCATATTACCAAGATGAACGCACAGTATAAGGCTAAGGTAGATGAGAAAAGGAGGTATAAAGAATTTCAAGTTGGTGACGAAGTCATGGTTCATTTGTGGAAGGAGCGGTTTCCAATTGGTACATATAACAAGCTGAAAATGAAGAAGTTTGGACCATGCAGGATATTGAAGAAACATGATTCAGGAAACGCATATGAGGTAGAATTGCCTACTGAGCTGAATATTTCACCAGTGTTTAACATTTCAGATCTGACAGAGTATCATGAAGGAGGTGTTGAAGATGAGATCACAGCAGCACAGTGGAGTATTCCAGCAACTAGTTCAGACACTAAGGAGATTGAAGATATACTGGATAGTCGTGTTGGCAGAAGCACAAGGAACAGGACATATGAAGAATATCTGGTCAAGTGGAAAGGACGACCTGTTGAAGATTCATCATGGCTAACAAAGGAGGAGGTTAACCGTCTTGGTTTTCCTCTACACACCTGAGTCGTGACAGGGTCACTTCTCAAATTACCCTGGGTGTCTGATGCAGGAGCATCCTGGGTGTAAGAGCAATCTTGCATCACCCAAAAATATTTATGTTTTTATATTCAATAAGGGTTATTTTGTGCAGAGCTGCTATTTATGGAAAGTTACTATTTTTGGTAATTTTCGTATGTGCTCAGAATGATTTGATTTCTTTCTTGGAGGTTCATTTTGGTCATATAAGTCTGCCAGTAAAGTTTCATTGCCAGATCAAGTGTATATTGGAAGATATTGAAGATTTTCGGTATTGGCAGCAGGGGACAGAAACTTTGAACTCAGTTTTAAAGGCTTTAGAGGCCCCGGATGAGGTCAAAAATTTGGGTGACGGGCGCTTGCGCGGGTCAAGCCTATAGAGCGCTTCGTGGCGTTTCCGAAATGGGGTTATAATAGCCGAGTGGGTCAACGGGTGATGACTTATGGTCTTCGGAAGTTGGGTCACCTGAAATGGCGGAAAATGATTTTTCTTCAAAATTTCTGTTCGGGTTTCAAAAGTTATTTTGAGCTGACTTTGATGTATAAATTGAAAAATAAAATAATTCTAAGTTCGGTCGGCCCTTAGGGCTAAATTTCTGGAACCTTCTCGGGCGGTGGAAATTACCTATATAAGGAAGGCTGTATTATTGTCTTAGGCAGTTCAGAATAGTTCTGGGTAGTAGATTTGGGTATTGATTCGAGGCTTTGTCCTACAGAATATTGTAAGGGAATGCCCATGTGGCTTTGCATATTGTAATTCTGAAAGTTTGTAATTCCACATTTGTGGAGACAATAAGAAGCCAATTTTCTGTTCTTGCATATTGTTGTTGTTTCTCTATTTCTGTTATGTGTTTGTGGTATTAAGGGGAGCACCCTTCATCAATAGTACTTTTGGGCTTTCTACCTCTTTTTTTTGTTGAAGCCTTGGCTTGTGCTTGATGTAATGGTGATAGCTCAATTGATAGCGACATATTAGGGTCAAAATCCATAGGACCTGCTCCTACAACACAAGTGGTATTGTTTGGGCCATCACATATTTCCTGATTAGTCCAATCAATAGCCAAATCTAGATCATCATGCAATTCCTGGTCATATCTTGCTAGGTTTTCCTCTGATTTAGGAAATGTGTTATTCTGTATCCATTCTATAATGTGGGAGTGAACATTCTCCTCTAATTCAAATGGAGGCACCAATATGCTAGCTGCATTCCTATAGTCTTTATTATGGTCGGCGGATATAGCTTCTCTCTGCCCATTAACTCTCCCCTTAGATTGACTGGTAGAATCTGAAGAAGAAGAGCCTTTAGAATCCATACTAATCTCATTTATCACTCGAGCCTTATTGTTGTCACTTTGCTAGTGCATGTTTAGAATCTAATGCTCTTCAAGCGGTTGCATATTCTCTTCTACTAGAATAGTGGTAAAACCATCACTCAGGCATTTATGTTGATCTTGTTTGTTATACAAACCTTCATATTGAAGGATCCCCTCTTCTTCTGCTATTTCATATATTATTTTGGTAGCTAGGTCTGTCAATAACTCTTCTAAAATTTTCCTAGCTCACAGATTTACCAACACCTCTTTATCAAACACATCATTTGTAATTGGATTTGTAGCAGGAGAATCTGAAAACATTAAGTGTTGTACTATGTCATCCTGACTGAAACTTGAGTCTTCTGATTTACTCCAATCTAATAAGGCAGGCTGCTTGGAGGCACTCAAGAACACCATAATGATACTTATAGCCCAATAAAAGTAGATAGAAGCTTCATATGGGTAAATCTTGTTAGGCAACACTTCAACAGAGTATGGTGAAGAAGATTTCAATTCCACTTACTGAGGGATATGTGATATGGAGCACTGGAAAGGATTTGTACAGAAGTTATCCAATACCCTCAATTGGGTTAATGGCTGGGATTGGCAATGAGTTGTGAAGTGCCCTAATTGATGCTGATATAACATGATAGTCTCCTCATTTTGAAGATGAATTTTCTGATCCCACTTCCCCCATTTGGATTTTAGGGAAATACATTTTGGCAATTCAGAAGTCCCATCATGAAGGATACACACTCTAACTTCTCAGTGTAGCACCTCAAATGGTATTAGGTCATGCTTAGTAAAGATACCAAGCTGATTAGAAATGATTTCTACTATGTCCAGATCTCTGAATTCTAAAGGCAAGTTTGGCAAGGCAATCCAAATGGGGAAGAAAAATGGAGCTCTATCTTGTAGTTTTAGATTAGGGGTCCATACTGCAGTAAAGAGTCCAACTCCTTTGCAGAACCAACTTTTGATCTTGTGTATCCCATCCCTCATAACAGAGTTTTCAAATTTAGCAAGAAAATAACCCAACTCAATATTTAACCAAAAAACATCAATTAACCCTAGCCAATTGTTAAAGGCCCAAATTTTAATATCATCAATACATAAGCCTGTTCTCAAAAATGTACCTATTAATGCTATATTTTGGAGATGATGAATTTGATCTTGAAGCAAATGATCTGGAAAGGATATTGATGTATAATCACGAGTCTCAGTCCCCTGATGAGTTGCCTTGTGAAGAGTGCTCTGCTTAATCTTCCAAACTTGAATAGGTTGCTTAGGATTGAAAGGGGCTCTATTTTTTGTGACCTGATGAGATTGCCCAGTATGTTGATTAGATATCTACTTCATAGCCCTCAAATCTCCCTATTTTTAAGCGGGCCCCTGATTATACCGTATGGCTACAGGCAATCCCGGTGGCATGCCTTCACAAATGTCCAGTATTTCTTGCTTGTGGAAGTGCTGATATCTACCCTAAGCTCTTTGTCTTGGCAAGAAGAAATTACCTCCCGCCTCATGAATAGAATGTGCATTGTTAAAAGGGGCTTTGAGATGTTGTACTGCCTTATTGAAACCCTCCTTCCTCTGCAACCCAGATTGGGGCTTTACTGGTACGTTAATGAATCTAGGATTCACAAAAAAAGGCTTGGCCAGTTGGACTATTACTTTTCCACTAAATATTTTCATTATGTCATCAGCATCAAAACGGGTAGCAGTCTTGCCCTTCACCCAATTTTTTTGTGCAAACGGGACCGATTGAAAATGTGGAGGGCGAGAGGGCTGACGGGAAACCTTACCATAGTGTGACAAATCTTATTGCAGTTGGTACTGATCAAACACCTGCTTCTGTGATGGAAGCTGCTACCTGGCCCCATATGGATATTGTTGTCTGCCTACCCCTCCATCGAATCCACTGAACTCTATGCTGGATACTCCCCTCTTCCCCGCATGATCACAAGGCAAGTTTTTACCTCTTGCGATCATGCGACCTCAATCATGAGAGTGGTTATTTTCCGGATATTGTTGTCTGCCTTCCCCTCCATCGAATCTGATGGACTCTCTGTTGGATACTCCCCTCTTCCCCGCATGATCACATGATTTTATTTTACCACTTGTGATCATGCGACCGTTTTGAAATTTGCTTTCTCTCATATTATTGATCAAGAATTTTATTTTAAAGTAAATTTAAAAAACATTATAATATAAAGCACTTATCATTGAATAACTATTGTCTTGCATTGTAAAATATGTGCTTAACCTTAGACCATGTCTTATACTATATTTTTTAATTTAATTAAGTTTTTATGAATGTTGTGTTAATTTATATCAATAAACATGAAGGAAATAATGTTTACTAAAGAGTAACCATGATTTGTAGAGCTTGTAAAGTACATTGTTGTTGTAATATTCTTAATTATTATTACTACAATGCTAACATACAAATTCACTTAGAACAAGCTTATTTTGACATATAAGTAAAATATGTTAAGAATTGATGCCTTCTCTCTTGCATCCATTTATTGGTCAAAATCATCTACGAATACACATCTGTTACTAAATGATGAATATTTTCATTCTGGTGATTCCTTTAAGTGTATGCTTGGATTATATTAAATTATTGGAACTAGTGTATATAATAAACATAACCACAAACACATTAATTTATTCATTCTTAACATATCATAAAATTACCAAATCATTTGAACCATAGTTCATAAAAGAACACTTTTTGCATCATAGGATTTATTTAAGTCTTGTTCAAGATTTATTACTTCTTGTAAGTAATCCTATTTTTGTAACAATACTTAGAGAGACTAGAAATCCTCTACCCATCATTACACTAAATAAAATTATGGACAACAAGAAAAGTACTATGAATAAAGAGAGTGTTTATGAATCTAAATGATATTCCTTATGAAACTAAATAAGATGTTTAATATTTAGAAATATATGAATATTTTAAACACTCAAAGGATGATCACTGTCCTTTACAAATATACCTAGATGCTAATATACATTAGTTTGTCTTCAACCATTCTGCCAATAATGGCAGGTCTCTAGATGAGAGACAAATTCATTAAATTATACTTAAATATTAAAAATGTATGACATAAATGAGACATCTAAAGTGCACAAATCCATATATAAAAGAATAATTGAACTTTTACTTGTGCAATGCAACCTTAATCAAGAACTAAAAGTAAACCAACATTCATCTATTAGTGAGACCTCATATAGCATTCTTGTTCTTAACTTAAATAGAACTACAAATATTTTTTTATTTATAGTTGAATCAACATCATATCCTTTTTCATCCTTGCTTAATTTCAAACTTGTCAATGACATTAAGATGAATTTTTTATTTTTCATATTAAATCTTTTTAAAATATCAATTACATATTTTGTAAAACAAATATTACTCTTTTATTCTAGTTCATTTTGATATTAAGAAAACATTCCAAAGAAAACCTACATTAGTCATCTCGAATTTCATTTTTATAGTTTTACGTATGATCACTACCAAATAATCAAAATAAACTATACCATTGGAAATTCAATCCTATATCACTGTAGTATTGGAAATTCCCTCTACCAATTTGACGGATACAATTAGCCTATGTCATTTATGACAAAATCGATGCTTAAAAATTAACTATCTCGGTTCCATACGTGGAAATGATGAATCATTAAAAGGGTCTAGTTTGAAAAGGAAAATCATTATAAAAAAAACTCGTTCCATTTTCTTTAAGCATTTAGGACAAAATCGATGCTTAAAAATTAACTAACTCGGTTCCATACGTGGAAATGATGAATCATTAAAAGGCTCTAGTTTGAAAAGGAAAATCATTATAAAAAAAACTCGTTCCATTTTCTTTAAGGTTCTCAAGGAACAATCTTGAATATTTAAATTTATGCAATGACATAAAAATTCACGAGACATGTGAGATCCCATGGCAAAAGTTAGCAAATCAGCCACATTAGGCAACATATTAGAATTCTATGGTACTAGGACTTAAACAAATAACATATTTATGCGACTTAGGACAGACCCAACAACTGTTTCTATGCGTCTATGATACTACAAAGTAAAATATAAACTTAACCTAGCAACTTGAAGCTCTTGAGTCTACCGGTACAGTGATGATGAAGGACCAAGAGCTCCAGGATATGCAGAAACTCCAGGAACAGATGGTCCTATGCATGAGCGGCGTAGTGGATCCCAGCTCTGTATCAAAGGGTCAGCTGGAACCTTAGCCGATATCTTTCGATTGTCAAAATCCAGCCCATGACGATAAGCAAAGAGATTATCTCCCTGTTGTTTCTGAAAGGCGGAAGGGTACGAATATATAGAATGTAGACCCGGATATGGATAAGATGCCGCAAGAGAAGCACAAGCTCTGCTACCACCATACCTGTAGAGGTCCCTTTCTGAAAGAAACAGTGGAGCCTGAGGATTATGATCAGCATGCACCATTCTCTTCGCAGCTTCCTCCTTATGGCGTAGCAGTTCTCCTTCCCTTTCCATCAACAGCATGTGCTCTCTCATTGTTTCCTTTATCCTCATTTCTTCCCTACGCAATTCTTCTCTTTGCAACTCTTCCCTCAGCAAGTCCTCTTTTCGTATCTCTTCCCTGAAATCCCCACCAATAAATCCATACTCAGATAGTAATGGTGGTCTTACTGGTCGTGGTTCAATTGGGCTTGGTTCAACTGAGGCAAGACCATCAAGCCTTCCACGTCGAAATAACTCGGCGAGCTTCTTCACCTGTTGAGAACTAAGCTCAAACTTAAATTTGTTCTTTCCGTAGTAGTTATCTTTGATTTCTTTCTTGAAAATGTCTTCACTCAATGGCAAGCAGTGTTTGTGAATACGAAAGCGAACCTGAGAAGGAAAGTTGCCCCCTCTAAAGGCATCTGGCTTCAAGTTCATACCTCCAGTAGACGAAGCCTTGTATATTCCATACATGATTCTCAGATCAAAATCGAACAAAAATAGTTTCATCCCCGGCTTAACCTTTTCCACCAGATCCTTCTTACTTGCAGGCAAGCCAAAGACGCGATATCGAAAACAATCATGCTTCGTTTTGGAGTTGCGCATGAAAATGAGTCCACCAAGCTTGTCCTTGCCACCGTCTTCATCTTTCATTTCTTGCTGAGAAACACTTCCCTTGTTATTTTCATTAGCAAATTTTGTTGCAGAATCCTCGGCCAAAACCTTAGCTTCAGGCATGGGGGTTACCTGTTCATTTTTTGAACTATTCTCAACACTCGTAGATGTTTGCTGGTCACTCTTTGATGTCTTCCCTTTCCCCATATTGTTCACTGCCTGCGAAATTAGCTTCTCAGTTTCGCCCTTTCCTCACACGCCTAGAGAAATGCAGCCTCTGGTGAAAATGCAGGCAAAGGATAAATCAATATTCCAACAGTCAGGATTGTCTCAAGTCCTTAGGACCCTAAATTTACTTTGCTGTTATTTATAGTAAGCGATTTGGCTTTGCTTTATTGTCAAAAAGAAGGCCGACCATTTCCGTAGTAATTACCATTTCTCAAGATATAAAGATTCATAATTTAGTTGAAATTGGGTTTCCTAGTGCAAATATATTTAAAGATTTTTTAGTTATTCATTTTATATAAATAATTACCATGTCAATATTATGTGCTTGATTGAAATAGTTTTCAATTATGTAAATCTTTTTATCTTTTTACACTCTTTACAAATGCGCATTCTTTTAGTTAAGTAAACAATAGTTATTTTTTATATTTGTATTTTTTTATCTAATGATATTTAAATAAAAGTATAAATTTCATAATTTTTAAAGTCTTTTTTTTCATTCTCTTTTGATTATTTTATGTCATTGGTTAGATTACAATAAAATATAAAAAATCTAGAAATTTTTTAATTATTGAAAAAAATCATCAATAATTTATTCTAGATTTTTTAGATAAATAAACATGAGCTTAAATATTAAAATTCATTTCATAAGATTTACATTTCTAGATGTCACCATTAGTACCCTTTACTATAGGTCAACCAATATTAACAACTAAGCTATCATGAAAGATGATACACACCTATCAAGAACTTTTAGGAGGTCTTTTCGCATTTTAAGGATGTAGTTCTTTTGTTGATATGTCAAATACTAAACAACTTATCTATGTTACAAGGATGTAGTTCCTTTCAATTAAGTCCGTCGATTAGGCATTCATCTAAAAAACACAAGCCCATCATTTTCAGAGAATCCATGCTTCCATTTTCTCTACACTTGAGTTTGTTCTTGTATTTACAAAACCCAAAGTAGATGGAAAAACAACATGCTCCAATAATTATCAAAAAAGATGACACTATTGAAAATGCATACAAAATACCTACTAGATTTAATTCTCATTTATTTTCATAGTAGCTTAAACAAAGGTTATACATTTGTAATAAAAATCATAAAACAACTAGCACCTAGAACACGGTTCTCATTCCATATTATGTTAAACCAAACCAAATGGCCTCTCCTGGGTAATGTCATTACCATTTAATTCCTTCCTTTTATACTTAGATCTTCCTTATCTTTTCCTATAGAAAATGATCGAATATGTCCTCAATTTGAGAATTATTTCTATGTTCATATAAGTTATATTCGAGTTGTAACTACACCACTCATTTATCTAGATTTACCAGAAAATTCATAAGCTAGTAACTCACATTTAACTATAAAACATCATTTTACTATGTTATGAAATCATCTACATGCCAACTTTCACTATATTGCTTGTATAATTTTATCCATGTATTGTATATGGCATCAAAAATAGAGAGGACATTCATTTTTATTTACTATAGTTGTATATAACTATCACATGTAAAGTCTTTTTCCCACTATTGAGTTAATCATTTTGAGTCTGAACTTGTAATTAATGGTCAATTCCTGAATTAAATTTTATATTTTGATATTTTAAGATTAGAGTTCCCTTTGTTACTTAGGATAATTCATCTCATTGTTCTGTGACTATGGATAATATTATTTTCTAACTTGCATAAAATTACACTACCCTCTATTAGTTAGAGAAGGAATCCCTTTACAACATGACTTATTTTGATCAAAATATTCATACAGATTGTTGATAGCTGGAATAATGAATTTTGATTCGATTCAAAGGCCATAAATAAACCATAAATCCCATGAAAACCCTAATCAATATAATAACACTATTTATATTTTATTGGTAAAATGGTGTTAATATATGCAATCTTCAGATTTGTGAGATACCATAATACTAAATAGTATAGATATAATAAAAAATTGCGCTAACTCTGGGCCTTGTATACTTGGTCATCCTTTTCCATAAATATACTAGTATTTCAATACATGCTACCACAAGCAGGCTATAACTATTGTCCCAACTCAAAATAGGGAAGGTACCCCTATATATTGAACTATAGTAAGCTTAACCATACATCTATAAGGATATTACTACTAGCATACCAAAATCTCTCAACCCATTTCTCGTAACAAGCCTCATTCCTTCATTCCAAAAGGCTATGATCAACATAGGTTCTTGCCATGTAGGATTTATTTTACGGTTGTGAGGATTACTCTCTCTCCTCCATGGTGATGTCTACATACTTATCAATTTATCTTTCCTGCTTGACCCCCTCTACATTCCTATTTCCTTCCTTTGTTACCATTTTGGTTATTTCATTGGACTTTCTGGCTCCAATTATAATGGGTAGGAGAACATGAATATTCTCTATCTCAATATTAGCTATGGATTTTGTCAAATTTCATCTCTCACTCACCATATATTAATACCACCATTTTGCCCATCCCTCCTTCAATTGCAACTATTTTTGTAAGAATTCTAGGTTTTCAACAATTCCTACTTCGTGGGCCTCAAGGGCCCCAATGTCTTTTTAAACTAGCAATGATTTATTAAATATGATTACTTCTACCTTATTTCAAGCCCTGGTAAGGAATATAAAAGTTCTCAAATACATAGCTCTGATACCATGTAAAGAATTTAGAATCAGTCTAAATTTTGGAAACTCTAGCTAAAATACTCGGGTACCAACAATAAGCTAAAATACTCTGGTACCAACAATAAGAAAAATACACAAAATAGGGTAAAACATAGAGCTTGCAAACTTTGATATTTCCCAATCATGGGGAATGTACAATGGATTATAAATTAAAATGGACACAACAAAAAATGATTGGAGGTATGTAAGTTTTCTACATATTTCTTTCTATTAAATATTAAAATTAATTTAAATATAAATAAAAACTATAAATCTGAAAGCTCAGAAATAAATCTAATGTCTGCAACTACTGACTAGAAACTAAACTTTCAACAATCTAGTGCTACATAAACATTACTTGGAACTTCTTAGAGCTCTTATAAAATAAATGGAGCTATCATTGCTCAACAAGACAAACACACATCTGTTGCTTCAATATTCTCTCAATTATACATAGCACAAAAATATTTTTTTACTGCTACATACACAAAATAATGAGACTTACGATCAATTCCAAAATTTACTTTTATATTGTAAGATTTTAAGAGTAGAGATCCCTTTGTTACTTAAGATCAATTATCTCATTGTTCTATGGCTACATACAATATTATATGTTAACTTGCCTAAAATTACACTACCCTTTGTTAATCAGAAAATGAATCCCTTTACAACATGCCTTATTTTAATCAAAATATCATATAAAATGTCGATATTGAGAATAGTGTCTTTATTTAATTTAGAGGCCAGAAAGAAACCACAATTCCCATGAAAACCCTAATTAATATAATTAAACTATTTATATTTTATTTCTAAAATAGTCTTAATAAATGTGATCTCTAGAGTTTCCAGATATCATAATAGTAAGAAATATCAATATAATCCTAAATTGGGCTAACTCTGTCATGGATACTTGGTCATCCTTTGCCAAAAATATGCTAGTATCTAGATACATGCTGCCAAAAGAAGGCTACAACTACTGTCCCAACTCAAAATAGGGAAGGTATCACTATATCTTTAACTATAGTAAGCTTAACCATATATCTATAAGGATACTGCTACTAGCATACCAAAATATAAAAAATCTCTATCTCTGAGTAGGCCTTATTCCTTGATTCCAGAAGGCTATGATCAACATAGGTTTTGGCCATGTAGGATTAAGTCCAAATACTAACTTGATATAATTCAAGTTGCAAAAGGAGTAAGTCAGAATACTGGATTGTATACATTGATTATGTTCTTGATAAACCTTGGATTGACATCAGTATGGATTTTGTTCTTGACTTACCGAAGATAGTGAGAGGTAATGATTCTATATTTATTGTTGTGGATAGATTTTCTAAAATGGCATATTTTATACCTTGTAGAAGGACATCAAATGTAGTACATATAGAAGATCTTTTCTTTAAGGAAATTGTCAGATTGCATGGATTACCAAGGAGTATTATCTCAGACCGAGATAGTAAATTTGTTGGATACTTTTGGAAAGCTCTTTGGAGAAAGTTTGGCACATAGTTGAAATATAGTTCTACATTTCACCCATAAAATGATGGACATATAGAAGTTGTAAATAGAAGTTTTGGAAATCTCTTGAGATGTTTAGTTGGAGACACACTGAGTAATTGGGATTCTGTGTTGGCACATGAAGAGTTTGCATATAATAATTTAGTGAATAGGAGTACTGGAAAGTCACCTTTTGAGATTGTAAATGGCATACAACTGAGAGGTATATAAGATTTGAGGGATATTGCTCATGAAGGAAAGAGATGTGTTGAAGGAGTAAAGTTTGCTGATTACATGAAGACATTGCATGAAGATGTGAAATATAAGTTCATAAAAGTAATTAGAAATACAAAGACAACTTTGATAGATCAAGAAGACATAAGACTTTTGCAGTCAGTGACGTAGTAATGGTTCATTTGAAGAAAGGCATATTTCCTATTGGAACATATGGGAAGCTAAAAATGATGAAGTTTGGCCCTTGTAATATTTTGAAAAGATTTGATAGTGGGAATGCATATGAGATTGAGTTACCTTATGACATGGATATATCACCTATTTTATGCATTTCTGATTTGTATGAGTATCGTGAGTCGGATGAAGAAATGACACCAAATGATTATTCTAAGAAACCAATAGAAGAAGTTGGGAAAATTTTGGAGCAAAGAATTGGTAGAAGTACAAGAGGTAAACAATATATGGATTATCTGGTAAAATAGAAGAATAGACCAATTGAAGACAGTTCATGGATTTCACATTTTGAGTTGGATTTAGCTCAGATCGTACCTATTTCATGATTTAAAGAATCATTTTCAAATAACCCCAGGTGTCTGATGCGGGAGCATCTTGGGTCCTTGGCAATCCCGTGTCACCATAAATATTTTTGTGTTGTTCTTGTGTTGCTTGGTTCCTTCTTTGATCGAGTTGGTTTGGTGTTTCTCAGTTTCCTTTGTTTACTGGTATTGGTTGGTTATCTCTCTGGCGCTCAATGAATTTCCCTGGCGCTCAGTGATGCTTGTTTGGCACTCTGTTATCCTTTCTTACTAAGTTTTATTATTTTGGATTTTTCTTAGGTCGACTCTTGCAATTAATTTTGGTCACAAATTTAATGGTGGTATGTATCATTAGAAGGCGTGCGGACCTAGATCAGATCGTTCCTTCTGTTGATGGTGGATCTGAAGGCCAACTTGATTTGGTAGCCTCTTGTATATAAAAGAATCTTTGGTTGTGGTTTAGGGAGAAATTTTTGGATATAAAATAGAAGGTAGAAGATTGAAGTTTTTTTTTTTTTTTCAGATCATCGCATGTTGGAGGAATTCTATACTTGATTGTAATATCTGGCCTAAATCGGGAAGGCCTTACAACCTAGAATGTATGAATCAAATTGAAGTTAATATATGAAAGTTTCTGCATTCTCTCTCTCACTTGTGTGGTCGTTGCTTTTGTGTGTGATTTTTGCAAGGTGGATCTGGTTAGGGTGTTTTGTTGGCCCATCTCCTTGTCCTCCCTTGCATTAGGTGAAATTAGCTTCTCATTTTTTCCCTTTCCTCACATGCCTAGAGAAATTCAACCTCTGGTGAAAATGCAGTCAAAGGATAAATCAATATTCCAACAATTGGGATTGTCTGAAGTCTTTTGGCCTTCGGAGCCTTGGTTAAATTGGAACACCTTGGAGATATTCTTAGGACCCTAAATTTACTTTGTTGTTATTTATAGTGAGTGATTTGGCTTTTCTTTATTTTCAAAAAGAAGGCCAACCATTTCCGTAGTAATTACCATTTCTCAAGATATAAATATTGATAGTTTCGTTGAAATTGGGTCTCCTAGTGCAAATATATTTTAAGATTTTTTAGTTATTCCTTTTATATAAATAATTACTGTGTCAATATTATTTTCTCAATTGAATTAGTTTTCAATTATGTAAATATTTCAATCAAATATTTTTACACTCTTTACAAACGTGAATTCTTTTAGTTAAGTAAACAATAGTTAATTTTTTATATTTGTATTTTTTTTACTTAATGATATTTAAATAAAACTATAAATTTGATGATTTTTATAAAGTCTTTTTCTTTTCATTCTCTTTTGATTATTTTATGTCATTGGTTAGATTACAATAAAATATAAAAAAATATCAAAATTTTTTAATTACTGAAAAAAATCACCAATAGTTTATTGTAGATTCTTTAGGGAAATAAACATGAACTTAAATATTAAAATTCATTTTATAAGATTTACATATCTAGATTTCACCATTAGTACCCTTCACTAAATGTCAACCAATGTTAACAACTAAGCTATCATGAAAGATGATGCACACCTATCAAGAACTTGTAGCAGGTGTTTTCACCTTTTAAGGATGTAGTTCTTTTGTTGATATGTCTAAACAAATTATATATGTTACATGGATGTAGTTCCTTTCAATTTAGCCCTTTGATTAGGCCTTCATCTAAAAAACATAAGCCCATCATTTTCAGAGAATGCATGCTTCCATTTTCTCTAAGTTGAGTTTGTTCTTATATTTAGAGAACCCAAAGTAGAAGGAAAAATAACATGCTCCAAGAATTATGAGAAAACATGACACTATTAAAAATGCATACAAAATACCTATAGAATTTAATTATCATTTAGTTTCATAGTATGTTAAACAAAGGTTATACATTTGTAATAACGGTCATCAAATAACTAGCACCCAGTACACGGTTCTCATTCCATATTATGCTAAAGAAAACCAAATGGCCTCTCCTATGTAATGTCATTATCATTTAACTCGGGCCTTTTATACTTAGATCTTCCTTATCTTTTCCTATAGAAAATAATCGAATATGCCCTCAATTTGAGAATTATTTCTATGTTCATATAATTTATATTCGAGTTTTAACTACACCACTCATATATCTAGATTTACCAGAAAATTCATAAGCTGGTAACTCAAATTTAACTATAAAACATCATTTTATTATGTTATGAAATCATCTACATACCAACTTTCACTATATTACGTGTATAATTATATTCATGTATCGTGTATGGCATGAAAAATAGAGAGGAAATTCATTTTTATTTATTATAGTTGTATATAACTATCACATGTAAACTCATTTTTTGACTATTGAGTTAATCATTTTTAGTTTGAACTTGCAATTAACGGTCAATTCCAGAATTAACTTTTATATTGTGATATTTTAAGATTAGAGTTCCCTTTGTTACTTATGATCAATCATCTCATTTTTTTGTGACTATAGGCAATATTATTTTCTAACTTGCATAAACTTACACTACCCTCTATTAGTTAGAGAAGGAATCCCCTTACAACATGACTTATTTTGATCAAAATATTCATACAGATTGTTGATAGCTAGAACAATGAATTTTGATTCAATTCAAAGGCCAAAAATAAACCATTAATCCCATGAAAAACCTAATGAATATAATAAAACTATTTATATTTTATTGATAAAATGGTCTTAATATATGCAATCTTTAGATTTGTGAGATACCATAATACTAAGAAGTATAGATATAATCCAAAATTTGGCTAACTCTGGGCCCTGTATACTTGGTCATCCTTTTCCATAAATATACTAGTATTTGGATGCATGCTACCATAAGCAGGCTATAACTACTATCCCAACTCAAAATAGGGAAGGTACCCCTATATATTGAACTATAGTAAGCTTAACCATACATCTATAAGGATACTACTACTAGCATACCAAAAGCTCTAAACCCCTTTTTCGTAACAAGCCTCATTGCTTCATTCCAGAAGGCTATGATCAACATAGGTTCTCGGCATGTGGGATTTATTTTATGGTTGTGAGGATTACTCTCTCTCCTCCATGGTGATGTCTAGATACTTATCAATTTATCTTTCTAGCTTAACCCCCTCTACATTCCTATTTCCTTCCTCTATTACCATCTTGGTTTTTCTGTTGGACTTTCTAGCTCCAATTATAATGGGTGGGAGAACATGAATATTCTCTATCTCAATATTAGCTATGGATTCTATCAAATTTCAGCCCTTACTCACCATATATTAATACCACCAGTCTCCCAATCCCTCCTTCAATTGCAACCATTTTTGTAAGAATTCTAGGTTTTTAACAATTCCTACCTCATGGGCCTCGAGGGCCCCAATGTATTTTTAAACTAGCAACAGTTTCTTAACTATGATTTCTTCTACCTTATTTCAAGGCCTGGTAAGGAATATAAAAGTTCTCAAATACAAAGCTCTAATACCATGTAAAGAATTTGGAATCACTCTAAATTTTGGAAACTCTAGCTAAAATACTCTGATACCAATAATAAGAAAAATACAAAAAATAGGGCAACAACATAGAGCTTTCAAACTTTGATCTTTCCCAATCATGGGGAATGTACAATGGATTATAAATTAAAATGGACACAACAAAAAATGAGTGGAGGTATGTAACATTTCTTCTCATTTCTTTCTATTAAATATTAAAATAACTTAACAAGAAGACGATGGTTTGGATGGAAGGAGAGTTGGGTTGGACAACTTGGATTGATGATCAAGATGTTATTTTGGAGTAGCTTCTATTTTTCTCTCTTTTGTAGTCTCATTAAACTGTTACTTATTGTGCTTGTTGACTGAGTATGGTCTTCAGCTGAACTTGGTGGTTGAGGCTCGCCTCCCCCTTTTTTTGTGTTGTACCTTCCTTTTTGATCTATTGATTATTTAATTTTAAAAAAATAACTTAAATACAAATAAAATCTATAAATCTGAAAATGCAATCTAAAAGCTCTAAAATAAATCTGATGTCTGCAACTATTGACTACAAACTAAACTTTGAACAATCTGGTGCTACATTAAAACTACTTGGAACCTCTTAGAGCTCTTGAAAAATACATGGAGCTATCATTGCTCAACAAGACAAACACATATTTGTTGCTACAATATTCTATGAATTATACATAACACAAAAATATTCTATTACTGCTAAATACACAAAACAATGAGACTTATGATCAATTCAAGAATTTACTTTTATATTGCAAGATTTTAAAATTAGAGATCCCTTTGTTACTTAAGATCAATTGTCTCATTGTTCTGTGACTACATACAATATTATATGTTAACTTGCCTAAAATTACACTACCCTTTGTTAATTAGATAATGAATCCCTTTACAAAATGTCTTATTTTAATCAAAATATCATAAAAATTGTCGATATCAAGAATAGTGAGTCTTTATTTAATTTAGCGGCTAGAAAGAAACCACAATTCCCATGAAAACCCTAATTAATATAATAAAACTATTTATATTTTATTTCTATAATAGTCTTAATAAACGTGATCTCTAGAGTTTTCAGATACCATAATAGTAGGAAATATCAATATAATCCAAAATGGGACAAACTCTTCCATGAATACTTGGTCTTCCTCCACCATAAATATACTAGTATCTTGATTCACGATACCAAAAGGAGGCTACAACTACTGTCCCAACTCAAAATAGGTAAGGTATCCCTATATCTTGAACTATAGTAAGCTTAACCATACATCTATAAGGATATTGCTGCTAGCATACCAAAATATAAAAAATCTCTATCTCTGAGTAGGCCTTATTCATTGATTCCAGAAGGCCATGATCAACATAGGTTCTAGCCATGTAGGATTAAGTCCAGATCCTAATTGGGTCATACACAGAGGCAACAAAAACACAAGTGAGAGAGATAATGCAAAAAATTTCATATATTAACTTCAATTTGATTCATACATGGTGGGATATAAGGCCTTCATGGTTTAGGTCAGATACTACAATCAAGTACAGAAGTCCTCCAACATGCGAGGATCTGAAAATAGACTTCAATCTTCTACTTTCTATCTTATATCCAAAATTTTTTTTCCCTAAACCACAACCAAAGACTCTATTATATACAAGAGGGTACTGAATCAAGTCGGCCTTCAAATCCACCATCAATGAAAGGAATGACTAGATCTAGGTTCATACTCTTTCGAATGATAGATACCATAATGAAATCTAGGACCAAAATTAATTGCAACAGTTAGCCTCAACAAAAATCCAAAATAAACAACTCGGTAAGCAAGGATTATTGAGCGCTAGACAAGCATCACCAGGTGCTAGGTAAATTCACCAAGTGCTAGAGAGATAACCAACCAACACCTATAAATAAAGCAAACTGAGCAACATCGAACCAACTCAGTCAAAGAAGGAACCAAGCAACACAAAAACAACACAAACATATTTTTGGTGACACTAGATTGCCAAGGACCCGAGATGCTCCTACATCAGATGCCTGGGGTTATTTGAAAATGATGCCTCTCAATTTTTCCCTTTCCTTACATGCCTAGAGAAATGTATCCTCTGGTGAAAATGTTGGCAAAGGATAAATCAATATTCCAACAATCACGATTGTCTCAAGTTTTGTGGCCTTTGGAGCCTCAGTTAAATTCGAACACCTTGCAGATATTCTTAGGACCCTTAATCTCCTTTTTTATCATTTATAGTGAGTGATTTTTCTTTTCTTTATTGTCAAAAAGAAGTTCGACCATTTCTATAGTAATTACCATTTTTCAAGATATGAAAATTGATAATTTAGTTGAAATTGGGTTTCCTAGTGCAAATATATTTTAAGATTTTTCAGTTATTCATTTTATGTAATTAATTACTATGTCAATATTATGTGGTTGATTGAAATAGTTTTCAATTATGTAAATATTTTTATCAAATATTTTTACACTCTTTACAAATGTGCATTCTTTTATTTAAGTAAACAATATTTCATTTTCCATATCTATATATTTTTACTTAATGATATTTAAATTAAGGGGTTAAATTCATGATTTTTCTAAAGTCTTTCTCTTTTCATTCTCTTTTGATCATTTTATGTCATTGGTTAGAATACAATAAAATATAAAAAATATATTAAATTTTTAATTATTTAAAAAAATCAACAATACTTTATTCTAGATTCTTTAGATAAATAAATGTGAACTTAAGTATTAAAATTCATTTCATAATATTTACATTTCTAGATGTCACCATTAGTACCCTTTACTAAATGTTAACCAATGTTAACAACTAAGTTATCATGAAAGATGATACACACCTATCAATAACTCATAGCAAGTCGTTTCTCTTTTTAAGGATGTAGTTCTTTTGTTGATATGCAAGATACTAAACAACTTATCTATCTTACAAGGATGTAGTTCCTTTCAATTTAGTCCTCCGATTAGGCATTCATCTACAAAACATAACCCCATCATTTTCAAAGAATCCATGCTTCCATTTTCACTAAACTTGAGTTTGTTCTTGTATTTACAGAACCAAAAGTAGATGGAAAAACAACGTGCTCCTAGAATTATCAGAAAAGATGACACTTTTGAAGATTCATACAAAATACCTACTAAATTTACTTCTCAGTTATTTTCATAGTAGCTTAAACAAAGGTTATACATTTGTAGTAAAGGTCACAAAATAGCTAGCACCCAGTACATAGTTCTCACTCCTTATTATGTTAATCAAAAACAAATGGCCTCTGATGGGTAATGTCATTATCATTTAATTCAGTCCTTTTTATACATAGATCTTCCTTATGTTTTCCTATAGAAAGTGATCGAGTATGCCCTCAATTTGAAAATTATTTCTATGTTCATATAATTTATATTCCTACTATAACTACACCACATCTGCTCCATAATAAATTATCTTTCCTTATTTATTATCTATCAAACCCTAGCTATCATCTCTAATAGAGATAATACCATTCATTCATTCTAGTTGATTTTATTTTCATTTATCCAAATTTACTAGAAAATTCATAAGCTAGTAACTCACATTTAACTATAAAACATTGTTTTATTATGTTACATGAAATCATCTACATACCAACTTCCTCTATATTACCTGTATAATTATTTCCATGTATCGTATATCACATCAAAATTAGAGAGGACCTTTATTTTTATTTACTATACTTTTATATAACTATCCTATGTAAAGTCCTTTTTCCACTATTGAATTAATCATTTTCAGTCTGAAGTTGTAATTAACGGTCAATTCAAGAATTAAATTTTATATTGTGATAATTTAATATTAAAGGTCCCCGTGTTACTTATGATCAATCATCTCATTGTTTGGTGACTGTACACAATATTATTTTCTAATTTTCTTAAACTTACACTAACTTCTATTATTTAGAGAAGCAATCCCTTTACAACATGTCTTATTCTACTCAAAATTGTCATGCCCAAAATATAGCACACAAAACTGTAACAATTTTAAAATTTTTTTTAGCAAAGAACAAAAAGGGAAAACATGCAAGGGGTATCATGGCCAACAAGATCATGTGGTGATCACACACACATATCCTAGGTTGACCAACCTCCCTCTGCAACATGGTTACAGTTGACTAACCTTAAGAGGTACTATTGGACCAAGTGTTGACGATGTCAACAAGATTAAGCTTAGGAAAATGATCACTTAATGCACTCTCATGGAGCTTCATGACTACTAAGTTCATCATGGTGGCACCTTCCTAGAAGGAACTATAATGGGCCAATTTTGGTTGGAATATACAATGAGAACTATCAACTCCAAAAGGGTAGTGTGATAAGCAAGAATGAGCATATGTCACCTAACAAATTTAATGTTGAAAGACATTCATTACCGTGACTTGTTTTTAAAAGTTCACAACAAATCAAGCATGGGTACTAGAAGGATAATAAATTTAATTAAGTAATAGGTGGAAAAGTTTTACCAACTTCATGTGAATTACCATATAATTCTGGTTCGTGCCTTCTAAGTTCATTTAAATAGGTTTCATTATTCTCATACATAACATCCATAAAATTTTAACCTACGTGAATCCTAATTTGATTGTCCTATCCACTTTAGATTTCCTAACCCTTCTAAATTTAAGTCCTCATAAACACATTAATTTCATCAATATAATTTACTAAAAGATACACTAGAATTCCCTAAAGAATTATCATAATTTTAAGATTAATTAGTAATAATAATAATTAAATTTTAATCTTAACTACTTCTACTAACACACATAATTTAACTAAATAAAACTAATTAACAATAAAGAATAACATTTATCCTTTATCCTAGTTATTACTTAATCACATTAATCTTAGACACAAATTCTCAAACCACTAACCCCTTAAAATTAAATTTATGTATATTCTAATATCTTCAAACACATGAATACATATAACATTAATTATTATTAAGTTAAATAAATAAACTAAGCTAAACAAAGAAATTACTAACTCTGTTAATAATTCCTAGCTAACCAAAAACTACTATCCTACCCTAAACCCCATACATTTTCCTAACCCATTACCCTCTCCCTTCCTTGGCCCACGTGCCAAGTGGGAGGAGGAGACAAACAACATGCAATGGGATGCATAAAGTAGGGGGTTCGAATTTCAAGGAGTAGGTAAGAGGAGAATGAGTTTGGGGGATCACAAATATATTTTATCCTTCAAAAATTGTTAGTGGGCAAAAGTAATTAAGTGGGAGGACCAAACTGCAAGGCATGGTACGCATGCAAGAGAAGGGAGAGAGCCAAGTGGGTGGCTCTTTACCCAAGGAGGATGGGTGTCCCCCAATAAAAGCTCCCCATAACTCATGCATGCAAGGGAAATAAGAATTGATTCCCCATTTATTATGTTTGAAATAAGAAGCATAAAAAGGTAAGAGTTAAATTTTCTTTGTTTAATTTTTTTTTTTGAGCCTTTACTTTTTTTTGTTATTTTTATATTATATATATTGAAAAGGTCTCTTTTGGCTTCTTGGGTTGCGATTCAGGTGGGTCCCATCCAAGTGGACCTACTTGAACTTGAATATAATATTATATTTGTGTTCCCTTATGCCATGTGGATGATGATAAAGTGTTTTTAATTGAATGTGGTAAAGAAAAGTGTATGAGATTTTTTCCCATACATTTTTTAGAGACCTGTAAGTCTCTATTTTCTTTTTTATTTATTTAGCATTTAGTCTCTTGTGTTTGTTTTCTTTTTTCCTTTTTTTTTTTGTTCCAGGTATAATTTTTTGACATGATAGGAGCACACATAAATGAATTTAATTAACTAAGTAATTTCAAAGAACAATATGGTACTATTATTTGATTTTATTAAGTATTCTAAACATCTCAATTCTTTCACATTTCAACTTTAATATCATTCATAATGCTATTAAGAATATGCTTCAAGAATCCTAATTTTCACTACTTTACAATCATGAAATAGAAATGCAATATAATTTGATTTCCTATCATAGAGTTCAACAAGAAACTTTACATTTGAATAAAAAAAATACATTGTTCATGTTCACATTGAATTCATTTTACAATGAACAAGAATATTTTTACATTCATCATGATATAGATCACAAATGTTCAATACAATAACAACATGAGATGATTCTCATTACATGATTTCAACAACACAACATTATAATTTTGCGCCCACAATGAACTCCAAAATAGAAACTCTCCAAAATCTTTTTCCACAAGAATATGATGTTGGCAATTTGGCTAAGTTGATTACATAGATGTTGTCATTATGGAAACATATGATCCACATGAAGATCACACAGGTCAGAGAGAAAGTATGACAGAGCACATTGCAAATTTGTCTAAGTGAGACAATATTTTTACCAGTGAACGTGGACACAGTTTTTGTTTACGACATTGACTGGAGTAAGATCAATGCTTTCACACTTGAACATAGACTCTATGATGTCTATTAATCACCTATCTCAGAGTGCAAGTCAGTACAACATGTACAAAAGAAGTTATGACTATTTTACCGAAGACAGTGTGAAGTTGACATGACAGAATATGAAGACAAAACTAGTAAAGAGTTACGGGATTATTTTTTTTATCAAAATAATGACTTAAAAATATAAAGGGATGACATCCTAGATGTTAACTCTTGGATAAAGCTATTGGTATAAATGTAAATGTAATTTTAATTGTAATTGTAAGAAAGAACACAATAGTGTGGACAAGTGATATGATGCAAAATATATGAAGCATATGTAATAGCGATAGTGAAAGAGCAGTGAAGAGATATTGATGCAAGCAGTATAAGGTTATGTACCTTAACCTATTTTTGTAATAAGTGTATATTGTACATTACTTGTTTCGGCAGTGGGCTCATCTACTAATCACATTTTGTACTACAACTCCTAATAGGGTTGAGGCTTCCAACAAGACGTATAGTTCCTTAATTAGGACTGATACACTATATGTTTGTAATAGACTCCTAACAGGGTCAACATCCTTAACATGATACTTTTTGTTAGTGGATCTTTGTGGGTACCATCCCCACCGGGGTTTTCCCTTGGCCAGGATTTCTGATGAAGGGTGCTCCCCTTAATACCACAAACACATAATAGAAATAGAGAAACAACAACAATAATATGCAAGAACACAAAATTGGCTTCTTATTATCTCCACAAATGTGGAATTACAAACTTTCAGAATTACAATACGCAAAGCCACATGGGCATTCCCTTACAATATTCTGTAGGATAAAGCCTCGAATCAATACCCAGATCTACTACCAGAACCGCTCTAGACAACACTACGGGCCTTCTTTATATTGGCAATTTCCACCTCCCGATAAGGTTCTAGAAATTTAGCCCTTAGGGCTGACCAAACTTAGAATTATTTTATTTTACAATTTATTATATCAAATTCAGCTCAAAATGAGTTTTGAAACCCAAACAGAAATTTTGAAGAAAAATTATTTTCCACCATTTCAGGTGACCCAACTTCCGAAGACCATAAGTCATCGCCCATTGACCTGATTGGCTATTATAACCCCATTCTAAAAATGCCACGAAGTGCTCTACAGGCTAGACTAGCACAAAACGCTCGTCACCCAAATTTTCAACCTCATCCGAGGCCTCTAAAGCCTTCAAAACCAAGTTCAAAGTTTTTGTACCCTGCTGCCAATACCGAAAATCTTCAATATCTTCAAAACTAGACCTGATCTAGCCATGAAACTTTACTGGCAAGATGATATGACTGAGATGAACCTCCATATGTAAAATTAGAACATTCCGAGATCGTAAGACCAACTTACTAAAAATAGCAAGTTTCCATAAATAGCAACTCTGCACAAGATAGCCCTTATTGAATACAAAAATAGAAATATATTTTTTTGGGGGTGATGCAAGATTTCCCTTATAGCCAGGATGCTCCTACATCAGACACCTGGGGTAATTTGAGAAGTGACCCTGTCACGACTCAGGTGTGCAGAGGAAAACCAAGACAGTTAACCTCCTCCTTTGTTAGCCATGATGAATCTTCAATAGGTCATCCTTTCCATTTGACCAAATACTCTTCATATGTCCTGTTCCTTGTGCTTCTGCCAACACGAATGTCCAATATGTCTTCAATCTCCTTGATATCTGAACTGGTTGCTGGAATACTCTACTGTGCCGCTGCGATCTCATCTTCAACACTTCCTTCATGATACTCTGTCAAATCTGAAATGTTAAAAACTGGTGAAATATTCAACTCACTAGGTAATTCTACCTCATATGCATTTCCTGAATCATGCTTCTTTAGTATCTTACATGGTCCAAACTTCTTCATTTTCAACTTGTTATATGTACCAACTGAAAATCGCTCCTTCCACAAATGAACCATGACTTCATCTCCAACCTGAAATTTCTTATGCTTCCTTTTCTCATTTGACTTAGCCTTATACTGTGCATTCATCTTGGTAATATGTTTCCTCACCTCCTCATGGATGTTCTTCAAATATTTTGCAAAAGCTTCAGCTTCAGCACTACTTATTTCTCCTTTATCTATCTTTCTCAACTCGGATGCATTTCTTGGACTACTTCCATATACAATCTGAAATGGTGATTTACCAGTGCTCTTGTTGACAGAATTATTGTATGCAAATTCTGCCTATGGTAAAATCAAATCCCATCCTGTTCGCTTATCTCCCAAACATCTCAGCAAATTTCCCAAACTTCTATTCACCACCTTTGTCTGTCCATCAGTCTGTGGATGATGTGATGAACTGAACTTCAAATCTATCTTCAACTTCTTCCACAACGTACGCTAGAAATATCCAACAAACTTAGTGTCTCTATCTGAAACTATGGTCTTTGGAAAACCATGTAGTCTCACCACTTCTTTGAAAAACAATTCTGCTACATGAACAACATCATTAGTTTTCTTGCAGGGAATGAAATGTGCCATCTTTGAAAATCTATCAACCACCACAAAAATTGAATCATGTCCCCATTGTGTCCTCTGTAAACCAAGAATAAAGTCCATACTGATATCCTCCTAAGGCTTCTCTGGTATAGGTAATGGCTAATACAACCATGTATTCTGCTTCACTCCTTTCGCCATCTGACATACTCTGTAACTCTGTACAAAATTCTTGACATCTTGCTACAACTGTGGCTAATAGTAATTCTCACCAACCAAAGCAAGGGTTTTATCACGACCAAAATGTCCAGCCAATCCTCCACTATGCTTCTCCTTGATGAGATTCTCCTTCATAGAACTTCGTGAAATGCACAACTGACTCCCTCTGAATAGCATATCATCTTGGATGATAAAATCCAACCAGTTCATCCTATCTAGAGTA
The DNA here is from genome assembly GCA_027943335.1 of Chamaecyparis obtusa. NCBI lineage: Eukaryota > Viridiplantae > Streptophyta > Pinopsida > Cupressales > Cupressaceae > Chamaecyparis > Chamaecyparis obtusa. The sequence continues at coordinate 317,364 of BSBK01001786.1, forward strand.
ACAGGTTCTTTACAAAATTTCCAAGCTCCACCAAAATCAGGATCCTCTGGATATAAATTCTTGAGTTCCTTGAACCCAACCACTTCAATCTGCATCTTTATCAGCAATAGTTGCCTTCTACTAAGAGCATCCACAACCCTATTTGACTTTCCACTCTTGTGTTTCAAAACAAATGTATAACTCTGCAAAATCTCAACCCATTTCAAATGCCTTTGATTCAACTTTCCTTGACTATTCAAATATTGCAAAGCTTGATGATCAGTATACAAAACAAACTCTTTAGGAAGTAGATAATGTCTCCACTTCTTTAATGCCTAAACTATAGCATAAAATTTTTGATCACAGACAGGATATTTTCTCTTGGCATCATTTAACTTCTCACTGAAATACGCAACAGGTTTACCTTCTTGGCTCATAACAACTCCTATTGTAGTACTACTAGCATCACAATCTACTTGAAACACCTTATTAAAATCTAGAAGTGCTAAAATAGGTTGTTTAGTAACTTTTTATTTCAATAATTGAAGGCTCTTTTCTGCCCCATTAGTCCACTTAAACTCTTTTCTATCCCCTCTCATTGTCTCAGTCAAGGGATCACAAATACTGCTAAAATTTTTGATAAAATTTTTGTAGAAACTAGCCAAACCATGAAAAGATCTTACCTCAGTAGCACTCCTTGGAGTAGGCCATTCAATGATAGCTTGTACCTTCTCTGGGTCTATTTTTAGACCTTCTATTAAAATTACAAATCCCAAATACACTAACTCTTTCTTCACAAAATTGTACTTCTTCAAATTAATCAACAATTTCTCATCTTTCAACTTCTCAAACACAATACAAATATGCATCATATGTTCCTCCAATGTCTTGCTAAAGATCAAAATATCATCTAGGTAAACAATGACAAACTTACCTAGAAATTCTTTCAGAACCTCATTCATGAGCCGCATGAAAGTGCTTGGTCCATTGGTTAGCCCAAAAAGAATGACTAACCACTCATACAATCCTTCCTTTGTCTTGAAGGTAGTCTTCCATTCATCTCCTTCTCTAATCTAAATTTGGTGATATCCACTCTTCAGATCTATCTTTGAGAAATACACAGCTCCACTCAAACAATTCATAATATCCTCCATTCATGAAAATGGAAACCTATACTTGATTGTGATCTTGTTTATTGCTCTGGAATCTATACACATCCTCCACTCTCCATTCTTCTTTGGTGCTAATACTGCTGGTATAGCACAGGGACTCAGAGTCTCACGGATCAATCTTTTCTGCAACAACTCATGTACTTGTCTGTTCAATTCCTCACTTTCTATTGGTGTCATTCTGTGTGCTCCTTTGTTTGGCAAACTGGCTCCTGGAGTCAAATCCATCTGATGACTGATCTTCCTTACCGGTGGTAATCCATCAGGTATATTATCAGATACAATATCCCAAAACTCATTCAACAAATCTGCAACCTCTATAGGTACATCATCTACTTCTTATTTACTAGCTTTTGGAATTAAAGTAAAACACACATGTTCATGCCTCATACCATGTAGGAATTTTCTTCCATCAACAAATGTTATTCTTGCATTACCGCATACCTTTTTTTTGGTCTCTTTCAATGGATTTAGCTTATGTCGCACTCCATCCTTTGTCAGGGAATAGGTATTCACACGACCATCGTGTATAGCACATCTGTCAAACTGCCATGGTCTACCCAACAACATATGACATGCATCCATAGAGATGATATCACATAGTACCTCATCTTGGTACCCGCCGATCTTGAACTTTACCAGGGACTGTTCACTGACCATGACCTTGTGGTCATCCTACACCCAGGTGATCCAATATGGATGTGGGTGTTTCTGTCTCTTGAGCTTCAACTTTGTCACCATCTCTTCTGACACCAAATTGTCAGTGCTTCCACTATCGATAATCACATCACAACATTTACCCTCACACTTGCATCTAGTGCGAAACAGGTTCCTCCTTTGTTTAGGTTCATTCTCACCACTCAGCAAGACTCTTCTATTAATTAGCATTTCTCCTCTTTCAGCATCTTTAGAATTTGATGATCTAGCATCTTCATCTACATGTGCAAATCTGGCCTAGCCCTCATTTCTTCTGTCTGTTCTGCCTTGGCGCTGAGGACATTCAAATGCCCTATGACCTTCTTCTCCACAGTGAAAACATGTTCCACAGAAGCCTCCTCTTCCAGATCTTTGTCCTCTTCCTCTTCCTCTTTTATCTCTATTATTCTGATCTTGGAAATGATTGAAATTGTTTCCTCTCTGATTCTGGCCACTACTGGCCTCATCCTTCTTTTTCAGATCTTCATTTCGGCCACCATATGATTGTCCACCAGATCTTCCACCACGACCTCTTCCATTTTTTTTTCTCTCAAACTTCTTGTTCAGCTTTTCCTCTACTTTTAGGGAAAACTAGTATGCCTCCTCAATACTGTTCATTCGAAGTAGATTCAACTCCTCCTGAATGCTTGGCCTTAACCCATTAAGGTATCGGGCAACTTTCTCTTTATCAGCTTCTGCATGGCCTGTTTTGATGAGGAGTCGATAGAACTCCTCTGTATACTCCTAAATAGATATTCATACTTACTTCAAACTCTGCATTTTCTTTAGTAGGTCAAGCTCATAATCAACAGGAATGAACTGTCGCTTCAATTTATCCACCATCCGATCCCATCTTGTGATTTTATCTTTCCCTCTTCTATTTTGCTCCAATTGAATATCTTGCCACCAAATTTTTGCATGACCTTTCAGTTTGACCTTCGTAAATTTGACTCTATCAGGATCCTCAACATCTTCATACTTAAAATATTCAGGTAAAAGTACAAACTTGTGTCACACTTTTATAAAGGAAATGGACAACAACATATAAATTTTTAAACTTTGACAATATAAAAGTGGCATTTGTGTTTAGAATTTGAAGATGATGTAAACTAATGAAATGTGTAAAATTTGATGAAGTTAATACTTATAATTTTTTTAAAAAAATTTGAACAAAATTTGACATAATTTTTTTAATTTTTGAAGTCCATTTTTTTATTGCTGAAATATGCTTAAAATCTAGGGTCTAGTCTGCATTATCAAATTTTATGCAAATAATATTTTTTTACTCCGATTTCATAATATGTTTTAGATGACATGTATAGCTAGTGTATAAAAAAAGAAAGATTGCATTTCAGTATATATTTTGTCTGTTATAACTATCCAAAGTCGGTGTTACCCGAAATCAATAGTTTTTAGTCCGCATTAACTTTTTCCTATCAAATCTACACCATTTTAAAAAAAAATTACATATTATTGAAGAGGACTCTCTCCTCTAGTGTTAAATATAAAGTTTTAATTTTTTTGACATGATTTGATATTTTTAATATTTTTCGAACGAGTGTGTTCTTAAATGTTAAAATACCTACTTGAAGTAATTTCAATTTATAATTTATTATATAGAATCAAAACATGATAAAAATTATATGATTATAATCCTGACTCCGAGCTCTAGAAAATGCTATTTTTAGATTTTACAGAAAGGTAAATTTTGATATAGAATCGAAGCCCAGAAGTGAGAACTTCTGAGTCATCCCAATTTTTGCTTACTTGGCTGCCATGTGGGATGCCACATAGACTAGTTCGGCCGAACCAGGTTCGGCCGAACTTAAGAGCTTCGGCTGAACCCATGGCCGGTTTCGCGACCAAACCCGGTCACATGTGAGCTAAGCCCCTAAATTTCAATTTTACCCACTTTTTTTAATAAAATTAATTTTTTTTAGTTTTTAATATAAAATCATTTTTAAAAAAAAAGTTTTTTGAGATTTATAAATTATTTTAATTTTATTTGTAAGATTTAAATAGTTTTTATTTTAAATTAAGTGTTTTTTAATATTTTTTTAATTTATTAATGATTTGTATTTGATATTTAGGTATTGCATGTGAAATTTATTGTAGATTTATATTTATTAATGATTTTTATGACTTTAATTTTATTCAGTATTTTTTGTTAACAGGATTTTGGTCAGTATTTGATATACAGGTTTATAGATTTTAGCTCTGATATTGAATTGAAGAATTGTGAAAGTTTTGGAAAACTTGAATCTGAACAGTTTTTGCAAATGGGAAATAAAAGAAATAGAATCAGAAAATATGATCGAACAAAGGATGACAAAAAATATCAGAGAACAGATAATCAAAATCAACCTGTTGAAGTTCAAGAAAATTAGCAAGAACCTATTGATATTGAAGAAGATCAACAAGAACTTATTGATATTCAAGAAGATGCAACTGAAACAGGGGAACAAATTGGTAGTTCCAGAGGTGGAAATATATCTTTTGGCATGGGTGATTTGAATGAGATGAATGAGGATTCACTTTTTAGTCAACTTTCATCAGAAGGAATGTTATCTAAAAGTACAATTAAAAATCATTGCAAAAAACTTTGGGATGAATACTTTGAAAATAAAAGTATGGTTGGAAGAGCTCAATTATTTGTTAAGTTATTCAGGAAAAAAGAAATGACTCCTGTTTTGGAGTTGTTGGGTGTTGACAACAAGAAAAAATCAGGAGACAATGTAAATCGAACAATAGTTCAAAATTTGCAAGATGCATTGAATAGCATTAATAACTCAAGTTGAGGAGTTGATTTAAGTGCTGCATGTAGAGCAATTATGACCACTTTATCTAGTACGAGGTTGACACAGAGAAAGCAAGTGAATGCAATTTCTGATTTACTGAATGTATATAGAAAAACTATTCAAAGATATATCAGGAAGAGAAATATGTTAGATGAAAATATTGAACACAATTGGGTAAGTACTTGTAGGCTTCCTCGAAAAGACAAAATTTTTAAAGATGTAAAAAAACTAGTCATTGAATATTGGACCGCTCACTCTCATGTTTCTTCTAATAGAAGAGATACAATACAGATGAAAGATGAAGAGACTGGTATGAAAATTGCACATTCAAAACATTTTATAGATACAACACAAAGTGAATTATTTGAAGAATTCAAGAAAGATTTTTCAGATGTGAAAATATGTCAGAGAATGTTTGAGAGGTTGCGCCCTTTCTTTGTATGCATAAATAAGGTTCGTGAAACTTTTTGTTGTCGAAATCATGTTGAGTTTCATCTATACCTGCAATCATATAAAAAAGTTATGGCAGTTCTTGATTCAAATATGGTCATCCCTGGAAGTACGACACAATTTGTGAAATCTATTTTATGTGATAAATTAGAAGATTTAGATGAGTTCAAAGTACAGTGTATAAAGAATGCATGTAGTGATTGTGGAGATTTGCATAAATTTCCATTGCAAATTGACAATATTAATGTTTCAACACCAGTTTTGTGGAAAAGATTTGAATATGAGACATATCAAACAAGGAGCAGAGATGAATCCAAAAAAATTGTTTTGAAGGAGAGTGAATTGCCCTACCTTGAGTTTATGACCAGATTTCGTACTCTCATTTATCCACATATCCATCATTGTCATGGTGTATGATGGAAAGCTAAAAAGTTTCATGATTTGAAAGATTGTTTTCCACCTGGTTGTATTCTTTCAATTGTAGATTTTTTTGAGAACTATACATTTTCCCCTCAAAAAGAGCTTCAAGCTCAATATTATCATTCTAATCAGGTTGCAATATTTGTGCAAGTGACCTATAGACATGCACAATATAATTTGAATGAGGTAGAAAGTCCCAATCCAAATGAACGCATTATCATCAAGGAGGTTCATTTCTATATCAGTGATGATAAGGTTCATGATAGGAGCTATGTGGCTCATTGTTTTGCAATGTTTTTTAAAGACATTGCAAATTGTAGGATAAAGGCTTCACAACATTGGATTTGGTCTGCTGGTTGTGTAGGTATGTGTATTGATACTTCAATTTATTTTTATTTTCATTTTATTTTTTGTTAAATCATTAAAGGATGACATGTATGTATGCACATGTGCAACTTAATTTTGCAGGACAATTTAAATCTGCAAAAGCCTTTAATTGGCTAGCCATGCAACATGCTAGACGTAATGTTAAATTTTTGTAGAACTTTGAAAGTGGACATGGAAAAGGAGAGCACGATGGAGCAGGAGCATGTGTGAAGCGTGCACTTTGCCAACATGAACTTGCAGGTACACATGATGTTCAATAGTTATATATATATATATATATATATATATATATATATATATATATATATATATATATATATATATATATATATATATATATATATATATATATATATATATATATATATATTTCAAATAATTTAGATGTATTTTCTTTAAACTGATAATTCAAAAATATACATAGGTAACATGATAGACAATCCAAAGAAAATTATTGAATGGTGTCAAAGTCATTTTGCTCCTCGGGACACCAAATACAACAAAGGTTATTTTTGGGAAGTGAAAGGTAATTTATATTTTGTTACATAAAATTTTAATTTTGTGTTCATGTCTATCTTTTCACAATTGAACTAATTTAAAAATGTACAACTTTTATTTCATATTTGTAACAGATATAGACCGATCAAATCCTTACAATTGTCAAAGAATTGTTGGTATTAGAAGTTTACATCAATTGATCACTACAGGACAACACAAGCCTATTTTGATTCAAGTTAGAGAAAAATCATGTTTTTGTGCTCACTGCATTGAGGACAATCCATTAAGTCAATGTGATAATATTGCAAATGGATATGTTTCACGATGGCATATGAAGGAGTTAATCAGAATGCCTCCTTATGAAGATGATGACATTAACATAAACATTCATGATCCTATATATTCAACTGATTATGAGCGTGTCTCTGATCTAGTTGCTATAGGTGTGTGCACATACATATTCTTTTATTTAATTTTAATTTATCATATTTAAGTGATGTTTAATTTTAATAGAATCCATTTGTATCTAGGTGATATTTTTCCTGTAGTTGCGGAGCCTGACAATATAGAAAGTGTAGATTATTATCTACTAAGATGCACGAAAGAAAAATACAAGTTGACAAAACAAATTGTAGATGATGATGAACAGACATATCCAACTGGTTCAGTTATTAATGAAGGAACCTATTTTTTGAGCAAACATCTCAATATACCTATGTATCATGCTGGATAGGATCACGTGGAGTCTGTAAATCTCCATGTCTAGGTGCATCAGGTGGAACAACACCAATCAGACCCCCTAATGCTCTACCAATAGCACTCAACTCTCTTGAATCACATGGTATATCTGAAGGATCAATATCCATGTCTGTAAGCAATGTAGTAAAGAGCTGAGGACCTCGACGCATTGATGAAGTGCTCTGAGTGGTCTGATGAAGAGTTGTAGGTGGTGGTGCAGTAGGTGAAGGACCTATAGGTGGTGTAGTAGGCGGAGGACCTGTGGGTGCTATAGTCTGTTGAGGACCTATGGGTGGTGTACACTACTGAGAACCTATGGGTGGTGTAGTCTGTTGAGCACTATATGTCCTGACAAATGCAGGAACCTCCCTGAGTGACATCCCACTAAGCATCTGTATGGTCTGATATGCCAAAAGTAAATCACTAGATAAACATGCACTCGTGTGTCGCAAATGGTCCATATTTGATATAGCTACAACCTCTAGAGGAGATGGTATGTCAACTATATCATATAAGTCACCACCACTACATGATGCACCAGGCTCTGTAGGTGTAGGAATGGTTGAACGTGAATGTAACACATATCTGCCCACATGATCAGATGACATCTCCTGAACCTATGTGGCAATAGTAGCTATGCTGGAATACACATCAGTCCTCAGCCTCTCATCTGCCGCAACCCCTCCTGCTACTTCCAAACCTTTTGGTACGACCAAAAGGTTTGGACCCACCCTTGCCCGCTTATCAGTAGGCATGGGCATCAGGTGCTCTAAACCTGTCATATAATCTACCCTTCCCCTACCCAACATAACTGGGAATATCTGTATAATCAACATCTAGATGCAAATGAAATTTTGCATACAATTATTTGCAGAAATATAGTGGCAGCTCATCCTTTTGGGGCCACCTGTGCTGCGAGGCCAACCATCGAGGATATATGAAGGGTCCCACAAGATCATCCTCACATCTCGTCACCATATATCCTCTCACCTTCCTCTTCTCTAAATAATGAGGAAACATACCCTTCACCATAAGGGTGGTAACAAGTGTATCAATGGTGTTGTACTTCACAGTGCCAGTGACACTGCGAGACAAAGAAGTATAGAATCCATGAGCACTAATCTCATCATATGGGTTGTATGATTGAACAGTGTCAATCATACGTAACATCTCATCTCTAATAACATTCACCCTATCCCTATTAGGGATAGTGGTGGATGAAACTAATGTCTCCTCCAAAATCTGTAGTGCTCGTCGCAATCTGTCAATAGTATCTACAAATAACTTTTTTCTAGCCTCAGCTGTATCAGCTGATGCATGAGAGCTATGACTATGAGCACTACCACCCCCCCCATGAACACTAGCCTCACCAAAATCTACAGAAGCTCTACCGGATGCCATGTGTAATAGATAAACAATCTGAATATATATATAGAGATCACTGCATGCATGTACATACAAATTTAAGAAACATACATGTTACAAATTTAAACGTGCATACATGAACTACAAATTTAAATGTGCATACATGAACTATAAATTTAAACATGCATATAAATTAGTTATCTAATTACATGTTATCTAATTATGTTCACTAATATTGTTAGATTAGTAATTATGTTCACTAATTAAGGTTAGGGTTATAACTATGATTAATTTGCATGTGAGTATTTATATTGGGTTTTAGTTTACAGATTTATGGTTTTTTAAGGTTGAGGTTAGGTTCTTGATGTTGAATATAATTATGTATAGTTGGGTTAAGTTATCTAATTATCTAGTTATGTTCACTAATTATTCTAGTTATCTAATTATGTTCACTAATTATATTCTAGTTAAGTTATCTAGAATTATCTAATTATGTTCACTAATTAGATTAGTAATTAGTTATCTAATTATGCTATCTAATTACATGTTCACTAATTATGTTCACTTAGAATTAGATTAGTAAAATTGTTAGATTAGTAATTATGAACTCACTAATTATGTTGACTAATTAAGGTTAGGGTTATAAGTATGATTAATTTGCACGAGTATTTACATTGGGTTTTAGTCTACAAATTTATGGTTTTTTAAGGTTGAGGTTAGGTTCTTGATGTTGAATATAATTATGTATAGTTGGGTTAAGTTATCTTATTATCTAGTTATGTTCACTAATTACTCTAGTTATCTAATTATGTTCACTAATTATATTCTAGTTAAGTTATCTAGAATTTTCTAATTATGTTCACTAATTAGATTAGTAATTGTTAGATTAGTAATTAGTTATCTAATTATGCTATCTAATTACATGTTCACTAATTATGTTCACTTAGAATTAGATTAGTAAAATTGTTAGATTAGTAATTATGAACTCACTAATTATGTTGACTAATTAAGGCTAGGGTTATAACTATGATTAATTTGCATGAGTATTTACATTGGGTTTTAGTCTACAAATTTATGGTTTTTTAAGGTTGAGGTTAGGTTCTTGATGTTGAATATAATTATGTATAGTTGGGTTAAGTTATCTAATTATCTAGTTATGTTCACTAATTATTCTAGTTATCTAATTATGTTCACTAATTATATTCTAGTTAAGTTATCTAGAATTATCTAATTATGTTCACTAATTAGATTAGTAATTGTTAGATTAGTAATTAGTTATCTAATTATGCTATCTAATTACATGTTCACTAATTATGTTCACTTAGAATTAGATTAGTAATTATGAACTCACTAATTATGTTGACTAATTAAGGCTACGGTTATAACTATGATTAATTTGCACGAGTATTTACATTGGGTTTTAGTCTACAAATTTATGGTTTTTTAAGGTTGAGGTTAGGTTCTTGATGTTGAATATAATTATGTATAGTTGGGTTAAGTTATCTAATTATCTAGTTATGCTCACTAATTATTCTAGTTATCTAATTATGTTCACTAATTATATTCTAGTTAAGTTATCTAGAATTATCTAATTATGTTCACTAATTAGATTAGTAATTGTTAGATTAGTAATTAGTTATCTAATTATGCTATCTAATTACATGTTCACTAATTATGTTCACTTAGAATTAGATTAGTAAAATTGTTAGATTAGTAATTATGAACTCACTAATTATGTTGACTAATTAAGGTTAGGGTTATAACTATGATTAATTTGCACGAGTATTTAAATTGGGTTTTAGTTTACAAATTTATGGTTTTTTAAGGTTGAGGTTAGGTTCTTGATGTTGAATATAATTATACATAATTATAGCTGGGTTAAGTTAAATCTAATTATCTAATTATGTTCACTAATAATGTTCACTAATTAGATTAGTAAAATTTTGTTAGATTAGTAATTAGTTCTCTAATTATGTTCACTAATTACATGTTCACTGATTGGGGCGTAGGATTAGGATATCATCAAGCTTAGGGTAAATACATCATGTGGTTAGTAGTATGGTCAGGGTTAGGATTTTGATTGTGGTTAGTGTTAGGATCAAGCTTAGGATCAATGTTAAATTAAAATTTTATAGTTAGGATTTGGTTTAGGTTTATAGTTATGGTTTACCATTTCTAATTATATTTTAGCATTTATGGTTAGGGTTTAGCATTTAATGAGTATATGACTATGGTTAGGGTTGGGGTTTAGGCTTTTGGTTATAGTTATAGTTACATTTAGGATTAAGTGTTAAGGTTTAATGTTAGGGTTAGGTTTATGGTTAGGGTTAGAAATTTGTTTAGGGTTAGGGTTAGAATTATGGTTACACTTAGAATTGCGGTTAGACTTTGGATTATAGTTAGGGTTAGGGTTTTGGTTATTGTTACAATTAATATTTAGGGTTATAGTTAGGATTAAATTGTTAGGGTTAGAGTTAAAGGTTAATGGTTACAATTACGAGTATGATCAAGGTTTAGGGTTACAATTTGTGTTAGGATTATCTATAATATGTTAGGGTTATAGGATTAAAGTTAGGATTATAGTTAACTATGTTCTTAAGTTTAACTATGATTAACTATGTTCATTATGTTAACTATGTCCTTAAGATTAACTATGGTTAAATATGTTATTAAGTTTAACTATGGTTAACTATGTTCTTAAGAAATTAACTATGTTATTAAGTTTAACTATGGTTAACTATGTTAACTACATGTTTAACTATGTTTAACTATGTTAACTATGTTTCACTATGCTTAACTATGTTAAATTTAAAATATTAAATTTAAACTAAATTAACTATTTCATTTAAATTAAAAAAATAAATGAACTATTTTATTTAAATTAAAAAAAAACCTAACTATTTTATTTAAATTAAAAAAAAAAAATTAACTATTTTATTTAAATTAGAAAAACAAATTAACTATTTTATTTAAATTAGAAAAACAAATTAACTATTTTAACACATTTTAAAAAATTAACTACATTATTTAAATTAAAAAATAAATTAAAAAAACAATAAAACATAATAAAACTATTCAAAAATATTTAAAAACATAAAACTTAAAATAAAAAAAAACATACCTGGTTCGGCCGAAACCCTCTTAAGCACTCCTCAAAATCCGGAAGTCGCTAGTGAACAAATGAGCTCCAGAGAGCAATTTTTGCCTATTTATAATTTTCCAGGGGTTCGACTGAACCATACTTGCCACATAGGCACCACTTGGTGCCACTTGGCACCTCATGGCTGCCACATAGGTTCGGCCGAACCTCTTTTAGCCAAACCTTGTTCGGCTGAAACCGTTCCAGCCAAAACCCCCTAATTTGTCCTCTACTATGACACAGGCTTGTGCTTTCACCCATTCCTCACATTCATTGATCCAGTCGATCAATTCCTCTAGGTTAAGATTTCCAAAAAATGTAGGAACCTCAATCTTAGGTCTTTTCCCAATCTTGGAAATGGCCCGAAAAAGTCTTTCTTCCTCCTGGTTCACAATTTTGGATTCTCCTTCTTGATATTCTTCTTCGGCTTCATCCTCGCTTTCGTCTCTGACATTAAGATTCATTCCTCTATGAATCTCTTCTTGCAATGCTCGCACGTGTCTCTGCAGCTCTCTAACCTTAGGTGTCACAGCACCAGCTCTTCCACCACGTTCTCTTCATGGAGGCATTTTCCCGATGCGCGATGAAACCCTAACCATGGTCCTGGTCCAAACTACCTCACAGTCGGCAATTTGTTTACACACTCAAGAACTCTTGCTCTGATACCACTTGATGAAGGGTGCTCCCCTTAATACCACAAACACATAACAGAAATAGAGAAACAACAACAATAATATGTAAGAATAGAAAATTGGCTTCTTATTATCTCCACAAATGTGGAATTACAAACTTTTAGAATTACAATACGCAAAGCCACATGGGCATTCCCTTACAATATTTTGTAGGACAAAGCCTAGAATCAATACCTAGATCTACTACCAGAACCACTCTAGACAACACTACGGGCCTTCTTTATATAGGCAATTTCCACCACCTGAGAAGGTTCTAGAAATTTAGCCCTTAGGGCCGTTCAAACTTAGAATTATTTTATTTTATAATTTATTACATCAAAGTCAGCTCAAAATGAGTTTTGAAATCCAAACAAAAATTTTGAAGAAAAATTATTTTCCACCATTTCAGGTGACCCAACTTCTGAAGACCATAAGTCATCACCCATTGACCTGATTGGCTATTATAACCCCATTCTAGAAATGCCACAAAGTTCTCTACAAGCTTGACCCATGCAAAGTGCCTGTCACCCAAATTTTCAACCTCATTCGAGGCCTCTAAAGCCTTCAAAACTGAGTTCAAAGTTTCTGTACCCTACAGCCAATACCGAAAATCTTCAATATCTTCAAAACTAGACCTGATCTAGCCATGAAACTTTACTGGCAAGTTGATATGATTGAGATGAACCTCCATATGTAAAATTAGAACATTCTGAGATCGTAAGACCAACTTACTAAAAATAGCAAGTTTCCATAAATAGCAACTCTACACAAGATAGCCCTTATTGAATACAAAAATAGAAATACATATATTTTTTGGGTGATGCAAGATTGCCCTAACACCCAAGATGCTCCTGCATCAGTTTCCTCGAGAACAAATAATGTGTTATGAGTTCTTTATTGTTATGCATGTTGTTTAGCTTCTTATGTTAAGCATGTATAAATATAATCTATTATATCCATAATTGAGAAAAAGATAAAGTTTTTAGAATACTGATTCACCCCCCCCTCTCAGTATTCCCTATTTCTAACAATTGGTATCAGAGCTTAGTTACTCAGAAAAGAATCATTCAAAAGCTTAACAGCTTGAGTAAGATCTCTATAGATATGGATCAACTATAGAAGAATCTTGAAGAAGCTCTTGAACATATTGACTTGCTTACTATTGAGAAAGATACTTTGAAAAGAAAGAACCTCATTGAGAAACTGAAAAACAAATTGGAAGATCTGAGATCTGAAAAGGAATCTGAAGTTTTTTTTGAAGATTGTGATGACAATTTATAGAAAGAAAATGAGATCCTTAAGCATGAACTGAAGATAGAAAATTTTAAGCTTAGTTTGAAAGATGGAAATGGAAAGAATGAAGAAAATCTAAAATCTGAGAATGAAAGTCTAAAGACTGAAAATGAAAGACTAAAATCTAAACTTTCTAAGGTAACATATGAACTTGAGAAAGTCAATTTGTAGTATGATGAACTTGAGAAATACAATAAGATAGTGAAAGGTGAACTAACTCAATCCAAACAACAACTTGAAAGGCTATATTCAACTAGTGAGGAGATTGATGAACAAATATCTTATCAAAAACCATTCTGTGATAAGACTAGTCTTGGATTCAACACTTTTAAAGAAAATGATGAAGGCAAGGAACCCGATCTGAAGATATCTGAAAGCATAGATGAGAAGAAGCCTGATGAGATCAACAAATCTGAAGATACACTTAAAGAAGAAGAATCATCCAAGCAAGAGGAATCACCCAAAGGTATGCAAAGAAAATTCAAAGGTAGATGTTTTGCTTGTAATACTATTGGTCATATGAAGAGAGATTGCATGGGTAAACAATTTAAACCTCTTAATGGTTATTATTACAATTGTCATGGTTTTGGACATAGAGCTATTGAATGTAGGAAACCTAAATTTATTGAGAATAATGATGGTAGTAGAATGTTTAGGAATACTAACAATGCAGATAAGAAACCTACTGAAGATATGAATATAAGAAATGGAGTAGTATGTTATATATGCAACAAGGTTGGACACATTGCTAGAAACTATAGATCACAAATCAATCAACCTGGACCAAGATATGGAAACAATGGAATTTTTTGTCAGATATGCATCAAGATTGGACATACAAAAAGGTTTTGCATAATGAACAATAGATTTTTTCATCCTAATCCTAATCCCATAAATCATGCAAGAAGAAATGAAGATGCAAGTAATAGCCAGAAAGGATTTTGTAGTAATTCAAATGAAGTGAAGTTTATCAAAATCACAAATGAAGGAGACATATTCAACATTGAAGGTAATCAGGAAGGGGAAGTATTGAAAGGTAAGAATGAATCTTTACCTGACCTATCTCAAAGTACTTAATTTATGTAAATTGCAGTAGAATAGGAACTTAGATTTAGTGTAGAAGTAGATATATGATGAATTGAGCCTTGCACAGTTAATGAAAGGTATTTTATGATGTTCTAATGCTATGGTTAAGAGTGAAAGAAAAATATTATGTTTTGCAAGATCACAAGAAGTTTTAAGTTTTGCAGGTTAGCAGAAATAGGTTTTTGGAAAGAAGCGGTAAAAGAATTGAATGCGATGTCAGATCTAAGTGAGATTGAATTAATAAAAGGTTATGATCAGTATTATTTGATCATCAAAGAAAATTGAAGTGTCAAGGAGATCAAAGAGCGGTGATTGAAAGCATTTTGCAAGGATTTGGAGAAGAATTTTGTGTCGAATCTACGCAAGCCCTAAAATCATGAAATTAAGGTATTTTACTTGACAAATCTTTGAATCAGTAAAGGAATTTGAAGAAATCATGGATGTTTCCTTAATACACAATGTCAAAGACAAGAACATACCTAAATTGAAAAGGGAACTAGTATAACCCTTGGAAGAAGACCCTAGGTTTGCATTATCATCCATACCAGATGAAGTTTTACACTTAGAAAATGTCTGAAGTTATCTTGGATGCAAACTAGAGACAGTGAGTGATAGTGATTTCACATATGAATATTAGAAGATTTACAATCAGGATATGACATTGAAACAAGTTTTTGAATATTTGGAACATAATGAAATTGTTAAATATGGATTACAGTATGAATTTGATAATGAAGAATGCACTAAGATTATCTTGAGCAGAATTCATCATGGAAAGTTTTTGCTAGAAGATAGAGTGATAGATATTACAGTTGATTTGATTCATGAAGTCACTGGATTATCTAAAATTGGAGCTATTCCTTTAAATGAGAAAAACATGAGGAAAATAGTCATTGAAAACACAAACTCATCCTATAATGGTAAAGGAATTGTGATTAGTAAGATCAAACAAGATGTGAGATACTTATGCAAGATCCTAACTACTAAATTTTGTGCAAATTCAAGAGAGGATGACATGGCAGCTGGAATGGTACATGCAGCCTATCTAATGTGTGTTAACAGGGCACAAGTTGATATGTGTGAAATTCTTAGAATTCAATTGTTTGAGAACTTGGAGAAGATCAAGAAAACTAAGTATACACAGTTTAGGTTCTCATCCCTAATTACATATATGTTTTCTCATCGATTGAGGATATTTCCTTACACCACAGGAAATTATTGGAATGATGGACAAAATAAAATGGAAAGGATTAACTTAGTATACATAAGACATGTTATTGATAGTGTAAATGAGAGTGTAGTACTTGTTATTAAGACATTTTAGAATATTGTGTCTAGCAGATCAAGGATCCCTAAGTCTCTTGTTGAAAAATATAAAGATGATATATGTTTTATGGTGGATACTGACTTTACCTATATTAAAGAAGTGGAGCCTAGAACAAAGTTCATAGACCCTCTTGGCTATGAGATATTTGAGGTAGAGACTATAGAGTATGTTAGTAGATTAGTTAAGTGTAAGTTGGACACTCAGTGTAACTATTGCCCAAAATTTCCTATTCTACAAATTTGGCCAAGGTTCCAAGTCTCTATTTTTATTCTACCCTATTGCAGCTTGTTTTCTTTTGTGAAGTTGATCCATGAAGTTTTATGCTTTGTGCTCTAAACCCCACATTCTTCAATGTATTGTCTACCCCCAGTTCAGATCACACATGCTAAATCACAAGTCTCTCAGAGATATTCAAGTTTGAATGGTTGCTAGAAATGCTGGTGTCGAAGGGTTTAAAGATTGTTTAGTGTCAAAAACCCTCTGTGTTTTCAACCTTCACTCTGAGAACCTTAGTTGTTTTCAACCCCTTCTGCACTTCGCACTTCTTCTTCAGTGTCAACATTTTTTATCTGCACAACTCTGATCAGGTGAGCCCAGTGGTTGTTTTCGAAGAATGCTAGCAGTTTGTCACATGATTACATAGCCCCTTTTTAGGCTATGCAAACATGCAAAAAACTATTAGTTGTGCTGATAAGGGCCTACAATTTGGTGATGTGCCCACATTTCATTGGTCGGTTGGTGACAAGGTTTTACAATGGGCTCACGATGCAAGTGCGGTAAAGATCCAATGGTAGTTGCATGTTCACACGGGATCTTCTAACCCCATGTGATCATGCAAAAATCATTCTATGAGATCCTTCTATCGTGGGTTCGATGTGCCATGTCACGCTGATGTGGTCAAGTTCTAGTTGGTCCACATGGTGTAGTTGGCATTCTTGTGAGCTCGAGGTGTTTTGCATGGTAGGTTGCAGTTAACAAAAGGATTGTCACATGATTTCATGCAACTTTCCAACTGCATGCGATCATGTGATCAGTGTTCAATTCAAGCAGTGTGGCCAATTTTGGCAGGCTTTCTTCTATAGAGGTTGGTTGCAAGCAACAGGTAGTTGAGAGTTGATGTTGCAGGACAAACATAGTTAAGGGAGGTTGATGAAGAAGTCTAGGTGACCGTCATGGGTTGATTCTTGTCCCAGCAAGGTACCAGTTAGCATTCATAGCGGGACTTTGGTGTAGAATAGATGATGAATCTAGGTTGTTGGTCTATAGAAAATTGTAGTACAGGGATGGGCATGAGAACAAGATATTTGATCGGGCATAGTGTTGCAAATATATATATTTATGATCAGATTTGTACCTAGGGTTTATTACTATATTGTAAATCTTGTAACCTTGGTTAGAATTTTGACTCCTGCCTGCATGCAGTGAGGGATGTATATATTGTTTTTTGGAGCCTCTAGTGCTCAAAGTTTACATTTTGTAGAAAGAGTTTTTCTCTTTCTAGGAGTTATCTATGGCATTCTTTCTACCCTCTGACTTTTATAGTCTCTAATCTTTCATTGAAATCTCAGGTTTAATAGAGGCTATCCATGGCATTTGTTTTTCCCTCTAGTCTTCTCCTTATCTATATTTCTCTTATTAAATGTAATATACTAGCTTCATTGGAGAAGTCTTGGAGTTCCAGAGCCCTTCTTTCTTTTGACTCACATGTGTACTATTGTGTATGATCTGATTGGATTGAGTTTGTGGGTATAGTTCAGCCCCCTATCTTTCTATCTCATTCCTATACCCTTTTGCTGAAGAGAACATTTGCTTGCAGGTCATAGGTTGTGTCTTATGTCCAGGCCCTCCTATGAAATACTTATGCAAGATTTTTTAGAGAGATTGTGTTCTATTAGATTTGAGAGCCTTCATGCTGATGTTGTCAGTGTATTATGTTCATTTTAATTCGGTGCATCACCTAGTAGGTAGTTTGTTTTCCTATTATTTCCCTTTCATGCATTCCTTCTAACCCTTTCCCTCAAAAGTTTACTTTCCTTTTTAAGAGTAGACTAAGGTGATAATCCAAGAGGAACCAGCCTAGAACTTAGAGGTTTCATCTTAGTTAGCAAAGGTCCCACAACCTTGAGATGATTCCCATGTTATAATAAGTTATCAAGACCAAGAGGGCTTGAAACAAAGGTGCAAACTTAGTGTATAACAATTTATGGCACGCCCGGTGGGACTGAAGTTCAGATTCATGTTAAAAATTATGCAATCTCTGATATACTGATTGCATAATATAGACCTTTCACAGGTTAATATTCAAGTATATTTGGTGACTCGGCTTTGGTCACCATGATGAGCCAAAGCAAGGAAGATGTTGGAAACCTTATAGAGGAGTGTTTTGATTGCATCATAGAGGATTTTTGCACAAAGCTTGATGATATTGAAAGAGTTGTTCCTGTGAGCCTTTGTCAGGCTGATAGCTTAGAAGAGCTATTAGCTTTTTAAGCTGAAGAAGAGAATGAACATCTAACTATAGAAGAAGAGATGGTATGGAAAACCATCATGGAGGGTGACATCATAGATTCACTCCTTGGTGACCAGAGGCCCATTCAGTTTTTTCAGCCTCCCTAGGAGAATGTTAGCTCCGATCTGGACTATGAATTTCAAAGGTTGATATGCCAGGTAGTTCAGTGTATTTTTGTTTCCCACTTTCTCCTTGTAGCTATCCTCATGAGTCCAATGCAAAATATCCTAATGAGGAAGGGTAGCTACTTTTCTCAACTAGTGAATGGTTTTGTTTGACCAGGTCCCTACACTAGTCAGTTTAGGCTAGGTTAGCTTCCCTACTTTCTAGATTAGTTTTTCCTACTTTCTAAGAAGTGCCCATGCATAGTTTGTCTTGTTGGTTCAGTTTTGTCTCTATCAATGTTTTATGCTCAGAATGACCCTATGCCCAATGGATTGTGTTAAGGCCACTATTCCAATGTCTAGCAGGCTAACATCGTGTAGAAGTCACCAAAATGTTGCCCAAAATTTCCTATTCTACAAATTTGGCCAAGGTTCGAGGTCTCTATTTTTATTCTGCCCCACTACAGCTTGTTTTCTTTTGCAAAGTTGATCCATGAAGTTTTATGATTTGTGCTCTAAACCCCATGTTCTTCAATGTATTGTCTACCCCCAGTTTAGATCGCACGTGCTAAATCGCAAGGCTCTCAAAGATATTCAAGTTTGAATGGTTGTAGGAAATGCTGGTGTCAAAGGGTTTAAAGATTGTTTAGTGTCGAAAACCCTCTATTTTTTTGACCTTCACTCTGAAAACCTCCATTGTTTTCATCCCCTTCTATGCTTCACACTTGTTCTTTGGTGTCAGCATTTTTTATCTACGCAACTCCGATCAGGTGGGCCTAGTGGTTATTTTTGAAGAACAGTAGTGGTCTATCACATGATTGCATAGCCCCTTTTTAAGCTATGTGAACATGTGACAAACTATTAGCCATGTTGATAAGGGCCTACAATTTGGTGACGTGCCCGCATTTCATTGGTCAGCTGGTGACAAGGTTTTATAGTGGGCCTAGGATGCAAGTGCGGTAAAGATCCAAAGGTGGTTGCATGTTCACATGGGATCTTCTAACCCAATGTGATCATGCAACAATCATTCGATAAGATCCTTCTTTCATGGGTCTAATGTGTCGTGTCACACTGATTTGGTCAAGTTCTGGTTGGTCTACATGGTGTAGTTGGCATTCTTGTGAGCCTGAGGTGTTTTGCATGGCAGGTCATAGTTAACAAAAGGCTTGTCACATGATCGCATGCATCTTTCCAACTACATGCGATCATGCAACCAACATTTAATTCAAGTGGTGTGGCCAGTTTTGGTGGGCTTTCTTTTGCAGAGGTTGGTCGCAAGCGGCGGGTAGCTGAGAGTTGATGTTGTAGGACATGCGTAGTTAACGGAGGTTGATGAAGAAGTTTGGGTGGCCATCATGGGTTGATTCTTGTCTGAGCAAGGTACCAGTTAGTATTCATGGTGGGACTTTGGTGTAGAATAGATGATGAATCCAGGTTGTTGGTCAGCAAGCAATTGTAGTATAGGGATGGGCACGAGAACAAGATACATGATCGGTCATAGTGTTGCAGATATATATATTTATGATCAAATTTGTACCTAGGGTTTATTACTATATTGTAAATCTTGTAACCCTAGTTAGAATTTTGACTCCTACCTATGTGCAGTGAGGGATGTATATATTGTGTTAACATGTGCAAAAATTTTCATGGCTCTTGGTCTTTTCCCCTAGTCTCTACAATCATTTTTGTGTCTCTGGCCTCAAGCCCTAGTTCAAAAATTCAAAAAACTAGCCATTGGCAAGAAATCCCTAGCCTTATTCTATTTTCATGTTACTTTTTCGGGTGACTTAAGTTCCAATTCAGCATGTGCTTATTAAAGACCACTTTACCATCTTTGTTCTTAGGTTTTTCATGTGTCGACAGGGCCCCCTTTAATTTTCCTATGTCCCTGTGCTTTAATCTTTCCTAGGTCCCCAGCGCCCAGTGTATTTTAATTTTTCTTAAGTCTGACTATTTTAATACTTCCTAATGTTTCGGCTTTGTATTTTCCTGAGCCTAGCTCTCTGAAACCATCTCCAATCAATGGTGGGTGTATCTTCTTATGAGATGTGTTAGAGGCTTGCAAACTTAAGACATCCATTGATTCTCCTTTATCACAGAGCTTCTCAAATAGGTGGGTTTGTTGACACATATGCACAAATGGTGACATCTAATTGGTCCATGTTTTAACACATTGGCAGTTGTGAGTGGGTCCTGGGTTGCCAGCTTGTCAGAGGGTCCTAACACTTGCAGTGAATCAATGGCGGGTGTAAATTCTTATGAGATGTGTCAGACATATGAGATTTTGAGACAACCATTGATTCTTTTGTATGACATAACCTTTTCTTTTGGTGGGTCCATCTGCCAGATATGCTGATTTTTTGTACTATGATTGGTCCACATTGTGTGAGCTGGACATGTTGTCAGGCGGGCCTAGTATCTCAATCAGGAGATTCAAGATTGATGGTTGGCATGTAAGCACATAGAATCTTTTGAGCCTTTCACATCTTGCGCCAGCCATCTGATCTTCCAAGTAGCTTAATGTTCTTAGTAGGGCCATTTGCTAGGTGATGTAGGATTATTCAAATTTTATTGGTTGGTGTGGATGATGTGGCCAGGTGGGGTCATTGTTAGAGAGATCAGTGATGAGGACATGATCTATGGTCGGCGTAAGTTCTCATGAGTTTTGTAAGAGCTATGAGATCTTACGCCTGCCATCCAATTATAAGGCTTAGAAAAGGTGGGTCCTATGTTAGTGTGACTAAGAATGAGCCATGAATGAGGTAGCAACAAGTGGCATAAAGTGGGCCCAGGTGGGGTCAAAAGGTTTAGTGGTCCGGATAAATGAGGTTAGCGGTGCCGACAAGGTTCAAAGAATTTTCTCATTCGTGAGAAGAAATGGTGGTGTTCCAAAATGATCGGTGATTCAATGAAGGAAGGTTGCATAATTGCTAAATTATTTAGAGGAGACATAAAGTGTTTTGGGAACTGGTGAATTCCTTCAGTCACTAGTTCGCTAAATAAAGGTCCAAGGTTAGTAAGTTTCCTTCATTCACTTGTTCACGGGGTTAAACTTGGGTTAGTGTTTTCATTGCGTGAATAGGAAATACCTTGTCGTATGTTTGCTTGAGTTAACCCTGGGCTATTTGATGAGTTAAGGTCATAAGGATCAGGAAACATGAAGATGTTATGGCCACAACTTAAAGTTAACCTGATTTCAAATTTCAACCACTGATTCACTGCTAGCACCATAAAGTGACCGTTGAAATTCAAATTTGAATTTCCTGAGACATTTCCAGTAATAGAAAGGACTAAAATTCAATGTAGAAGTGACTAGAGTTGGTAAGAGATGATTTGTTTTCCATTGTAGTGTGGTCTAGGGTGTGATGATCAATTGCAAAGATTTGTACCTTGCAAGGAATGAGATGAATGGCTTGAGGTGTGTGGTAGGTGGTTGAATAGACTAGTTTTCATGGTGGATTTATGATCTTTTGTACACTATTCTGAGAATTATCATAATTGGAGATCAATTTTAGATCTTTTCTTCACCAGGTTGCTTGGTTTTCCATCCAGTGTATCGAATTCTGATCTTTTGAATTATTTTGGTGGGTAGAAACCCTAACCCTTACCATGGTTATCCATAGCTTGTTGCATCCTAACTTGTGTAGGATTCCAAGATAACCAGGGGTATATATGGCTATAATTTTGACTTTATAAGGGTTCTAAAATTGTGGTTCCTGAGGGTTCCTTTTTGGTTCCATGAAGTGTCCTTTTCCTATAGATTTTCTCTACTTCTCTGCATATAGAGTGTTCTTTTCTCCTTTGTTGGCTTAGAGAATATGATATGTATTGTAACTAATTTTTCTTGTGTATGAGGGTTCGGTATATTCTTACTATTATCAGATTGTCTCCATTTGAATTTCATACTTATTGATTGAAGCATCAAGGGTGTTTCCATCTTTCTATTTGCACTTCCTATGTGTCTGCAATAGAGTTGTTTTCACAGAAGCAACTAGGTTTGGGATTGGTTTTTAGGTGTGTATGAACTGGGATATCAAGGGTATCTTATGTTTGTCTTCTAGTGGATGCTGGTTAATGTATTACTTGTTTATAGCTCTCCTCTAAGGGGAGAGTTAATTTCCTTTGAATAGGTGATAGCACATTTGGGTAGACAAGTGGATTGTTGAAGTATGACCTGATTAATGGTGTATGTTTGGTGTAAGGCATCAGCATATTTGAATATATTGCTTTCTTGTTTCATAGCTCTTTGTTGCAATAGGGTATTTGACTCTATGGCCCATTGGACAAGGCACTGGTCTACTAGAGATTTGGGGTATCTCAGGGGTCTCTTCAACCCAACATTAAAATCAATCAAATCAAATACTTTTCCGTTTCATGTTGGTAGTAGTAATAAGAGGTCCATTCTAGTGTTCAAAATCAATTCTATGCAAGTAGGGCTATTGCATATGAATTAGCTTCATTGGGGTACAAGCTACCTGAAGGGGTTTGGAGACTATTCCACACTAATCTATCTATAGGCCTATTATGTATCATGAGGTGTTTTCAATGTGCAGATAAGGCAATACCTGCCTGAGTGATGTGGAGCTCAAAGAAGAAGGAGGATTCCTTGTTATCCTCATCAATTGGACTATTTTCTTGTCAAACTTGAGTCCCTACCCTAAGAATCAAGCCCATCTATTGGTTCAAGTTTGGTCCTGCAAGGAAAAGATCCAACATATTATTTTTTGGAGCCTTTAGTGCTCAGAGTTTACATTTTGTAAAAAGAGTTTTTCTCTTTCTAGGAGCTATCTATGGCATTCTTTCTTCCCTCTGACTTTTACAGTTTGTAATCTTTCATTGAAATCTTAGGTTTAATAGAGGCTATCCATGGCATTTGTTCTACCCTCTGGTCTTTTCCTTATTTATATTTCTCTTATTGAATGTAATATACTGGCTTCATTGGAGAAGTCTTGGAGTTCTAGAGCCCTTCTTTCTTTTAGCTCATATGTGTACTATTGTGTATGATCTGATTGGATTGATTTTGTGGGTATATTTCAGCCCCCTATCTTTCTATCTCATTCTTGTACCCTTTTGCTGAAGAGATTATTTTCTTGTAGGTCATAGGTTGTGTCTTATGTCGAGGCCCTCCTATGAAATACTTATGCAAGCTTGTTTAGAGAGATTGTGTTCTATTAGATCTGAGAGCCTTCATGCTAATGTTGTCAGTGTATTGTGTTCATTTCAATTTAGTGCATCACCTAGTAGGTAGTTTGCTTTCCTATTATTTCCCTTTCATGCATTCCTTCTAACCCTTTCCCTCAAAAGTTTACTTTCTTGTTTAAGAGCAGACTAAGGTGATAATCCAAGAGGAACCAACCTAGACCCTGGAGGTTTCATCTCAGTTAGCAAAGGTCCCACAACCTTGAGATGATTCCCATGTTATACTGAGTTATCAAGACCAAGAGAGCTTGAAACAAAGGTGCAAACTCAATGTATAATAGTAACAGGTTTGGAACCTTTGAGGAGAACTTCAACTCCAGAAATATTATAATTGAAGAGAAGAAGTCTAAGAAGAGAGTTGAGAGAACTATTAAGAAAATCCTAAAAGACATAAGAATGACATAGTGAGAGTTTTTGGTAGCAAAGAAAATAGTAGCAGAAATCAGAGAGAGTGGATAAAAAGAAGTTTTTTCTATCCCTCCTTTATCATCAATTGCAGTGCAACAAGAAGAACTAAAAGTAAAGGTGAAAGTGGAAGTAACTGAGAAGGGCATAGAAGAAAAGATGTCTACTAGATCCACTTCCTCCACACCTAGCAAAAGAGTTAAGGAAAGTGCTACTGGACCAAGAAAGAGACATAAAACTCTAGTGCAACTAGTTCCAAGAAAGGTTGCAAAAGTAAAAGATGATGTCACTACGAAGAAGAAATCTTGGAAACCAAAAGTTGAAAAGCTTAATGAGCAGATCATTGAGAATGGTGACTTTGCAAAAATGAACAAATTTTATGTTCTTTATGACTATATAGACAGACTTAATCTGGAGAATGCAATTGTGAAGCATATGATTTTGACTGACAAGAAGTTTGATACTATTAAGGGATAGATACCTAATGATCTATATAACAAACATGTAAATAGGAAGAAGAGAGCATTAGAGGAGGACACAACTATCAAAGAAAACCTTGTGAGGAAGCTTTGTGAAATAATAGATGAAAATAATTTAAAACAGATCATGAAAGCCCTAAGCACCCATCTGAGAACCAAAATGAGAACAATTCAGATTATGGGAGGCAGGTATGAAGAAATCAATTCTAAGACAAAATAGGCTATTATCAAGGTTATGGTAGAATATGTTGGAGAATCATCAGTTGCACTAGAGCAAGCAGGTGAGAAAGTACATGAGGACATTCCCTCTTGTCGAGATATTAATATTGAAGATGAAACAATGAATGTAGAAGGTACAAAAATCACCTTGGATACTAATGAAAATGTATTCAAGAATTTGGAGAACATTGTTGACAATTTGACCTTTGAAGCATGGGAAGCTACAAAAGAAGAAGAGATGATAGAGACAATAGTAGTGGAACCACTAGTAATAGAGGAACAAGTTCCCATTCCCACCAAAGAAGATATCAGTCTTACTCTTGAGACTGGAAAGAAGACTCAAATTGGATCTATGATTGAGCATTTGGGAAAAGAAGTATGTGATGATGATCAGCTGGAACTGATTACATTCTTAAATAAAATCATTGGTAAGAATAAGAAAGTGAAGAGTCTTGAAGGGTGTTTGAAGGAACTAACTGAGAAGTTACAAAGCACTATAACTACACAAATTGTAGAAGTAGACCCTATGGAGAAAGAAAAGAAGGTAATGAGCACCTTTGATAATGAATTCACAAACCTATCTGATATTGCAAAAGTGAAAGAACAAGTAGCATATGAGGATAGAATTCTTTTGAACATTAGTCAGAATATTAGAAATGATATCAACACTCTTGATATCTGTATCAAGGATTTGAGGAAGCATTTGGAAATAGGAAAATCTTTGTACACACAATGTATAAAATTAGAGACCTTGATAGCAGAAGAAGATCAAAAGATTAAGTTGAAGGAATCAGAAATTCTAAATAAAACAACCTTTTGTCGAGCCCTAATGTGAAGGTATGTCATGTTGAGAAGAAAGTTAGGAAACTTTATGATGAAATCAGAGTTGTGCAAGATGAGAGAAATAGGAAATTGAGAAGATACACTCTTTTGAGAGAGCATGCTTCTATGAAGTTAAGCATTATTGAGGAGCACTTGGAAGAATGTCTTTCAGCTAAGACATCTTTTTAGAAATTTAACTTTGAAAACCTCCAAGCATGTGAAATAGCTTCTTATGGACTAAGCACACCACTTAATGTTGTAGATTCCATTAATAAATCATGGGAGAAGGAGATAGAAGCCATGAAAAAATATTTTTTAGATTGTGTTGGAAGCCTACCAGCTTTTCAATAAATGAATTGAGGTATAACTTTTTGTGATACAATTTTGTAACCCTCCCTACCTTATTTTGTTATTGTTGTCAAAGGGGGAGAGATATATAGAAGAAAATTGATAGTATATGATAAGGATTGTTACTCTTAGGGGGAGTACTATATTAGAGATACTAATTTTTTGAGGAGTTATAAGGATAGTATGTATTTTATACTATGGCCACAATTTTGAACAATTTTTGAGATTTTGAGTTGTACACTTAGCCAATTTTCTCATATGTTGCCACCAATGACAAAGGGGGAGATTTTTGGCAATTTGGCTAAGTTGATTACATAGATGTTTTCATTATGGAAACATATGATCCACATGAAGATCGCACAGGTCAAAGAGCAAGTATGACAAAGTGCATTGCAAATTTGTCTAAGTGGGAGACAGTGTTTTTACCAATGAACCTGGACATAGTTTTTGTTTGGGATGTTGACTGGAGTAAGATCAGTGATTGCACACTTGAACATAGACTCTATGATGTCTATTGATCACCCATCTTAGAGTGCAAGTTAGTATGGTATGTACGAAAGAAATTATGACATTTTTACCGAAGACAGTGTGAAGCAGATAGGACAGAATATGATGATAGAACTAGTAAAGAGTTAAGGGATTATTTTGTTTATCAAAATAATGACTTAAAAATATAAAGGGATGACATCCTAGATTTAAAATCTTGGATAAATCTATTGGTATAAATGTAAATGTAAATGTAATTATAATTGTAAGAAAGAACACAATAGTGTGGACAAGTGATATGATGCGAAATATATGAAGCATATGTAATAGCAATAGTGAAAGAGTAGCGAAGAGATATTGATGCAAGTAGTATAAGGTTATGTACCTTAACCTATTTTTGTAATCAATGTATATTGTACATTACTTGTTTGGGCAGTGGGCTCATCTAGTAATCACATTTTGTACTAGAAATCGTAACAGGCTTGAGGCTTCTAACAAGGCCTATAGTCCCTTAATCAGGACTGATACACTATATGGTTGTAATCAACTCCTAATAGGGTCAACATCCTTAACAACATACTTTTGATTAGTGGATCTTTGTGGGTACCATCCCCATTGGGGTTTTCCCTTGGCCAGGGTTTTCTCAAGAACAAATAATGTGTTATGAGTTATTTATTATTATGCATGTTATTTAGCTTCTTATGTTATGCATGTATAAAGATAATTTTTTATATCCATAATTGGGCAAAAGATAAAGTTTGTAGAATAATGATTCACCCCCCCTCTCAGTATTCCCTATTTCTAACACATGGCTCTCAAAAACCTACAAAAAGAGGGAATACACCATGGAGAGCTCACCTCCCATCCAAGGTCTCAAGGAGACCACCCGTGAGCTTGGAGAACCAAGGGCTAAATGAATACATACACAACACAATGCTCACAAATACATATATTAACAAAACTACATTAAACTCCCAACCATGGCTTCACAAATGGATTTCTATAACCCATTAAAATAGGGTGAAGGTGGGATTTTCCAAAGAGGTGAATGACATACAAATTTACATTTCCAACAAAAGTGTTTCCATGTCTTTCCAAGGCTGCAATATCATTCCTTCCATATAGCATTTTTTTCATTTCCATTCCCAAATACAAGGATTTACAACATGGCTTCATGGAGCCCATACCCCATGAAATAATCCCTCTTCTCCAAGAGAAGAGCCTCTCACTACAATGGAGAACCAAACAAACCCTTCACCCAAGGCTACTACTTCCCTTTCCAAAGGGTGAGTGATGCCTTAAACTCCCATGAACAAGCATATCAACACAAAGATAAACAAAAGGAGATTCAATCCATAGTCACTCATACCCAACAATAATCAACAATAAAACATTTACATAGTAATGAAAACATGTATTTCCACACATACATTCTATTAGAATAACTAAGAGGGGGGTGAATCAGATATCCACTCTCCCAAATACAAAATGTATAACTTCAAAACAAATTCATCTAAATTATGCAGCTCGGTAAACACAAATATAACAGTGTCTATGAATTTACTGATTATCAGTTAATTGCTCATAGTGATTACTAGCCAAATCAAATATGCAACATGTAAAGTATGATATCCAAACAATCACCACATAAACACATAACACAAAAGATTTAATGTAGAAACCCTATAAAGGGAAAAACCCACCTGGGACCGGTAACCCAAAATATTTTCACTCTTCTGGAGTGAGCTCGATGAAGAGCCAACCCTATTAAAGGTTACAAAACACAATGTAAGGTGTGACCTTATTAGAGGATTTAATACTAACTGTTATCATCCAACTAGCATTCACTATGGGGTCGACAGGATAACAATGTACATTCTGTAAGTGTCATTTTTTGGATTTGATTGTGTAGCATTTTTTAATCATCAATGTTTCAGATCATACTACATGATCCATCATTAGAATTCTGCTAGAGAAAGGAACATAAAATGATATGTTGTAGATCTAGCATACAATAAAAAGAGTAGGCAGAGAGGAAGAGGGGAGAGAGAAGATAGGTGCACAGAGATCCATAGTGACAAGACCTACAACCAGTGACAATTAGGGAAGGGGGGGAAAACATCACTCCTAATGAAATAACAAGAAAAATAAAAAAATATATAGTGCACAAAAAAATTGACATAAAAGAGAAAAATTGATATATACATATAAATGAGTGTAAAAGTGTAAGCATTTTATACATACCAAAAGAATATGTACATATGTATACAAGTCCAATAAATATATGTGTATGTATTGTACTAAGTATATGTTATAAACTAAGTTTGTGCCTTTGTCTCAAGCTCTCTGGGTCTTGATAACTTAGTATAACATGGGAATCATCTCCAGGTTGTGGGACCTTTGCTAACTAAGATGAAACCTCCAGATTCTAGGCTGGTTCCTCTTGGATAATCACCTTAATTTTCTTTAGACATGAAAGTAAACTTTTGAAGGGAAAGGGATAGAAGGAATGCTTGTAAGGGAAATGACTTGAAAGAAAACTACATACTAGATGATGCACCGAAACTAGGGTTTGGATCTCAGTATGTAGGAATGAAATCAATGAAAAGTTCAGGTCTAGTAGGTCACAACTTACTGAATAGACTTGCATAAGTATTTCATAAGAGGGCTTGAGAATAAGACACAACTTATGACCTACAAATAGACATTCACATCTACAACTCAGTGTAGGATTGAGACAAGAGTATTAAGGGGGTTGAGGTATACCCACAAGCACATCCAAATCAAATCAAACATAGTAACACAAAATTGCAAAAAATAAGAGGGATCAGGAACCCTAAAATAAGATTGAAAAACTGCACATACTATGATCCAATAAGAGATAATCCAAACAAGGAAGCATAAGGACATGAAGGATTGTCACAAAATACCTCTGCAATATTTTTATTATCAATGGGAATTTTACAATTGTATAAGCCAGAGGGTAGAGTTGATACCATAGATGACCCTTAAGAAAAGATGATTTTCTTCTACAATGGTGAACCTCTCTTTTTACAGAAAAAGTCAATTCTTGAGCTCAAAAGCTCTAAAAATACCATATATACCTACTCTTGCACACAGGCAAGAGTCAAAAACCTAACTAGGGTTACACAATCCAAAAAAATATCAAACCCTAAAGGTACACTGCTGACCCATCATAAAAATCTATGAGAACTGGTCATCAGATTAGATCTTTCTCTTTGCGTGTTGATCTCGGACTGAGTCCACCTTGCAGACACAAGAAACTCTACCCATATACCCACTTGCAACTCCAATAAGCCATGAAGGCTTCAAATCTAATCTTATTTCCCCGCAAGAGGTACTTCTTGAAAAGGTGGTGCCAACCCTTTTCATCACTTCTTGCCATGGGAACATGACATAGTACCATGCAACACTGACCAACAGTCACCTCCATCACCCTTGTTGGGAGTTCCCTTTGATCTTCACTTGTAGATTTATACTTTGATTGATAACCTATTATAACTTTGACTCTATAACCACTCCAAAGTCTACAAGGAAGAGGGCCCATTAACAAGGATCAAAAGAGATCCTCCTACACTTTAAGCCTTAATGCTCAGGTGGGTGTACCCTTGATTCACTTCTTCAAAGGAATCATAAAATGCTATGCCAATATACTCTTTACCAACTGCTGTAAGATTTTATCATTTGAATGTGTGTGTGTGTGGTTGACAACAATAAAATGCCTCCAAAGGATGGACTAGTGCCTTAACCTAGGGCAAAGAGTCACCCAATTACATATATCAACTGAATACCTTAATTCAAACAAAACTGAATACCTTCTCCCTCAGACACAAGGACATCAGATTCTTGCTTGGTTGCAAACTCACTGAACCCACCTAAAAGACTTTAATCCTAACTTTGTTAGGAACTCAGAGATGACTTCACAATACTCTTTGTTTACCATATGCTAATACACTTTGTGACACTAGCATATATGAGCTTAGAACTAAAACAAGAAGACATACACAAATGCAAGATTGGAACTCAATAACATTCTCATTAATATATTCAGAATCAATACACAATCAAAACAACACAAGGATAGGAAAAGATACAAAATCTAGCTCCTCTATTTGTAAAACACCATGGACAACCAGCCTGGGACCAAAGAAAGATTTGGAACTCTTACAAAATCAAAAGCTCTACAATATATACTCCCTAGTCATCTTGGAATTCTCAAAGAGAATACAACAAGCTATGAATGACTTAGGGTTAGGGTTTCAAACACTAAACCCACTAGAAATGGTCAAAAATTAATTGCAAGTGAAGAAACCCAGGCAACTAGGAGAAGACAAGTGTCAGATTGATCCTCAATCATGAAAATCTGACTAAGAAGGTACTGATAATCACAAAAACATCCAAAATGTCAACCCCCTAGGCCACCTGCAACACACCTCAAGCACAAAACCACATGGTACAAACCCCTGTAGATGATCTTAGCACACCTTGGACCACATAGCAATAGAAATCGCCACCAAACCAATTGAAATCAGCTGTGAAAACATTCAATTTTGGTACTTTCTGTTGCTGGAAACCCTTCAAAATTTTGAATTTGAAAAACAACGGTCACCCTATGGCCCTTGTATTGAATCAGAGGTCTAAATTTAAAATCATGCTAACTTTAAGTCATGGCCATTAGATCCTCCCTTTTCATGGTCTTTTATAATTTAACCTAACAAGGAATCCTGGTTTACATTTAGTGAATAAGCGATAGAAGACTTCTACCAATTCATGAAACACTTTATCATACCACCAAAAAGTTTAGCGATTCTATGAATACACACTCGCTGAATCACTAAAACATTTAGAGAATCACCAATTTATTGTGCGAATGAACGAGGTGATTGGAAATTTATCAGACCACTAAAAGATCGAGAAACTTTGACTAGGCCCGTATCAAGAAGTTCGATGGTCGTCTGAAGATATTAAGCCTCTGACAAAACCCTTAAGATTATACGTCATTCATAGATTCATTGACAATGTCAGGACACTCTAACACATCTGAAAGCTCAGGTCCCACTGACAACAAGCCACTGTGAAAATACATGGATGAATCAAATAGTGTCAACTATGCCTATGTGTAATCTTGGACCCACAAATCTCTTACGAGAATCAACGGCTATCACTATACCGCTACATTAAAAATTGAGCATATTTCATTAACGGTATAACAACAGCCACATAATTAAAGTGAAATTTAACCCACCAAAATACCAAGAAGACTAGTTCCACTAATAGGATTCCACCTCATACTCTTGTCGACCAATAAAAAACCTACAAATTAGAATACCTAGCAAGTGGATCCACATGAGAAAAAGTCTATGTCATCAGGAAAGATCAATGATTGGCGTAAGATCTCAGGCTTCTGACAAATCTCATGAGAACTTACGCTAACCATCGGATAGAGACGCTGTCAGAATACTGGGCCCAAAAAAATACATGAACATGTGACCAAAGAAAAAGAAAGTACCACACCAAGTCACAAACAGTTAAGAGATAAGCCACCAGGAACATGAGAATGTGTGACCATAGGTAATCACTACTTCATCGAAGGTTAAGAAATGACCACTAGTCAACACACGAACAAGTGGCAAGCTGAGAAAGAAATGTGCACATGGAAATTAGGACTTTTAAGTGACCTGAAAAGTTAACATGAAATTATAAGAAGGCCAAAGTTAAAACAAAGGGTTTTTGCACCAACGGCTAGTTTTTGAATTTTTTGCTAAGGGTTTTAGCCAGAGACATGAAAAATGACTGCAAGGACCAGAAAAAACATGCTAAGGCCATGAAATTTTTTCCACGTGCTAACAATGGCTCTGTCTAGGGATGTATGGCTCTTGCAGGCATAGCAAGGACTTAGAATTACTGGTTATAAGCAGACCATCCCATAGGAAAAATTTGTAGACAATAAGCAACAAGCAAGGTAGAACAGGCAATAGGACCAAAAATTGATAGACCAGGACAAAATAGGGTAGGGGCAAGTAGCTTATTTATAGAATTTACAATATATACAAACCTAACTACTGTTCATGGAAAACCAAATACCTTCAATCGAACTATTTCTTCAAGAATTGTCCATGGACAGGCAATTCCTGAATACCACCATTTAATTCCTTGACAATATATGAATCTTGGCCCCATTTCTCATGAATTATATATGGCCCTAACCAGATGGGATCAAATTTACCATGTTTTCCCTTATCCTCCAGTCTGGCATTCCAAACTAACACCAAATCACTAGGTTCAAACCTTCTATCAACAGTCTTCTTATCATACAAATTCTTAACCTGCAACTGCAATTTGGTATTTCTTACAACTAACTCTCTTCTAGTCTCATCCAACCTAATGAGGTCCTCAATTCTCAACTACATCTCATCATCAATGTCATCATCATACAACTAAAAAAAATTATACCTTTCCAATAAATTATTTTGAGGCATCCGTGCATGAATTCCATATACTAGGTCAAATGGTGCACAACCAATTTCCCTCTTCACAGTTACCCTATCAGCCCATAGAGCTAATGGTAGTTTTGAATTCCATGCTCTCTTATTCTTTTCAAGAATCCTCTTTAGAATCTTAATCAAACTCTTATTA
Source organism: Chamaecyparis obtusa (assembly GCA_027943335.1). Taxonomy (NCBI): domain Eukaryota; kingdom Viridiplantae; phylum Streptophyta; class Pinopsida; order Cupressales; family Cupressaceae; genus Chamaecyparis; species Chamaecyparis obtusa. Next base: position 350,608 of record BSBK01001786.1, read on the forward strand.
GTAGAATATGCCTGTCCATTTCCTTGTGGATGATAAAGTGAGGAATTAGAAATCTAAATTCCTAAACATTTGCAAAAGTCCTTATATTCAGCAGACCTGAAGCACATTGCATTATCACTTACTATTCTCTTAGGGAAACCAAACCTTGTAATAATATTATTCATCAAAAAGTCAACTACCACCTTACTAGTTGCATTTCTTGTAGGTATAGCCTCTACCCATTTTGTAAAGTAATCAGTGGCAACTAAAATCCATGAGTGTCCTCCACTAGACTTGTTTGGTATCTCCCTAATGAAATATAATTCCCCATTTTTGGAAAGGAGCCTGAACTTCTACTAGTTTTAATGGCACATTACCTAAAAATTTAAGCTTACCAGAGAACCTTTGACAAGCATCACACCTCCTCACCAACTGTTCTGCATCCTTGAAGATTGTGGGCCACCAAAAACCTGCTCTTAGGATTTTATGAGTAGTTGTTTTACCCATGTAATGTCCACCACAAAATCCCTCATGCATTTCCTTCAACAATACTTCAGCCTAATTTTCATCTACACATTTCAAAAGTATGCAATCCAAATTCTTTCTATACAATTTACATTTCACAATTACATACTTGATGGCCTATAATTTCAATGTTCTCTTCTGATTATCATTCATGTTATCTAGACATTTTATGTTTCTCAAGTATTAAATAATATCTTGATACCAGATACAATCATCCATATCACATGTATAATCAATTTCAAAATGATTTACTTAATTAGCATCAAGATTGGATTGGGCCATCAATTTTGCCAATCCTTGTCCTCTCACTAATTTAGTAATTTGGACCTCAACATTGAATTCTTAGATCCTATTAATCCATCTACATCTTCTTCCAGACACCTCTTGCTGTGAGAAAATATCCTTTATAGCTACACTTGGCACAAAAGCAATCACAACTACTCCCATCAAATAACATCTAAAAGCCTTAATTGCTTTCACAATTGCATAAGCCTATTTTTCATTTATATCATACTTCAATTATGTAGCCTACAAAGATTTACTGAAAAATGCAATAGGCTGCTCAAAACCATCCTTATTCTTTTGTAACAAAACTGTAGCAATAGTGTGAAAAGATGCAAAGGAAAATATGTGCATTGGGACATTATAATCAGGTGTCTTAAGCACTGGTGCATCTTTGATAGCCTGCTTGATATTTTTGAAAGCCTCATCAGGCTCACCCTCCCAATTGATTGCATATCCCTTCTTCAACATCTTAGAAATAGGTCTAGTAATCTCTGCAAAATTTGTCACAAACCTCCTTAAGAAATTGACCTGACCAAAAAAGGACTAGATTCCTTTAACATTCTTTAGTCTTTGAATTTTATCAATAATTGCTTCAGGGTCAATTCTCACTCCTTGCTTCCCAACTAAGTGGCTAAGCAACTTACCTTCAATGACACCAAAAGCACATTTCCTTGGGTTTAGTGAAATGCCAAACTCCAAGGCCCTCACAAATATTTTTTCTAAATGAATGCAATGGTCTTCTTCCTTCTTGGAATAGGAAGTTAAATCATCTTGATATACAACAAGGAAATCATTTATGAAATCAAAAAAGGAAACATCCATTGCCCTCTGAAAAGTAGCACCAACATTTATGAGACCAAAAGGCATTCTCACATAAATATATGTCGCCCAAGGTGTTGTGAAAGTTGTCTTGAATTGTTCTAATTCTTTGACAATTACTTGATTGTAACTAGAGAAACCATCCATCATTAACATCAATTCTAATCTGGTTACCCTCTACAACATAGCTTCCATATTGGGCAAACAATAATTATCTTTTAATGAGTTGATGTTCAAATTCTTGAAGTCTACACAAAGCCTGATGTCACCATTCTTTTTTCTCACAGAAACAAGATTTGACACCCAAGGAAAATGCCTTATAAGCTTGATAATTCTAGCATCTCTTAGCTTCATTAACTCTTCTTGCATCTTGGGTGACAAAGTGGGATTGATAGGCCTTTGTTTTTGTCAGAAAGGTTTAGCATATTCTTTTAATGGAATAATATTATGAAACAAATCTTCTCTATAAACCTTTAGGTCATCATATGACAATGCAAAAACATGCCTAAATTTTCTCAATAATTCAATCAAAGATTTCTTTACCTTTTGAGATATATCTCTACCAATGTATACCTTCTTGGGTGCCTCATGTGTTCCAAGATTTATCTCCTCTAGATCAGCATGATCTTCTCTTTTGATATTCTTTTGAACTCTATCCTGGTTATCAAAGAAAGTCTCCAAAACAACAAGCCCCTTAGGTACCTTGTTACTTCTAAGTTGAATGACCTCATTGCCAAAGACAACCTCTCTTCCTTCTATTGACTCAACCAAGGCTGAGCAATCAAATTCCTGACCATTATAGTGATCTTCACAACTCATAAACTTTAAAATATCATTATCATCATCAAAAACTAGCCAATTTTCAATATTGTCTAGTATGCTAGGCCTAGCCTGAATTTCAACTTTAGAGATACCAGAAAACATAATATCAGTGGGATTGATTGCAATATTGGCTAAAAGGTTAGCCATCTTATTGTTACTCCTATCCTTCCATTCAATATTGAAGGCATCAAAATGTTCAATCAAATCCGAAACTACATTCCTATATTGTTTTAGCCTTTTATTCTTGGAAGCATATATTGACCTGACTTGGGACACTACCAACTCAGAATCACCAACAACACTTATGCATTTAATACCATGTTTTTGTGCCAACCTCAATCCTAATAAAAAAGCCTCATATTATGCTATATTGTTGGTACAAAATAAATTCAATGTGTAAAAAAATTTGTAGGTGTTTCCATCAGGAGAAATAAGTAAGATACCTGCTCCTACTCCATCTTTACAATTTGCACCATCAAAGTACATTACCCACAAATCACCCTTCATAGAATTAGCACTTACCTCAACAGAGATAGGTGAAAAAATAGGTTCATTCTCAAATACAAGGATCTCTACCCTAAAAGCATTAATATCAGTATCCACAAAACATGTAGTTTCATTATCAATATTTCTCTCAATCATGTGGCATACTCTTGGCTCTTGTTCAATCTTGACAAACTGATCATCAATCTTGAAAGTGGCATAGGACAGATCACACTGTAAACTTCCACCCATGGTAGCACTCCATCTTCTAGACAGTAGCATCCCGTAATGAGGAGTGATGTCCACTACCAAAACACTCATTGTCAACTCTTTCTCCAAATATGCTGCCAGCCTATATGACATTGCATTGATAGTCCCAAAAATTAGTACCTCCCTTTGATCCATTGCACAACATCTACCTTGGACTGTATTAACTTTAAGGCCCAACCTCTCCATGATTTTGAAAGGCATGATAGTATTAGAGTTACCACTATCAATCATACAATTCCTCAACTTCATTCCATTCACAAGAACACTTAAAAAGAATGGGTCAATATTTTCAAGTCTAGCATTGACAGAACTGTCCAAATATATTGGAGGAATTTGAGACACAATTCCTTGAGTAGCAACACCTTTCAAGCTTTATCCTAAGATCCATTGCATGCAACATCATTGTTATGAACATTATCTACCCATGCAATAGCTTTGTTTTTGTGTTCAGGGATCCTCAACAATTCTAACAATGGAACCTTAACTATAATTTGGGACAATACAGATAACATATCAATAGGAGCAGAAGAAGGAATCTCAATCTGCACCACCTTACTATCCTTTTGTTTATCTAATACATTAGGTGTATTGGCCACCCTCATTTTTTCAATCTTAGCCATTGTGTTAACTAGCTTCTCAATCTCACTAGAAAACCTTTCAACTCCAACTCCCTTAGGCTCACAATTCTTATCTTTTACATTCTTGAATTTCACCATGTGATCACCTTTTGATTTGTTCTCATTAGTCTCTCCAGAGTTGGTACTCTTTATAAACATTCCTGCAGCTTTCTCATTTGTATTCCTTGCCACCATACCTCTAGTTTACACTTGGGAAATCATTTCTGTAGTAATCCTACCCATCTCTTCTCTAGAGGGTCTTCTCAAATTTACTAGCTCAGAAGAAGAGTTCATGTTACATGTCTTCTTGTCAATGTCTTCACTATCAAAAAAAAACTTCTTGATAAAAAAGGGCCTGATTGTGTCTCTTCACATTTACATCTACCTCTTCATCAAAATCAGAATCTTCTTCATATCCTAGATATGAAGAATCCATGTTACATCCAACATCATCTTGATCTATCTTCTCATTGCCACAATCCTAATTTGTAGCCATAGAGTGTGAAACCACACAATGCTCTACAGAATGAGGGGACTAGCATGCAACATACCAAGGTATGTCCTCCGTGACATTCATTGAAGCTATTTGTAGAGGGTTAGGGACACCTCTATCATTATTTCCTCTTGCAACAGGGACAATAGGCTTGCCATCCTTCAATTGGGTGTTGTAGGGGTAGTTCTGCAATCTATTCTACTTATTGAAATTGTTGTTGAACTGAGGCCTTTCATTGGTAGGAGCACTGATGTTCCTATTTTTAGGTTCTTTCAAATCCTTCAATGCATTGAGCACCTTATCCAATTTATCTTCTTCTTGCCTCCTAGCTCCAACATGCTTATCATTTTCCTTTTTGTACTTCTTGTCCCCAAACAACTTAGGCTCATCTCTCTTTCCACACAATTTTCCTGATATTTTCATATTGTTCTCAATATTGAAAGCAATCCTAAAAGCATCCCTAAGAGTTCTCGGTTCTTTTTTCCTCAACAAATATCCCATCTTTCCATCAAATGCATTGAAGTATGTAGTTAGATAGACCTTATCATCTAACCGCATAAGTTGGAACAACTTATGCATACCCTTCTGAAATCTCATGTTGAATTCAGCTGTAGTTTCATTCTGATTTTTCCTTATGGTATTGAATTCATTCAACATGAAACTAGCATTAGGCCTATCACCATACTTCTCCTTAAAACATCTCTCAAATGAATCCCAAGTATCAATAGATTTATCAGGAAGTCTCTTAAACCAATCTCTAGCATCCTCCATTAGAGATTGAACAAACAATTTCATGACTGCATCCTCATGCTCTACCTCATAATCATTAAGCATATCAACAAATAACCTAAGATGCTCCTCACAACTAATATCATTATTACCAGAAAACTTAGGTACCTTATCTCTTATATCTTTTGGAAAAGCATTCGGGTAACTAGGAATTCCATCAAAACTGATTTGCCTATAGCCTTCTAGTTGCATAGGTCTTCTTTGAAAACTTGAACTAGTGTTAACCCTAGGATCAACAATATCATTTACATTTCTATCTACTTCTACATATGACTGCTACCTAGGATCAACACCTATCCTAGCAGATGAAGAAGGAATTGAACTAGTAGCATTACTAAGTGGAGCGATAGTAGTCATAGATGGCATACCTAGTTCAGTAGCAGATGGACCAAGAGCATTAGCTGATGAAGCCTTCAAGAACTGGATCTTTCTTCTCTTTTCTATAATGGAAGCTTCAATTTCAGCCTTCTCAAGTTCTCTTGCAAGGTCCTCATCTTCTTTTCTATTTATTTCTATTTCTGTGTCCCTATTTAAATTGTGTGGTGGGACCCCCGGTATTGTCAATGATCTGCTTGTTTGATGTCCCACCATCTTCTGCTTTCCTTTCTCACTAGTGGCAATAGCAAGCCTAGTGATCTCATGTCCATCTTTGTTTTTAGGCAAAGGAACATAACTTTGCACTTGTCTAACAAAAGGGCCCTCCTTATCAAATTCCTGATCTTGCAGTAAGCGCTCTTGCTCACTCCTCAAAGCTTCAAGATCAACAAAGACATCATGTTGCAAATTTTTAGGAGTAGAAGCAAGCATCTTGTTTCTCTCCTTCATTTCATTAATTTTTCTAAGGAGAGACTATCTTTCTATTAGAGCATTCACCTTTTCAGCCTCTCTCTCCTCTTGTAACCTCTTATGTATGGCATCCTGCCTTGCCAACTATAACCTTAGTGCATTTAAATCATTAGGATCTACCATAATGTCATCAAAACTTGATGACACATCCATATAAAAAAGATTTTGATATGGGAAGTACACTTGCCTAGGTCTCATGGGTTCTCTTCTAAAATTATCTTCATCAAGATCTAAATCAATCTCCAAACCCATCTCTCTAGCTTGTTCATCTTGAACTGCAGACAATGGACCCTTGTCCTGAAATATAGCCTCTAGGGTGTCATAAAATCTATCTTCAAAGTGACCACCTTCTGATCTAGAAACTCTATTCTGTGAACCTTCCTCACTTGAGGAAACATGTGGTGCTCTAGCTCTAGTATTTCTTTGTTCTCTGATGGGAGCACTAGTGGACTCACCATTCCTTCTAATCTAACTCTTCTTCTCCTATCTAGGCAATTGTTCCACAGTGACCTCCAGATTCCTTCTGACAAAGGACCTAGTATTCCTCCTTTTATCCATGATTTAAAGCTTATAGCACTGGTCCAAACCTCTTGAGTTGCCACCCACCTAGATGGGAAATCCTTTCAACTGAATACAATAGGAAAACAAGAGTGCACTTAATAGCCTTTTATCTCTAGACTCTCCCCAGTAGAGTCACCAATTTTTTGAGAGTTCCCTTTGATCTTCACTTGTATATTTATACTTTGATGGATAACCTATTATAACTTTGACTCTATAACCACTCCAAAGTCTACAAGGAAGAGGGCCAATTAACAAGGATCAAAAGAGATCCTCCTACACTTTGAGCCTTAATGCTTAGGTAGGTGTACCCTTGATTCACTTCTTCAAAGGAATCATAAAATGCTATGCCAATATACTCTTTACCAACTAATGTCAGATTTTGTCATTTGAATGTGTGTGTGTGTGGTTGACAACAATGAAATGCCTCCAGAGGATGGACCAGTACCTTAACCTAGGGCAAACAATCACCCAATTACATACATCAACTGAATACCTTAATTCAAACACAATTGAATCTAGGATAAGTGCTTTGCCTATTACCCTTCTCCCTCAGACACAAGGACAGTAGAATCTTGCTTGGTTGCAAACTCACTGAACCCATCTAAAAGACTTTAATCCTAACTTTGTTAGGAACTCAAAGATGACTTCACAATACTCTTTGTTTACCATATGCTAATACACTTTGTGACACTAGCATATATGAGCTTAGAACTGAAACAAGAAGACATACACAAATGCAAGATTGGAACTCAATAATGTTCTCATTAACATATTCAGAATCAATACACAATCAAAACAACACAAGGATAGGAAAAGATACAAAATCTAGCTCCTCTATCAATAAAACACCATGGACAACTAGCCTGGGAACAAAGAAAGATTTGGAACTCTTACAAAATAAAAAATTCTACAATATATACTCCCTAGTCATCTTGGAATTCTCAAAGAGAATGCAACAAGCTACAAATGACTTAGGCTTAGGCTTTCAACCACTAAACCCACTAGAAACAATCAAAAATTAATTGCAAGGGAAGAAACCCAGGAAACCAAGAGAAGACAAGCCTCAGATTGATGCTTAATCATGAAAATCTAACTAAGAAGGTACTGAGAATCACAAAACATCCAAAATGTCAACCCCCTAGGCCACTTGCAACATGCCTCAAGCACAAAACCGCATGGTAGAAACCCTTGCAGATGATCATGGCACACATTGGACCACATAGCATTAGCAAGTGCCACCAAATCAATCAAAATTAGCTGTGAAAACATTCAATTCTGGTACTTCCTATCACTGGAAACCCTTCAAAATTTTGAATTTGAAAAACAACGGTCACCTTATGGCGCTTGTAGCGAATCAGTGGTCAAAATTTAAAATCAGGCTAACTTTAAGTTGTGGCTGTTAGATCCTCCCTTTTCATGGTCTTTTATAATTTAACCTTACAAGGAATCCTAGTTTACATTTAGTGAATAAGCGACATAAGACTTTTGCCAATTTGTGAAACACTTTATCATACCGCCAGAAAGTTTAGCGATTTCATGAATACAAACCTGCTGAACCACTAAAACATTTAGAGAATCACCAATTTATTGTGTGAATGAGAAATTCCATTGGAAATTTATCAGATTGCTAAAACACCAAGAAACTTTGACCAGGGTCGCATCAGGAAGATCAATGGCCATCTAAAGATCTTAAGCCTTTGACAAAACCCTTAAGATTATACGTCGTTCGTAGATTCACTGACAGTGTCAGGACCCTCTGACACATCTGAAAGCTCACGTCCCACTAACAACAAGCTACTATGAAAATACATGGATGAATCAAATAGTGCCAACTATGCCTACGTGTAATCTTGGACCCACAAATCTCTTACGAGAATCAACGGCTGTCACTATACCGCTACATTAAAAGTCAAGCATATTTCATTAACAGTATAACGATAGCCACAGGATTAAATTGGACTTTAACCCACCAAAATACCAAGAAGATTGGTCCCACTAACAAGATTCCACCTCATACTCCTGTCAACAAATAAAAAACCTCCAAATCAAAATACCTAGCAAGTGGACCCACATGAGAAAAAGGCTACGTCATCAAGAAAGATCAATGATCGGCGTAAGATCTCAGGCTTCTAACAAATCTCATGAGAAGTTATGCTAACCATCAGATAGAGATGCTGTGAAAAGACTAGGCCAAGAAAACTATACAAACATGTGACCAAAGAAAAGGAAACCACCACACCAAGTCACAAATAGTTAAGAGATAAGCCACTAGGAACATGAGAATACACGACCACAGGTAATCGCTAGTTCACCGAAGGTTAAGAAATGACGGCCAGGCAACATGGGAACAAGCAACAAGCTGAGAAAGAAATGCACACATGAAAATTAGGACTTTTAAGTGACCTAAAAAGTTAACATGAAATTATAACAAGGCCAGGATTAAAAGAAAGGGTTTTTGCACCAACGGCTAGTTTTTGAATTTTTTGCTAAGGGTTTTAGCCAGAGACATGAAAAATGACTGCAGGGACCAGAAAAAACATGCTAAGGCCATGAAATTTTTTACATGTGCTAAGAACCCTCTCAACCACAACCATCCTAAGAAATCAATTCCTGAGCTAACCGACATCATGCATGGCCAAAAGAATGTAAAACCCTAACAAAACCTTCATAGAGATATTCAAATTTAGATATTAATGGCTAGCAGATATATTTTAAAATGTGACCGTCGATGAGTAACATTTCTCAGTAGATGAATGGCCTAGATGCACTGAGAAAATCACTTAAAATCCCCTTGAAAATTCAAACACCACCTCGACAGTTAGAAGCCAATCAGAAGTGGGCAAATCAGTGTTCCTGACAAACCGGACCCACGATCTTGAAAAGCACCATCGGATGGTTGTCGCTATAATGTTACGATAACGATCGAGCATCTTGAGCCTCCAGTATAATGACAACCATGAGATCTGATCGTGCTTTATCCTCTTTAGGAAGCCTTGACCCCATGGGCCCATTGACAACCACCACGTAGCATACTAAACAACCAATCAAACTGCACCATTTTATATATACATTGCAACTTTCTGACATCGGACCCACTACTTGAGATACCAATCTAATGGTGAGCGCATGATCTTATAGCCCTAGAATATTCCTTACACTTATACACTAGCCATTAGATCCTTATAGACTAGGACCCCTCTAACAAATGGACCCACAACAAATCTAGTCATCACCATGCAGACCAATCCAATCCAAGCACGTCAGCATATTTTGACCCACCTCAAGCCCTTCTTCCTTTAAGTCTTTTAGTGACTACGTGACCAAAGACCTCCTCTAAGTCATAGAATCCTTTCTACCTCTACAAATTTATTTAGAGATTCAATGAACAAAGTGTTCACTAAATCACTAAGTTGTTTGGAGTACTGCCAAATTATTTTGTGAATGAGCGAACATGTGAAACTCATTAGGACTGCCAAATACTCTATCAAACCTGGGCCCAGACTTGCCACTTGGCAATCTTTAATTTGGTCCAGCCACTTCATAGGCACACACCTCAGCAAGTCCGTCTGACATGGACCCCACTCAAATAAGATTCTGATCCAATGGCTAGCACCAGATCTGATAGCTACAAAATATTCTTTACGCTTTTACACTAGTCGTAGATCCTTTCTAAGTTGGGACCCCACTGACACATCAGTCCACCCAGAAATCCTCATCATCATTCGGTGACCAATCAAAACCATGCATGTCAGCAATACATGGCACTAGGACCACCTAACATATCTCTTTATTCTAACCAATAAGAACTCGACAACTCATCCTGACCTGGCACTGGACCCACTGACAAGTCTAAACACTTTGGAAAATCTGACAGTTGTCGCTAGATCTCATACTCTGACACAAACCTTTGCACAGATACGCCAACTATTGATCTTCCTGACTGGGACCCTTAGTTATCTAAGACCACCAAAATATTTAAGTGACAATGCCACTAAAGGGTTATATGGTTGAAATGGTCTCTGATTAAAACTTTTTCTTAATCCTTGATAGCCTCCTTGGTATGGTGGCCTATTTTGTTGGTAAGGCTGTCCCTAATTTTGATATTGCTGATTAGGACCTTGGCCTTGTGTCTGAAATGGTGGTCTGATTCCTTGACCTTGCTTCTTCAAATTTGTGACCTCTTTAGTCAAGGTCTGCAACAAATTAGTCATTTCTTGCTGACTGCTTTGTTGGCTATTGTTTATCTCTTGCAGCTCTTGAGAGAAGCTTGTTGTTAACTCTTAGCCACTAGTACTAGCCTGAGGTGCCAATATGGTGGGAATAGGGGTAAATGGGGGTACTTGGGTAGGTGCAATGGGTTGAAGGCTAGGAAAAATGGGCATTGGAGGCCTTCTAACAATCATGCCTACTTGAATTAAATAATTTTCATCCCTAACAGCTATGTCAAAAGCTTGGGGTAGAGAAGTACCACCCATAGACTAGATCATGACAGAAATTTGACCATTTAGACTTTGTAAATAGTAAAGGAAGGCATGGTTAGCTGATGGTCTCATAGAGACTGGGATTCTATTCCATGTTTTAAGGAATCTACTATTATAATCTGTCATTTGTTCTTGAGGGTCTCTCTTAATAGTTGTTAACTTCTCAACTAGAGATAAATTATATGATTTATCCTCAAAATTCTTACTCAATGCATCTCCTAACTCATCCCAAGAGGTAAGAGAACCAATAGTTAGAGTTATAAACCATTCTAGAGCCTTAACTTTTAGAGAGGCCGCTAATAACTTTGTGGCCACATCTTCTTGAGTAATGTTGTGTATGCTGCAAATGGTGGTCACATCTCTGATGTGTTCAAAAGCAGTTGTCTACCCTTCACTTGTGAAATCAGGGATACTCTTAAGTGCCACCAAAGGTACATCATGATGTTAAGTAAAGGCCAATGGGCTGCCTTGGTTGAATGGTGAAAAATCAAATTACCTTGCCATTGTAGGTGCTGGAATCTAAAGATTTACAACTATATGAGTTGTATTTGTTGTTTGATTGGAATCTTCCTCTAGATCTATGGTTAGAGATCTGCCTCTTCTATTGGAATGAAAGGGAAAAGGTCTCCTTTCTAAAGTATCAGGAGGTGCATATTGAACTCTCCTTGTAGGTTATGTTCTTTGAGTTGACCTGCCTTTGTGACTTCTCTTTGAGGGCAACTCTAAAAATTGGGTAGGCTTTGAGCTTCTAGTCTCAATCTTTCTCATAAAAGTTTGAACAAGGTAGCCTTTGATCTTTAAACAGTGGAGTTTTTGGATATACTTGGTAGAATGACTTCTAAAAGCCTATTTTATGCAATCTTCATATCAGAGATAGCATATCTTTAACATGAATATGATCTTTTACTGTCCCACTGGGTGTG